>JAJQWJ010000003.1:17542102-18039602 GCA_023637945.1 Phaethornis superciliosus
TCCTTGAATGCAACAGAAATAGTCTGATCATGGCACTTCTGATTCTGATCCTTCTCTTTGACTAAAAATATTTCTCTCTAAATACAGCCAAGCATTTACACATGCAGAGACCCAACAAGCAGTTATCTAAAAGATATGAGTTCTTAAAAAGGACAGCAGGGACAAGGCAAGATGTAAATTAAGAAAAGGACAGAGGTGTGGATACAAGAAGTGGTTTGCTGTAAGCAAGATCCATTGCAAAATATGTCTCACACATACCACATCCTCTGTATGCAACAAAAGATGTAACAACTACCACTTATCAAAATGTTTTGTCCTGTTACTGGTCCATGCTATGGCTGTGACTTCTTTCAAAACACTGAATTTTAGTAGGTGCAAGTAAGATTAATTGTAAAAGTGTTTCAAACAACTTCTATATTGCTAAAATAATCCATATCAGGAAGCATAGTGAAATTAGTACAATGATGGCTAGAAAGCAGCATAGATCTTGAAAAGCTCCAGGCATGAATAAAACATATTAGTTGCCTGTTTCAGGGAACAAAAGGCAGCCATCCATAAAACCAGACATACTTTCAGAGGAAAAACCCATGCTGAAACCATAGCCAAGTTTCAGCATATTGAAGGAATTTATATAGTTTCACAGTCATTAATGGATTTTATTTTCAACACCCTTCTGAAACAGTTCCCCATTTGTAAAATGAGATACTCCCAAAGGCATAAGCTAGACTAAATGACTTGCCAGAGAGACATACAAGAAGTACAGTTAAGCAAGAACTGAACTCTGGTCCCTGGAGGTCCAGACTGCTCACTGGATCATTTCTTCTATTCTTCAGTTAAGCTTCACTTTGTCAAGCCATACACATCCTGTCTTCCTGCAGTATCAGAGACATCCAAGTACCTTTTTTTTTTTAAAAAAAAACAACTTTAATGGGTATGTATCTTGGAGGCAATGTCCTTTCTTTTCCCATCAGTTAATACTCATCAATAAAAACAATATCAAAGAAAAAATTGCCTAAATGTTTCTGTGCAGCATTTCCAAAGCATTACAATTATTGGGCAACTCTGGAGTAATGCAAAATTTAATCAAACTATGCGGAAGACTGAAAATAGTTTTGCTTTTCCTCAAGGTTTGCTTTTTGTAAGCTTTTAAATCTTAAGTGTTCTGAACAACTGACTCCTTAGCTCGTCTAGATTTTTACCACTTTCCTCCTCTCAGGTGCAAGCTGTAATTCCCACCCCCAAAAATAGGAAACAGGAATTTCCTGTTCCTCGAACAGGATTCTCTTTGACAAAGATTTTGCTGACAAAATCACACTACTTTTACTCCTACAGGGATGAGGAAGATTAGAGCATGCTACGCACTTCTTAGGCTTGCACTGGTGCTTCATGGTTCAATATGAATTTACATTCTTTACCACTGCACAGCCTGAATAGGTGTTTTTTTTCGTTCTAGCTGATGGCACCAGCACAGAGATTTTGCATGCTCTATGGAGCAAACCGAGACCTGTTGTGTCAAGTGATAAAGTGCTATCTGCAGTGGCTCAGTGCCCTGTTACCATAGGTTTTCACTCAATCATAACAACTGAGTCCAGCCTAACTCAAGAATGTCACCTAAGCCTTTGTGCACTGTATTTATTTTGTCTTGGAGGAAATTTACACATAGTCAGTTACATAAATCTCATATCTGGAATAAAGAGCAAGTAGACAAATGCATTTTCCATAACTGAACTTCCTAATAGCAAGAAGGATGAGTAATTCTATCTCTGCTGTTCCTTAGCTAGGCAGTATGGGAAACGCAATAATTCAACCACAAAACTGTTTAGGATTTTGGCAACACTATAAACTTAAATGGATTGTATAAACAACAGAAACAGAAAGAATTAAATCATAAACCTGCTTTGCACCTCTTGTTCTGATGTTCTAGGATTATCTGATATTCAGATAGCTTAAAGCATAAACCTCCAAGCACATGATCAGTCACTGCAGATGGCCGAGTCGTGCAGGACTGGAGAAGTCAGTGTGTGTTATTATCACGTGTGGTGTAACAGAAAGCTTCTCTTTGAACACAGAGGAAAGGGAATGTGGTTAAAGAGCTGGTATCTGCAAAGGCTGGGAAGGTTGCCTGATGTTTGGAGGGGCATTTGTGTGTCCAATTTTGACAAATTAGTATTTCCATGGAAATCCATATGAAAATCAGAATAGTTGTAATTGATAGAAAATGACTGGAGAAATATTCTGTGCTGGTCTTTTGTTCTTTAAGCACAAGATGTTTCTAATAGGTTACCTATTTTAAAGTAACAGGAAATAAAACAATAGTGATACTTCTCAATAATGTCCAAACTACTGCCGATAAGTAATTTATATCTTTCAAAAACACTATCATTACTGGAACTGAAGCAAAGTCTTGAAACAGCAGCTAGAGGTAAGATTTAACCTGCAAACTTCTAGCAGCATTCATGCTTGAATCCCTAGTGAGCTCATCTAAAACAGATGATTTCATAATAGGCTCCATAAGGTCAGAAAAATAGCTGAGAAATTTTTATTTAATCAAATTATCCAAAAATATAAAGATTTCATGTTACATCATTAATCACATGAGGAAAACTTTTAAACAAACTGACCAAAAATCATGCTGAGAAACCTTCCCTAGAATCTCCATTTCCCTCCATGATTTTTTCCCCCCACAGCCTCTTACTCTTCTGGCCAAAGCAAGCAGGTCAGTTTCAGAGCCAGAGCACTGCCACAAAGTTCACAAATCTGCCTTTCATTATGAATGTTACATATTTGATTACTATAATTACAAAGAAACGTAATACAGCTTGCCACATTGTAATTGACCACAATGCCATACATAAAAGTTAAGAAATTATGGCTGCAGGGGATTCTATCATTTATTTACTCATACCCAAAGTCAACAGAAAGACATCAAACATCCTGCATGACCTACAGAAAGGATCAAACACTTTCCAGTGCCAGACACATGCACAGACATAATACAGAACAGAAGCAGCCAGGGGGGAAAAAATATTCATCTGAAACAACCACAGTATTCAGAAATCAATTCTAAACCAAGAATATTTCCATTACTTAATACAGAATCACTGATATTCATTTGAAGTGTCTTGAACCACATGTGATACAAATTTGATCTTACATGATCTACTGTAACTAGAGGCCTTCCAGAAACCAATGGAGGCACATTCCTGAATGCACGGTGACACTCAGACACACGAGTGTGTGTGCACTAGCATGCCTAGCTACACACTCATTTGGTGTATTACAAATAAAAACTTTTAAGTTAACCTTCAATCTGGGACTAGGGTGCTCACAGTTCATTTTCTGGTAAAGTCCAGAAGGGGAACTTGGGCAGATGGCTATACTTACATGCAACAAGACAGCAGAGAAGTAGAAAATGGCTGCAAAAGCATGAAGCATCATGACCACAGAAAGGTCACTGCATGAAAGCCAGTTGCTGATTCCCTGATTCGAAGGGAAAGCTGCAGGTGATGAGAAGTGTACGTATAGCCCAAGGTACCACTGTCCCAGTACTCCCTAGAACACCTTGTTTCATCTTTCCATCATATTGAGAATACAGTATTAGAAAACCATGCCTGTTTAACAATTATATGCTCTAACTGGTAATACCTATTATCTGAATTAATGAGAGGGTAATAAATCAAGGGAGAGAAATTACTTCACAAGTGGAAAAAAAAGTCAGTAACCTTAAGAGACAAGCCTGCCTAGACCAACCAGTTTGTGCAGTTTGCACTTGAACAGGTCAATACCAGTATGAGTGTTTCAGACACGTGTTTTGTTGGGTTGATTTAACCCAGTACAGTTATTCTGATGATGCAAATGTCTTCCATTAGTATGGCTTACTTCTCCTTCCTTTATAAGAAAAAGTTACATAGTACTTTTTCACTGTACTACAGCTGTATCCACACTAGAAATGGAGGCTGCATTATTTTGATAATAGTAATGAAGATAAAAGACAAAGAATCTACAGAAGCCCAGAGAACATTAAGTACAATTTGTAAAAGCTGAGTTTGGCTGAATGATGCTCAACAAGGATTTGAGTGAAAAGACAGTAAAACCACCTAAAAAAAGTCTGCATAAAGCCATTCGGTTGAAACATCTGCTAAACCAATTTCAAGAAAGAAATGAAGCTTTTCAGAGCAAAATCACTTTCTCAAACAGATGGTTATTTGATTTTAAGAATAAAGGAATTACATCATGTGGTAGGATCTGACCTGTAATTTCATCATAAAGCTTTTCAGTATCTATTCTTTAATACACTAGTGCAGTGGCTTTCTCCAAACCGTCGAGAAATAATTAGCTGTCACACAATATTTAAACCACATTTATTTTCTTGGCATTTTTTTTAATGTCATGCTGCAGAACTACAACCAGAAGAGAGGGAGTTACTTATACACCTAGGAACAAAGTGTTGAATAGAAAATCAGGACTGCAAGAACATCCAGCTTACCTGAATACTACATGTTAAAAACTGGTAAATGCTATCAGATTATTTTACTGCTGTACCATTTTAGATGACCACTTGCTCGTATTCATAAGACAAACTCCTTGGCACTTTTATTCAGACTCAGAAATCATTCAAATATGATGATTTAACCGCATCAATATTTGGAGTTTCCCCTAAATTACAATAGTACTTCCTCAAACGTTTGCTAGATTATGGACAATCATCATGAAACAAGTATTTGAATAACAGTACAGAGGAATTAGTGGAGGACCTTAGAATTGATTGGTATTTTTCCTGGTCCTGTACAACAATTTTAGTACACTGTATAGCAGAAAACTGAATCCACTTTGGCTCACTTCTAGTTCAGACTTAGCTGGTTTAATGTCAGTTAGCAACAAAACTCACTTTTAAGCTTAGGTTTCGTTTCAATTAAAAAAAAACAAAAAAACAAAAAAACAAAACAAACATATAAAAAAAAAAAACCCCAAAACACCACACAACTACTCTTTATGAGTTTGAATTCAATTCAGCTCCCCAGGAAGAAAGAAGATAGGCCCTTCTTATCTGAAAGGCAACCATATTAAATCGCATGATAGAAATTAATCCTCCAATTTCCTTGGAAGGAAATTGCTTGATTCAATATGCTGCAAATGGACAAACTATACTTTGATGATACTTGTTGGAACTCTTGAGGAGCTCATTGATTTTTGATACCAACATCAGCTGTGAACCACGGGTCAACAGCAGAGAAGAGAAAAACTTCAGTTGGTGAACTCTTACTAATCTCTTGCTAATTTGATTTAGATATTAATCATATTCCCCACCCCCATACTAAAGCAGCCAAAACTATAGAATATGCAATTAAGATAGCCCTGGAGGTGCAGCCATAAGAGCCTTTGATCTAATAACTGGCTATGAATTACTAAGCTCTGTCACATGTATTTCCAGAAAATGAACAATATCTTTTTTGAGGAAACATCTCTAGAAACTACCAAGTCTTGCCAGAAAATTCTTCTGCACCCAAGCCTCCTCTGTGCAAAACTGCTCTTTTAACATGAAAAAAAAAATCCTTATTTTACTTCACAGTTAACACAAGTGTACCATTTGTGAAATTCTGGAAAAAACCAAGCTGCCCAAACACAGCTGGACACCAACGAGACTTTAAACATGTGATAGTGCAGTGCCTGACATCAGTTTTTGCCTCAAGTTTCACCTTGTTACCCAAGGCCAAAGAAGAACATCACAGGGCTGAACTCTTAATCACCATGATGCTCTGAAGCAGTGCCAAAGAGCAGCAATGCTAAGGACCACCAGCACCAGGTAAGAAACAAAGAACAATGCTCCAGGTAGGCAGAACTTAAAGCTGATGAAACAACATAAGACAGAGATGAAAATACCTTTAATTAAAAAATGCAAATGAATGAGAAGAAAAAAGGATCTTAGGAAGAGAGAATAATGGGAGCATACAGAGCCAAAAATTATATATAGAGCTCAGAAGTGGCATGAAGTTCTCACAAGCAAACAAGAGGAAGTAAAATAGTTTCTCAAGAACAAAGCTACATTAAATTTACCTTAAAAAAGCCAAATTTTATTCTGGAAACAGAGCCATTCTGCTACATATATCTATTTCTTTGAATCTCAATCTTAAATTTTCAAATGGTTCTCATTAGAACTTCATCTGTCCCAGTATGTCAAAATACCAGGGTTTTTTTCATGACGTAAAAGATGAGCTTTTTAAAAGTAATAAAATTGTTGGGAAACAACTTAAACCAGAACACCAAAAACATGATAACTTAAGATGTTTTAGTATTCATCTAGGGAATTGCAAGTTTGTAAATAAATAAATAAGTAAATAAAGGTATCTCTGTTTAGAAATCTTTGTAATTTACCATTTTTAGTAACTTTACAACAATTTTTTAAAACATGTCTCCTGATTTCCCATTCAGGTTCACCAGAGACACTCTTTTGTTTTTGAGGAGAGAAGCTAGACATACAAACAAAAAAGGAAAAGTTACCTCATAGCATTATCTAAATTTGGGTATTTAAAGGTGAGGAAATGGCAAAAAACCCACAAAAATATTTATTTCCGTTTAAAAAAAAATAAAAAAATTCTTCAGCAGGCAGCAAGATGAAAGCATGAATACACAGGCTTCAAGAACTACAAATAAACATTCTTCTGCTGGGTTATGAAGATGGAAGGAAAAGGTATGTTCTGCACAAATATTCTCTATGTCCTTTCACATACGTATCTGTAACCTGAGCTGCTTTACAACAAACATGGACATTACAATAAACAAAGGCTGCATGATACACAAACCACAATAGTAAAACAGATTTGGCATCAAGTATTTAAACAAAAGTATCCTTCCTGGAAATAGCTCTCCTACTCACAGCCTGCTAAGAACTGCATCAATTCAGAGACTTCATTTAAGTTATACTAAATGTTAAGTTTTAAAGAAATTTGGAAGACAAAAACAGAATTAATAAAGCATAAGTTAGTTGCAAAGCTACCTTTGCATTTTTCTTTTAAAAATATATTTTTAACATATTTTTTCAGTTTGGAATGAAAGACTTCACTTTGCCTTGACATGATGGGATACAGAGAGCTGTAAGCAGTATTTATAGGAATGGGCTGCTGTGCAGATGTCAGCTGATTTCCATACTAAGCACACACAGAACAGGACCAAACTACATCACTGAACCCTCTGAGTTTCCCTGTCCATTCCCTGTCCACCACCCTTCCCAAACTGGGGTCTTAAATAAGGATATCTACAAAATCCTAGCAACCAGACACACCTCTCAAGTCTCAGTCCAGTATTTAAACAGCAAGATCACTATTGTTTCCTAAAGGATTTCTCAAATCTTGTATTAAATAAACATTTTGCCAATAAACATGACAGTTTCAAGCAGATAAATTGTTCAAACTAGTTATCTTCATTTTCAACTTCTGAAAAAAGTAAAATAAAACCACACAGTTATCTTTTTACCAATTTTCTGAACAAATATCTAGATGTGACAAAAGTACCTCAAAAACTCAACAGAAGATATAGCCCTGAATGATATCTTACAACCTTTATACAAACAAACAAACAAAAAATATATATTTCCAGAAGGAAAGACCATTGGAACATTCTCTCTTAGGTTCTTTTTTTTCTTTTCCTTTAGAAAGTACTACAATAAGATCTTTAGATACCATTTAGCACTGGGGATTTTTTTAAACTAAGTTTTTGTCTCGCTCGGATGTTGTTTTACCCTCCATTTAATTATCAGATTACAAAGATTAATGAATCTAATTCTGTTAACAATATAGCTATCCTGAGGACTACAACTCTGATTCACTTGGACTTCCTCTGCAGCTTTTGCCATAACAAACCCAGAGCAGCTCCAGGACTCCTCAGATGTCAGCTACAAACACACTTCGTTAAAAGAAAAAGAAAAAAGAAAACCAATTCTGTCCATGCTGCCCATGTTTAAATGCAAAAAGGAAAATCAAATAAAATAAAATTTAGTAGCTTGACACATGCTGCCAGGCAACCTATATTGCATAAAACAGACAGACCAGAACATAACATCTTGAATACAGAGATTACAGAAAAGGAAATGGCAAAAATAGCCACTGCTATTATTACTGTTCCTGAAAAGTTAAACGGTAGTGTCCACCAGCCAGAAGTGGGAAACCAGGAATAGATACATCTTCAAAAATGCCCTAAGAAGAAGATGTTCTAGTGTATGCTGCAGTACGTACCATTTTCCTCTAGCATTTATTTTCATCTACTGCAGTGTTTTAAACTGAATCTCATGCAGAGTTCTCACACATTAGATATAAGTTCAACATGAAAGGTGCTGGATAAACATTTTTAAAATCTCAGTCTTTCAGATATCCACACAAGCTTTCCAGTATTTCCTGGATTTAAAGAAAACAAAACAAAACACACACAAAAAAAATCTAAAAAACAAATAAACAAAAAAACCCCCAAACCCCCAAAATTTAGCCCACCTTGTATTATAGCAATTTGTTTGTTCCTCTTTTAGTCTGTAATGGAACAGGAAGTATAGAGTCATCCACGTATCTATTTACAGTTTGTTCTTTGAAAAAAACTGATTAGATTTCAAACTTGTTTGTTGGTTTTGGGTTTTTTAAAATACAAAAATAGTCACATTTGGGTAACTTCTTTGGAAGAGCTTAGGTTAGATTCTACACAGCCAAACAGTCAGGGGTCCTGGAACTGGACTCAGGATAACTGCAGAATATTTGTTCATTTAAATCTCAAAATTTAGTTCTGAATGTATAAGAACCATCCAGTTATGGCAGTAGAAGACACTGGCATGCTGCCTACTAGCTTTTCTACCAAGCCAAGTAAGTAGAGCAAAACTAACACCTGTCTAACACACAACACAAGTAACACAATACACTTTCAGTCTTTTCTGAAAATGTCTAGGGATGAAGAATCTGCTACATCCCTTGCTAACTGGTTTCATTAGTTTAACACCTTTCATGTGAAAAGAAAAACAGACTTTGCTTTTCATTTTACTCTATCTCACTAGCTCTCATTTTCTGTTCTACCTTTCTCAGACTAAAAAGTAATTCATTTTTTAAATGGTACTTTGTTTCTTAAATGGTACCTTACACCCCCAAATTAAGTAATCTCTCATTGTTCTTTTCCAGTAAGATCAGTGTCCCCCTATATAGAATTTTCTCCAAAATCTGAATGCTTTCAGAACTCCTACTGTGAGCTCTGCTATTGACCTGCTGTGTTATCCTAGGCAATAAACCTTCTCACCCTCCGTGTGTCTGTGTCACCTCCGATAATTAGTCTTGTTCAGAGTTCAAATTCTAAAAAGTCCAGACTGTCTTTAACAAATTCATGCAATTAAACCCTGGTCTCTGCCAGTATCTACATCAGAGTTGGTGGGATCTAGCATGCTGTCACATTAATGGTTTTGTTTGAACTGCTAAACTGACTGGCAGCAATCAGTTATTATTGTAGCCTGTTGATAAAACTTCACATACTTTTGCTATGATGCATCTATCACTTCACAGAAGCAATGAACCTTACCACTTGATTTGCAGGAAAATCTCCATTTAGGTTTTACAGCATAAAGCCTTGTAATTCTAATTGCACAGCAAGGACAGAGATACATATTGCAGTAACTCTGGCTAGCCTTTAGTAAACATTTTGTCTCAATTGCCAAACAATTTTTAAAATACTGACCACCCTATAATCTTCCTGTGTGCAGCCTACAGAGGAAGAAGGAATAATTTCACACCTGAGGAAAGTGTCATTTAAAAAATCTGTCATTTGTACGAAGCATGGAGGCAGGCAGAACAGGCTCCCTCAGAAATGCATTTACATTTTGGATACCCTTTTTCCTCATTCCTTCATCTCACGTTGGCCTACAATTTCCATAGGCTCTATCCCACACAGCTTGCAGAAACCTCTGCCTTGGACAGCCCTATGATAAAAACTTAGTCAAAATCAAAAGCCCATCTCTGGTTTGATCCAAAACCAATTATCTTAAGAAGTCATCTGAAATAGGAACTACGTATTTTTTTTTCTAGAAGTTTAGAAGCAGTTCTCAAATATCTGTCTGGACAGAGTGACAGCAGTTGTCCCTTTGATCCAGAGGCTTCAAGGACAGAAGTGGAGGAAAGTTATTTTTGTATCGGCGAAGAAAGTTTCTAAGTGTGTGACAGTTTCTTGTTTAGGATTTTTATTTTTAAGTGCATTGTTTTTCTTTGCTACTAATGAAGAGGAAAATGAATAATACAAAGTATGACCTTGTTAACTGCCTGGGCAACCTCCCTTTAAATAAGATTCTCTGGGGATTCCTATAGATCTCCATGATGCCTGTGTAATCTTGCAGAGTGAGAGTTTTGGATTGGTTCCATTCCTGACTCTCTGACCCAATCCAACCTGCTGCTTGTGGCTCAATCCAATATGTTGCATTTTAACTTTTCACAGAAGTCTACAGAGTTACTTTTAGGTTGCTTCAGGTTTCTCTCTCTGCTAAGCAGCTGTCTTTTTAAAAGTGTTTTCCATTTACCCCACTACATAATCATCCCTTTAATGGAAAAAAGGCTCCCTCTCTAAAAATTCGATGTACATATATGTGTGCATGCTAACAATGTTGTTAACTATTGAAGCTAAAGATGCAGTGGGATCCAGTGAAGATAAAAGGATAAAAATGTTAGCATTCTCAGGATCTGGCTCACATAGTAGTTGGTAGTTTTTTCAGACATGGAGATATGACTAACTTTGGATAATTTTTCTTATACTGTCCTCCAAAAAAAAAAAAGAGTATAGATCTTTTATATGTTTCAGAATTGAAGTAATGCAATTTAAGCAGCATTTTTAATATACTGAAGAAATTATGAAAAAATCCATGCAATTTCTGTTTTACTGTTAACATTTATTTAAGATTATAAATAACATGTTATCTTTGAGCCCTGACCTTCAATTTGTTCTCATTCTCCTTTTGAATAATTTTAAAAGAAAACCAACTGGTTTTAACACCATAAGCAGTCCCCACAATAAACCTGAAACATTATCAGGTATTTAAGAAGTACTTTAATGAAGTTTCTCCAACTTCATGACAAAGATGAACACTCTGCCACCCGGGTGACAAGGGGAGCTGTTACCTCTGGGGCAGTCAGGATCCTACAGGCATCCAAGGAACATCAGTACTGAAACATCCTACTAGCAAGTAGAAGGCAGAACATGGCAGCCATACTTGGCTGCTCTCAGCCCTTGCACCCCTGACTACTTTACAAATTAAAGCCCTTATGTTTAATGCAGACCGTGACAGCCTTGCTGATTGCCACCATAGATGGACTGAAAAGTAAGAGGCCTTTTCATTTTGCTCTCACTCCTTGAATACCAAACGAAGAACTAGACCTCTCTGACTCAACAAAATAGGAACTTAAGACCTGACCAGCTTAGTTGAATTTATTTTATTAACGTTTCAATGAGATGAGGTTTCCAGCTTCACTTCAACTTTCATTATAAAAAAAGCACAGTGAAAAATATGAGCAGCAGCAAACACATTATCATGTAAAACACCACCAAGCAAGTAGGTTTCCTACTGCATAGGCACGTTGCATGGATCTCATAAGCTGTAACAGATATATTGGCAAGATAAAGAAATATTTAAATAAAAGACAATACACAGAAAAGCTAAGTTAACATCATTTTGAGACCTGACATTTTAGCTGCACAACCAACACTTCAAGGATTTTTTTCAGCTACAAAATTTACTAACAATTGATTCATCAATATTTCATTCAGAATTATTAAGATAACACATGGCTTTGATTATAAAACCACAAATCAAGGCACATTTTTAAAAGAAAAAGATACTGTTACATGCTGGAAAACATCATTTAATTCTGCATGTTCAAGAAACAGCAGCTCATTCTGGGAATCAGAGTCCAAATAACTTGTATTAGAGCAATAGCTACTTCAAATGCTTCCTACTCTGATTCTTGATTTTCTTTTTTATTGCAGCTTTCTCTAGGAATTTAAACAGTTATTTGAAAAGAGATTTTTATACCAAAAGATTTCAGTAACTGTGAACAAAATCCATTACTTGCATTGTCAAGCTTTCTGAGAGCTGTAAATCCACCATGTCAATATCTAGTAGTGTTATGTTTATAAAAGATATTAAAAATTGTAATACAATAAATATAAAAACATGGCTTCCTTCTCAGGAACAGAACATGTAAAAACAAACTGTGTATTTTACTTTACTCTCAGCTACTTATCCTCCTTTTATTTCTGCTCACTTTATATGGAAATCAGAATAATTATGGAGTTTGCACTGCAAACATTTCTATAAAGACTCAAGTTTAATGGCAGCAGCAGAACTTTTGTGAAGGATCATGCACTGGAAACACTGCTAGCTTATGGCAGCCCTCCATCCCAAATTCAGATTGTGAACCACCATCAGTGATGAGAAATTGCAAGCTACTCAGACGTTCACTCTGCAGACAGGAGGTCCCTCCGGAGAGCTTTGAGACATTTTTTGACTGTGAAACTGAAAGAGGGTTTTGGAGAACATAGCAGTAGTTGGGATTGCTCAGTTGTAGTCTGGAAGTGACAAATGAATCAATCTTTGGAAAGAAAAAAGCTGAACTCCAAAGATATCCCAAAGATAATGAGTTCCTCAAAGCCTCTCTAGCTGCCAAAAGTCTTACAGACTGTAGTTTCTATTAGATGGCTGTCAGAGACTCTGAGTCTTCCACACAGATGGCTCTAGCAGATCAGCCTTCTTAGAGGATCACAGCAATGTTTAGGCTTGGTCATCCAAAAGTTTTAAGAAAGAAAAAAATAAAAATAAAATCAGCCAGACCTCAAAGTTCCGTGTTTACAGGAAACATATTATGGTAGAGACAGAAATAAACTATGCCCTTACTGGCACAATATTTTATTTTTCTCCCCTAAATCACTTAGATCAGAAATGCAATGGTGAAAACAATAAAAGACAGAAATACTACAGAAAAGGACATTTGGTCTTTGAGAAACTGGACACATATAACAGTGAAAGCATATAGTTACCTATTTCAAAGTTACTCTCCTTTAAAATACCTGATACTGCAGTAATGGTAAAAAGCATGTCCATTATTTTCTTCTTATTCCATCATTTGTGGTGCATTGATTTTACTATCACTAAATGGATGACAAAATAAAGTTGCCCATGCAGCGATACTTTTGTCAGGGATACTTTTTTCTCTTAAGTATATTACAAACCAGATGTACCCATTTCCATCCCTGGAATGCAGCTATCAGAATGCAGAATAGGTTTCAAAAGAGAGGAACTTCAACAAGAATGCTGAATGAAGTCCTACTCTAAGTACTACCAGAAAACTCTAATATCATTCCAATGCCGCTAGACTCCAATCTGTGAGAAAAACAAAACAAAACCAAAACCACCAACCAAAAAAAACCCAAACAACTCCCCCCTCCCCCCCCCTCCAAAAAGGCAACCTCATTCTATTTCTGTATGCATTATATAAATGCTATTGATAAAATACCTTGAAGCTAAAAATTAAATGACATACTAAGAAAAGTTTTGTAGAATGGGAATTCATACATAGGTAAGATACTTAGAAGAGATATAAACTATGGTTTCTACATACTGTGTTAAAAAAAACAACTCTAGTCCACAAATGTCTATTTGAAATATTAATCCAGTTTTAGCTTACGAAAGATTAATCCAGATTTAGCTTATATTTCATACGTTTAAAATAGTGCACACAAACATAATATTTTTTCAAATCCTCAAAGTTCGATAAATATAAATAAAATTCTAACATAATCTTTAGAAGTCATTTCCAATTTGGAAAAGCATTACTACTACTACCATACGAGAGGCTAAGGACTGAAAAAGGGAAAACCAACAATTAGAAAGATTGTGTAACAGCATTATTCCCCTTCCCTGTTTTCTTTAGTTTTGCTCCCTTTTTGGAAATGTAGACAATAAAAATATAATCTCTAACTTTAAGGAGAAGAAATACCTTTGCATGCTGAATCACAAACTGTAGCAGAGTACAACTAAATCAAGGTTGTCTGGGACTCTGGCTTTGCCCTGATATGTTCAGAGGCCACTGAAAGCATCCAGCACTGTAACTCTCACCACATAAATGGGCATTTGGTGTTATGTGATATCTTTTGAGCTTGCATGCAGGACAGAAAGGACTTCTCATGAAGGTGTATTCTTCTCATAACAAAAGTGAAAATTCACAAGACACAGAGAACGAACGAGCAAGCGAAAATAAGCAACACAGATGGAAAACAACACTAACTCCTACAACTTCAAAGGACAGTGGAATATGGAACACCATGCACAAGCTAAGCTCCTATTCCCAATATACAAACCTCCTGAATTTGGAAGGCCTCCAGAGATTTTTTTTTTCTTTTACTTTTTTGCAACTTCAGTTGAGCCGCATTTTCATTGTTTTGCAGTAACAGAATTTCTATGCAATTTCCTTGATATTTCTAAGATGTGACCATCTCCAAGTACTGTTATAAAAGCCATTCTAAATTTTGGACTCAAAGCAAATGAAAGCATTACATCCATTAAGCCTCTCAGAATTCAGTCCTGATGTACTTACTAAAAACACATTAGAAAATAATTAAGATGAAAATCTACTTGGTCCTCACTTGGCAGAAGAAGGACTAACAAGTTGGCACTGCAGCCTCTGTACTCATTGCATTCCTTTGTTTCTAAAAATTCATGCAAGCAAAGAATTTTTGCATTGCTGCATTACAAGCCAGAAGATTCAAGGAATAGTTCAAGATTATTTTTTCTTCCGATGTTATTACTGAAGGGACATGAGACTAAGGCACTTGAAAAATATTAAAGCAGATAACAAGAAAAAAACACTTTCCTTCCCCTCAGGAGAAAGCTGTTGAAGAGTCTCCTATTACATGAAAAAAACACCCTAGAAGCTTTTGTAGGAACTACATTATTTGATCCTTTCTACACAAAACTGGTTACATTTCCTGGCCCACCAAAATAGAGCCTGCTATACACAAAGTCTTTGATTTTATACACCTGCAGCTCAGAGTGCTCCCTTTACAAGAAGCCTGGTTTCCCCTAGGTTGCAAGTTTTTCTTGATAAATTGCCAAGGAGTTACCTATTGCTTTGGAGAGCCATCTGTTATTGTTGCCTCTCTCAAAACTGTACATCTACTTCTAGTTGTCATGCACATGAAAAGTTCTGAAAATTCTGTTCAGAGCATTTATTCAAAGAAAAAGAATAGGAAATCTAAACTTTACAATCATGCTCTGCCTTTGTTATTGTCATAAGCTATGTACAACAGAGAGAGAGAACAAAATTCTAAAACTGTCATGGGAAAAAAAGCAATCTGAATGTGCTACATTAAAAAAATAGCACTAATTTGAGCATACAGTAATCTCACAGGGTCATACAGCAGATATTATTTATTCTAAACATCAGTGCAAATTCAACTGATGAATTAGTTCCTGCACACTAACAGAGCAACTCTATGTTTCTGTGTTTCAGTCACAGGTCAAAATTTAAAAAAAAAAGAAAGTACACAGGCGGTAGGCTTTGTAAAGAAAAAATTTCTTTAAACAGAAATAAACTTGAGTTATCTTAACAACCAAATTTTTTAAACATTTGACATGCTTCTTTATCAACATCACTGACTAAAACCTCTCAATGTTATTTTAAAAGTAAACAAGTGATTGAACTGTGAGATTTTTTTTGCTGTAGTACATAACAGTAAACTTTCTTTTTACTACCTATATAATACAGGCATTAAAAAAATCTCAAATTGCTCAAAGAAATTTACTTCATTTACATCAAAATGAAAAGCAAAGGTAGAGTAAAAAGGACACATTACACAGTCCAAGCAAGCAACAAAACTTCCCTCCTACTTCCACCTCTGCCCCTAAAACAGACTCTCATGTGAGATGTGACACTAACTGGAAAGTCAGTGAAGCAAAACATTTGAGGAAAATTGTACCAAGTGACAAAAGCTGAAAGTCACACGTTATATCACTCACCAGAAAAGACCCAAACTTCATTTAAGACCACAATACCAGAAGACATCTAACATGCATTCATTCACACAACTCTTCAAGTGCACTCAAGCCTTCAATTACTACCATACTTAGACAAAGAAAAAAATATACATACTGTAATTACTAAGCACCTACCTGTCACTGACTCATCTACATTTGGACAGCTTTCACTTGAATTTAGCTTAGGCTAGGTTTTAAAAACATATCTTGAGGATTTGCATGCTCAACTTCTCCTGTGTTGTGCCTCCAAGTCCTCAGTACATTTTGGAAAAAAACCAACACATAAAAGCACCAAGTACCTGGGCCAGGCATACTGAATGTGTTGTAAGCCAAATCAAATGGTTGCAGTATTAAGCCCAACTCTGCTGCCCACAGTAATCTCAGCTCAGTAGTTGTGAAAACAGGTTACAAGACAATATAGGTTCTCAACAAGAACCATGAATTACTACTTCTGCAGCAGTAATGCTGAAAGGTGCCTGTGAGAACTGTTAGCCCATGCAGCAGCTCCAGGATAAAACACCCACCTCCTATTTTGGAGAACTTCAGGGCACAATCTGATCTGGTGTTTCAAGTAAAAAATTTGTTCTTTTCTTTGGACCATTCACTGGTTTCTGTTCCTTTGTTTCCTTAGGTATAAGGTTTTAATAATATCTACTAGTGAATTAGTGGAATTTCATAGTACAAGAAAAGAAACAGGAAATCTGGGAGAGAGAAAATCTGTAGAATATGTACGTTATCTTAAAAAGAAACAGGAGAAATTATGACACACTTTAACCAGAAAGCTGAAAGGTACCTGAACAAGCCTACAAAATACAGGATATTTTTTCCAGTTGTCTTTTGAAGATCAAATTTGTAGCATATTAACCTAAGAATCAATTTCACTACTTACATGCTTAACATGTACTGGTTGTATCCATTTAACCAAAGTCTGTTAAAACCGTAAAACTAAAATGCTGTCATTTCAGATGAAGAAAGCTTTTAACTTTATATTCCGTAACATTTCAGACTCGCTATTCAGTTCTTAAACTGGAAGATACCTGGTACCAGCACGGATGACAGCAGAAACACTGGACACGTACACAAGAGTCCATAAAGAAAGCATTTCCCTCCAGCATCACCTGCGGACCCGGCATGAAATCTGTGGTGTGTGCACACAGACAGAGCACACCCAGAGGCTCTTTCCCCTACCCAGGGGCTCTCCCGTTCATAGAGATTTCTTTCCTGATGAGAGGAACAGTTCCTTGATCCAACTGCCTTCTCTGCCCATGCAAAGCTACATCTGGAATGATTCAAGGCTCTTTCACACTGGGAAGACTGAGACAATTCCAGGCAAACTTGAAAAAATACATATTTAAACCAGTATGAACTGAGCTGAAGTTGTCATGAATACCACTAGCACCATGCAGATGTAGGAAGATATATATACCAGATTGCTTACTCTCACCAGAACTCATCACTCAAGGGCTACTACTAGCAAGCAAACTGTCCTTTCTTACCCATCCCCACAAGCTCCAGATGCACTCCCAACTTGAAGCTGAATTAAAAAGCATTTTTCCCATTTTTATCTCTCAAGTACATCAGTATTTATGAACCGACTGAGACAGTTTCATAAAGATTCCCTGCTTGAAAAAAACAGGAAGAGACATATGCACTATTCAAACTATACATATAACTTAGAAAATAACTGCTTACATTTAATTTTAAAATTATATATTAACATGATCCATTTTACAATAAGCCTTTTTATAGTACTAACCAAAAAAGAAAAGCCCTCAGTCTCACAGTTTTCTCTGCCTCCAAAGATCAAACTCCAGAGTGCTGTCACCCATTTAATTTTAAAATCTTGATTAAAATTACTTTCACTATCATTTATTAATAACGTATGAAAAAAACTAATTTACATGTTATCGATAGAACACGAATTGCTAAAGACAAAAGGAAATCTTTTATAGTTATCTAATAATCTTTTTCTAAATCCTAATCCATCACAATGTTTTAGGACAAAGAATATTAAGAGAATTTATGAGCTTTTGAAGGATGGTTAAATTACATTGAATATAGAACTCCATCATGTTCATAAATCCTCATGTGCCTACCATGTCCCAGGCCCATAATTAACGGAGAGTACTAAAGGAGGAGAAAACCAGAACACCATAAAAAACCCTTCCAACTTGTCTTAGCTTTCCCAAGTTCCTGCCTTTAATTGATCCAAAATACTAGTCAAAGAGATTAATTTATGATATAATCTTTTCCCAATAATGCGATGTTTCTACACCCAACATAGTTTTGAAAAGCCTTGGTTTTCAATTGTCAGACTATCTTTGCACCACAAGAGCTTTTAGCCATGGCCTTCATCCTTTCAGCCAGGTGGACCCTTGATGGAGAGTTTTTCCCACTTCACTGGATGACAAAGGGTTAAAAGGTTTGGAGAGCAGTTGACTGATAAGGTTCTCCAACAGCCTGAACAAACAGGAAGCCCGGAAATGAGTGATAATTGTTAAATAAGAGCTCTTAAAACACCTGCTTAGCTCTAACTGCTAACTGTTAAACCATTATCGCAAGTTAAAAACAAAATTCCCCAGAGATATTCCACCTGCTTTCCTCATCTATTTTCTTAATTTATACAATGAGACATTCAGAAACACCCAGTGGACCTGGAAACACAACCCCCTCCAAAACTAAGCACAACCTTCAAGGCTGGTGCAGCCAAGCATCCTCCAAAGCTTTGAGGGCACACAAGTCCCTTTGCTTCCCAGAGAAACGGGTGTTTTAAGTCAAATTGGTTGTCTTTGAGGACCCAAATTTTGATGACACAATTTTTTTTTCAGACATGTATTTCTCTCCTGGACAGAACTTGTATAGCCCTTCAACACACACACTGAGGAAACAGTTTCGCAGGAGTAGGCCATTTTGTAATGCAATTAAGAAAGATGGAAAGGATTTTCCAGGTCAAAACTTTTAAGGCGTGGACCTTCCCTGCCAATATTTAAACTTGGTGGAAATACTTTTTCTGCATTGTTATGTTCAGAAATACTGGTGGAATCACAATTATTTAGTTTGTTTTCTTAAACCATGCAAGATTTAAAAACCCCACTGAAAAATTACATACAAAAAACAGCCATTATTGAAATATTATTTCCTTGGACAAAGAAATGCAAGTATTAAACAAAAATCACAGCCATTTGTACTGGTGCCATTAGTGTTGCTGCTATTCTAAATGCCTTTATACTTATTCTACAAAATATAAGCAGATCACTGGGACTCGATCATCATTAGCAAGTACTTCTAAGTCACCTGGGTAACTATGAGAGTTCAACTTGCTATCCACTCACACTTGCTATGAGAATTATTTACAACACTTCTGGATAACTTTATAGTTGCACATCTGTAGTTTTCTAAAAGCGTATAAACTGACAGATTCTCAATAACCCAACATTACTGATTTAAAAGTTATGATTTAAACTAAATATATAGTTGCAAATAATATCAAATGTGTTACCACAGAAAAAACTTGTTGGCTCTGTCAAAGTTTAACATAAGACTAACACCTCCCAGAGGACTTACCTTTCTCAGAGATAAAGTACCTGAAAGCATTCTCAGTTTTCATTTCATACACTTCATCCCACACAAAGCCAATTAATAAATCCAACACAAAATACAAGCTTACACGAATAGCTGTAATCTACACACACAAAACAGTATAAAATTCATAAATGGATTACTAACTGCTTAACTTCTTTAATAAAATGAGTTTTACTTTTATATTACTTTTTTCAACATTTTGTTGAATCCTTCCCATTTCAAATATTTATGGAAGAAGTCAGATTTAAGAAGAAAACACATGGAACAGAAAGCTCCAAAACCACTGGTCTCAATACACAACTACTTTCACGTGGCACTGTAAAACAACAAACATTTTGGTTTTATAATAGCAAATTAGACCTTGAAGCACCCAGCATACCTAACTGCTTCATAGTGCTGTATTTTTTCAATAGGCTGATAAAGGGCAGAAAAACTCAGACACAAAAGACACAGGAGAAAAGATTAAAGTCATCTGTATGCACTATTCCTCTCCGTGATGCTGCCCAACAACTTTCTTTCCTCACCTTCTGCCTCAGGAGAGGAAGCTTTTTGGGCCCCACGTTGTGCTTTGACTCGAGGCTTTGACTTCTCACAGCATCTCTGGGCTTACTTTGCAACCCTTCACCTCCTGAGCAAGAGTCCCAGCAGCAATTCTACAGCCAGACCTGGTGCTTCATGTGAGGCTGGAAGCCCAGTGCTCCCCAGGCAATCTGTGGCTGTGAGGGGCAAACACAGAGTTGCATGGCCTAAGCCTATTACAGTGAACTAGATTAAGGGCTGAATGGGACACCAGTGAGCTGCTCTTGCCCCATGAAGGACCGAAGCAAGGGATTTCATTAATCAAGTACCTAAGAGCCCATGTTTTGCCAAGTGCTCTGGCACAGCCTGCCCTCCCAGCAGGCAAGGTGGTTGGAATGCAGGGACCTGCATCTCACAGTTAATGCTTCTCCCTTCACAAATCTTTCTTTGGCCAACAGTAGTCATTGCCGTATTGCAGAGAGACAACACTGCAGATTGGACTCTAACCCCTCACCCTACCTCATGCAGCTCTGTCTGCATGAACGCTACCCCAAACCTCTGCCTGCTCATGGTTTATGTCCTCCAGCTGTTAAGAGTGAAGTGAATGTTGCCAATTAGCCTTGTTAACAGCCACACACACACACACACCTCCCAAAAGCTTCTGCTGCTATTAAGCTGCATTGTTGGCCTGCTGGCAGCAGCTGTGGGGTGTCTGGCAGCTGGGGACAGGACTTCACTCCTCACCTCCTAAGCACTGTATGGGGCCAACCCACCCCACCACCAGTCAGAAATGGTAACTTAGGAAACTTGACCAAAAAAACAAAAACAAAATTAGAATAGCCACAAAAAAGCCTGGAAAATATTCTTGAAGCTTACGGAGCCACCCAAGAAAGGCTGGAACAGATAAAGAACACTCCCTCATTAGAACTGGCTAGCACTTCTATAATATTATCTGATGTTCTGTACTCTTTTCTGCATGCTTTCAAAACTTCATGGGGTAACTGCATCATGACAAACACATGCATCTGTACTTTCTTTTATCTACCACAATTGATGTATTTATTTATATGTGATGCTTTACAGCCACTGCAATTTTTCCAAAGTTCTGTATTCCAACAAAACCTGCGGATTGTAGCAATAGCATTTTTTAGCCTTTCATTTCAATTTTCATTTCACTGAAGGCTTGCCTATGGAAGCACAAATGGTTTTTAAAACTGCTTCTTAACTCCAACAAGCCTGGCTATTTTTCAGAAATGTCCATTTGATGCAATCTCCACTAAAACTCACCTGAAGCCACATAAACCTCCCAAAACTTACCATCTCAACCCAATCCAAAGTACTAAAGGAGCAGACACCATACACATGTGTCCATTAGCAGCAGTGTGTGCACCAGTGAGTTATCTCATCTTGATTTACCATAGCACAAATTCATCTCGGGAATGAAGATATCCTTGTGGGGTTTTTTACATATGGAACTGAGTTATTCTACAATCGCACAACTAACTCACTTAGGAAACTTCCCAAAGAACAAGAAAGATGGCAAGATGATTTGTGCTCATGATATTAAGCCAAATTTTCAGTGTTGGAACAACAGTAAGTGGATAACTCTCAGATTAGTTGAATTACATTTAATAAAAATTACAGAAACACCAAAATAAAAACAAATAAAAAGTGCTGCAGTGGGAAGTAAGCAGTTTACAATTACCACACACTTTTCAACTGCTTTGCATTTTGTTCAGGACTTAAAGAGTGTTATTCTTTGGAAACTTGTTATAAAAAGATCAAAGTGTCCTGTGATAATGAAATCCCTGAGTATTTCCTACTTTTGTGCTGTATGCATCTGTAAATCTTTAAGAGAAGATTTTTGCCATGTACCCATACAAGCTCCAAAGCTTCAGCACTCCACTGTCACCCAGTCACAAGGCACACAAAGGTCAGATTTAAAAAAAATCAAACCATTCACCTTTCTGAAGAAACAATTGCCATCTTTAGAAAACAGATAATGAGATACTGTTTCTTTCAATTCACCAAAAGGAAAAAATGTCTCATTCGGGCATTCTCAGGGTGACAGGGCTGCTTAATGGGATCAGAGGAAATATCATGCCTAATCCCATCCATTTTGTTCAAGTCCATCTTGTGTCTTCATCAAATACATATATTGTTATGATCAAGTGTGGAGAAACTTCAATAGCATTTAGTTTATAAGGTTAAATTCTGACCTAATTTTAACCCCACAAAATGTCAGTTATATTCTCATTCCAGCTGCTAGTGAATATAAGCAAAAGCTCACAAGAATTTTTGCAGCAGTTTGTACCCTAACTTGGCTCACAGACTGTTCTCCAGGTTCATCAGAATTTTGCAAGCTGCAGGGCAGGCTATAAATTAGGGTTAACCCCACCCTAATAACCAGCTTTTGTGAGGTCCTTATCTCTGCTTTTAGCACTAGCATAGAAGAAAGATTCCTTTTCCATCCTCCATCCAGCACTAACACTCTGATTGCCACTGCTGTACTTTTCTTTAGCTGGAAGGAAAAAAGCATTTCAAACTAGTACTTCTGTACAGAGTGGCATCTTACATTAAGTTCCTTTCCCTGCTAGGTTTTTTTTCACAGTATGCCTAGCTCAAGTTTACAGCTGACCAATGTTTGGCAGAGGGGCAGAATTCCATTCAAAACCATCAAATGTACCTGCTGTTAAGAAAACACGGTTCTCACTGCCCCAGTGGCGAGTGCCCAGGAGGAACACTGAGAGTCCAAGTCCAGATCATTCTTAGCAAATGCCTGTATCATGTAAGTCATTCTCACAACACACCCCTGCTGCTACCCCTACTGGAAATCTCACAGGAAAGATAAGATACTACAAATTGTGAAAGTTAACCTTAAGGTTATTTGGGTCCACACGGCATAGCTTCACTGAACCTAACAGCACTAGTACAAACAACACCAATGAAACAAAGACTGCTGAGAATAAGAAGGTCTTCAGGTCAGAAGGATGTTTTGTAGTAGAAATGTTCAAGAGTGTATAGTCTACAAGTAGTTGAGGAAGGATACAAATTTTGACTGGTGCTTGCTTGTGAGCAGGGAGTAGCTGTCCAGTTAGAGCAAATTATTTAAGGAAGCCCAGAGCTTCTGGGCATAAGAACTTCTGGGGCCAGAAGCAGAAACAGCTCTCCATTTCTGAAGAGTAGTTCTGGGAGGTGTAGAAAAGCCATGAAAAACAAGCAGAGTTTTGTATGGTTTTTCTCTGTTAGTTAACCCCTACAAATTGAAACAATTCTTATTTTACAATCCCTACACTTCTTCCAATAGGTATTAAAAAATCTGCCTTCAAATCCTTCTAAAATCCCAACTGTTTCTCTTGCAATTCAGAACATTTACCTAAGAGGTACAAGTATTTAATTCCTTCCTGTCCTTCCCATCAATACATATACTGATTTTAAAGACCAAATCCTTCCCTTCCTGCTCCATTATTCATCAGAGACAGAGGATGCTGCTTGCCATTTATTTCTGCTGAACTGAAAAATACGGTGTTGCTTCTGAAATAGGTCCAAGGGAGCAATAAGAAGAAAAAAAAAAAAAAAACAACAAACAATTGTGGAAAGCTGAAAAATAAGTGAAAGATAAAAGGGCCATTAGTCCAAAATCAATAACACTGCTCCCTAAAAGGCATCCTAGGCTGAGGTAATCACATTTGTGGCTGTGGAGCTGCAGCAGCTGCTCCATCAGGGTGGGTTTGGAGAGAGCTGTGGGTGCAGGTGGGTGCTCTGAGCAGAACACAGTCTGGGGGTGGAGGTCGGTGAGTGGGGCTGGGGGTAGCAAAGAACAGATGACACTGCCAGGGTCTCCATTTAGCTTGCCCAGTGGCCCAGTTTGACTTGTACCACTCAGCTGAAATTGCCTGGCAAAAGCTTTTGAGCTCTTGCTCTGGATATTTGAAAACACCACTGAAACAAGTCATTCACTGGAATGGAGACTTCCAGATTTCTCTGCCAATTTTTCTTTTAATCTAGATATATTTACAAACTACATTATACTCCCCATAATAGAAAACAGAAGATTTCTGGAAATGTTAATCTGTGGATATGGTGTTCATGGCACCATAACCATACCAGTAATACCAAGGAAAATTACATTTGCAAAATCTTCAGAAAAGGATGTTTTGGTAATGTAGCAGTTTCTCAGTCATCTGAGATGGTAAAAGGGTTCAGCTATTGTTATAGCAATTATTGATCCCATCTAATAGAAAGCCTTACATACAAACTCCCTGAAATAATTCCAGAAGCAACCTTTATGATGTATGGGAGTAGATGGAAGGGGAAAAAAGCTGGCAGGAATTTTCACATTTTCAATGAGGAATAGAAGAAAACATTTCAAGGGTTTCTTCCAAAACATTGTAAGCAGCACTGTATAAAGTCTGGAGGGTAACTGTGGGGATTCTGTGGGTCTGATTCTGATTCTGAACCTAACAAAATGCAGCATTGTCACAGCATTATCACAACCATGACTTTGAGCACAAAAGTAAAAACAAACTTCATTAAACCTGCACGTAATTATTGATGCAAAATTATTGTGTGTCTTTGCAGGTAATCTTGAAAGTACTTGAAAAATAATATTTTTAAAATGAAGTTTTGCTCATTCATTTCTTTATCTCATGTGGACAGCAATTCCACTCAGTAAGAAACAACAAACATGCATATTTCAGGAGTTTCAGTTCTTTTTATCAAACATTCAAAATCAAGACTTACATTCTACTTCCAAACAACAAAAGCAGCAGCTTTTGGAAAATCTAGTTTACCACTAATACTGGTAAACTGTAGTTCAAGTGTCTTAAATTTAACTGCAAATAACAGATCAGGATGAAAAAGACAGCCTGTTAACTCATCTAGAATAAAGTCCTGAAAACAAACAATTTAATTACCTTAGATGACACTGTTATAATTCAGTACAACGTCTAAAGCTCTAGAAAAACTTTGCAACTGGCAAAACATAACAGTGTTTTGAATTATTTTGAATAATTCAGTTTGAATTACTGCAGTTGAAGTAAAATTAATTCAATTTAACTACATAAAGGTAGATCATTTCAGAATACTTCTCAAAAGATGTTGCAATATAACAAGCTTCAGAAGCCTAGTCCAAAATAACAAGGAAAATGTAATCACACATTCAGAAACAATATTAAGAAAGATAGTCCTGCCTTACAAGCAACACTTCAAAGCATCTATGAAAACGAATGCTGTTCCCAATACAATCCATTGTGAAGAAGTTGAGGAAGACTCTGGGATCAGTACAGATTTTTTAGACTTCACAGAAGTGACTCCCCTCAAACTTCTCAGATACCAGCACTTAGGTCTTGAGATTCCTGCTAGCTCTATCTTTTGGATGCTCTCTCTTCGGATGGGCACACACTGTCTTCAATCAGCCTATCTCTATAAACATTCATCTCATAGAATCATAGAATGTCAGGGGTTGGAAGGGACCTCTAGAGACAGGACCTGCCTAGGGCCCCATCACCACCCCAGAAAGAAAGATCATCAGGACATTGTGGGATCCTCAGATCATGATACTCTTATCTCCTCTCTCTCTCCTCTCTCTCCCTTTTTCTTTCTCTGTCTCTTTCCCTCTGTCTCTCTCAACAGACTTGCCAAATCTTTATCAGGTCACTTCATATTGCTGTCCACCAAATAAAATTTTCTCTTTGCACCCAACCCTTCATGGTTGGTTAAGTTATATCAACCACAGGTAGGATCTTGACAGATGTTAAACATCACTGGGCACAGAACAGAACCCTGAGGAGCTCCACTTGTCACTGGTCTCCAGGTGGATATTGAGCCATTGATCACAACTCTTTGAGTGTGACCTTCTAGCCAGTTCCTTCTTCATTGAGGAATCAATCAAATCCATGTCTCTCCACCTTAGAGACAAGGATGTCATGTGGGACAGTGTCAAAATAAAAGTTAATACTCCTTCACAAGGAAAAGTGGTGGGTTGGAAGCAAAGAGCAGAAAGTACAAGAAAGTACAGCTCACAAATGAAGAAGTGGGAGCTTGCGAATTTTTACAAAGAGGAAATGGAAGTCAAAGAGAATTGCCATTGTTATTTCAGAAGATAATGATTTACTCATTTAATCATTTAATATACCCTTTCTGAAAGTAATTCTTCATAGTGTATTAACATATAGTATGATTAGCTTCAGTATACAAACCTTTATATTTCCAGAATTTAATGTCATAGTGGAATCCATGCACAGCAAAACTCCTAATATACTGAATGTTTCCTGTTATCCAGTTTCCTTTTACTGAGTTTCAACGGAACAAAAATTTTGTAGATGTCAAACTAACTTGGCAATGTAGACTTGAATAATTATGGACAAAGCTTCCAATACATCATATTCTATCAAGCAACACAAAAATTTTAATGTACAAATGCATGGTAGGTAAGATATTTAAAGAAATTTAACAAGTTTTCCTGAGTTTTTTTTCAAGTTAGATGAACATTGTTCAGAGATAATTACTCATTCTGTTCTCCCACTTTTGATACAAGTCCTCCAGCCCGAAAACTAGCTGGATCAAAAGCTGATGTAGATTTTTCTTGTACCTACTGTAGCTGTATTACAATTCCATCTCCAGGCAAAAATCTAAAAGCAACCCCCACTGTGGTTTACTAATTATCTCCAAGACATTAAATTCAGCCCTACTTAAAATTTCCTGTCTTATAATCAAAGAGAAATGTTCTCTGTTGTACTATTTCTGCATCCCAGGTGTTTTACTGAAGTCATTTCTTGGCACATGGCATGGCTCTCTAGCTCCTTTACAGAGATTAAGACAACACACCAGGACATGTTTTAATTTAGATTTTTACCTCTCACTTTCTGGTCTATCACTGAAATCCACTCAATTGACAAGTGGAGGGAAGGTAGCCCCAGTGATAGCTTTAAGTTTTCAATTGAAGGACCTTGTGAAAAGAAAATATATGAGCAATGAAACACCAATGTCTTGCTGAACTTTTATAGATACTACAGTGCAAGCCAGAGGAGTTCAGTGAAAATTAATTCCGGGCTCTCCATATTTTCTTCTGAAATCAAACACACCAGTGTCAGCACACAAAATCAAGAAAGGTGATTGTTTTTTTTTCAGGGATGGACATATCATCAAGACCATATCTAAAATAATTGATAATTTCCAACACAGCTGATTAGTGCTCTCTTCTGCACCAGACAATGGCATCTAGGTACAGTTTAAAGGAACTGATCAGTGAGAGTATGGGTGACAGAATAAGGTCTTGAGAAATGAAAACGATTGCATAGGAAATGTATTTATAATTAGATATCAAAGAGGATACATCATAAAAGACATGAAGTGCAATATAATTAGCCATTCCAATGCTGCAGTAATTTTTTCCAGTTTATATGGTTTATTTCTAGATCTTGTATTACACATTATTATTCAGATCATTCAGCTGCTGTCTTAACCATCTAATGTGTGTCCTTGCAGCTATACAGCAAGCAGCAAGAAGATAACTCTTTATGAATAGCAATGAGCTATGAAGCAATGATCAGGGAAGACAAATTTCAAAAAGAAAGAAAGAAGGGAGAAAAGGAAGGTGGGAGGGTTTTTTGAATAGCTAGTATATGTGGAAAGCACTTGCTCAGGAAATCAAGATCTTGGTTTCTTAAGCCATAAAATAATTAAAATTATATAAGCAAAAATATTTTTCCCTAAAATAAAAAAATATTACTCCAGGGTATGAAAAACCCAAACGAACAAACAGAAAGACTGTCCTTCATCTCAATTTTAGCAGGTAAGAGGAAATGAGGTACTGGAGTTGCAGATGTTACTACAGTCTTTATGATACTACATTCACCCTGGAACAGAGGTTATCTATGAATAGGAAAAATAAACTACTACACTGCAATTCTCAACTTCTTTAAGAATAGCAATAATAAGAGCTATTATATATCACTTATAATAACTTCAACCACATTTCTTTGCAAGTGTAAACTCTCTAAAAAAAATCAAGATCAAGTAAAGTTAGTAGTGTAGCTCTAAAAGCACAGGGTGCAGGACAGACTGGAAAACCTACAGGCAAAGTAGAAGGAAAAGTTGGGCAGCTGGCCTGAAGTAAAATTTGATAATGTTTTTTCCAGGCTGTGGAATAAGCAAAGCAGTAACTTCAGGATGCCCGTGGTCTCTTTGAGAAAGAATAGCAGAGAAGGCAGGTAGAAATTGTTCTTGCTGCAACATATCAAAAAATATTTGCCACATTTTTTTGGATAGCTCCTTAGAAATCCAGAGGGATTTAAAATAGGATTTGAAGAACCACTCCTTTTTTTTATCAGGCAAGTTCTTATCTTTCATACTCTCTTGATATTTAAAAAAACCCAAAACATTAAAAAAAAAATGTTAGCAAAGAAAAATACAGCAAAGTAAATAAAAACAGCAAAGCAAATAAAAACATGTATGGAAATAAAATTTTTCACACCAAATATTTCACATATGTTAAAAGAGATAAATCAGATCATATTAGCAAAAAAACCTGAAAAATTCAAAACACTTCAATCCTTATTTTCAAAATTATGTAAAATTTGAAAATTGCAAGTATTTCTGCCTGTACAGCACTTGCTGATTAATTATAATTACCTTTTATCTCCTTAAGAAAACTGTTACTTTAACAAAGACCATTGTCTGCTGGCTAATTTATTTTCATACTCCTTATTAGCTTTGTCCTTCTTCCCTTGGTTGCATTATCATTAAATACACTATTTTAGCATGCAAAAATTTTTACTCAGAGAGCCATGAAAAGATGAAGATCGTTTAGAATAGAGGACAATATTTCACAAACACTATTCTGAGAAGATAAATCCACATTCACAGTCTTGCCTGGAGTAGGAATTTTATTGACTTAGAAAACTCCACAAAAAAACAGTGGATCAAGTAAAGATCAGATGCATGAAGAAATTTTCTAACTTGACCAATAGTGCAAGGTGCTGTGCTTCAGTACAGTTTTGATCAATCACATTTAGAGATGAATTGTTATCTTCTTTTCAAATGCTACTTGGTGGTAGAGGGAATGTACTGTACTTTCCTTTCAAAAAACTAAAATACTCACTGGTAACTGAAACTAATTAACATTGAGAAGCACCAAACAGACTGTATAAATGTTTTCAGAAGTCCTGGTTAGTTAAAACAGGAGCAGTGGTATTAATTCTGAAATATAAACTGTGATCACCCAAACTTGAGCACATCATCAATCAAGCATGGACAACAACAGACAGTAAAGAAGATAAACAGTAAACAGCCTTCACAGGTTTTATCTGGAATGAGTTACAGTCAGCAATAAATAAAGTGATCATTCAAAAGATATATAATGAAATAATGCAAAGGTTCTAGGCTCATCATCAAAATGTGCACAGGCTGTGAGAAGACTCCAGGTTACAGCATTTTACTAGAGGTTTTAAAGCTCCAAGAGTGACTTTATATGAAGAAGAGTAATGCTTGGAAGAACGAGGAGTTTCAGTCCCAGCTACACAAGAGCAGATTTAAATTTTCATTCTGCAGGGCTACAGAAACAACTGGAAAATGGTGACACCTGAACCCTGAACACCACCTAAACAGAAACAGAAAGGTGGTAAGTACACCGTCTCCATCAGTATCCAATACCGACTCAGTCATTTACATCCCCTGTATGCTTCAGCACTTTCATGCCAACCTTCCCCTCATTCCTCCTTTCTTGCAGGTGATATTATGGATATCAGATTATAGTCCAAACTTTTCTCTTTATTTTTTGTTTTCTACAACTAAAATGTGAGCAGTGCTATCGCTAACAAATATAGACTTATAATAAATATCTTTTGATTGCTTTGAAATCCTCTTCCAAACAAAGGGAGTAAACATGCAATAAGGAGGAGACTGGATTCCAGATATTAATCCCAAGCTAACTTAATACTTCAAACTTAAAAATTTTCTCCAGCCACAAACCTGACCTTCCTAAAGTATGCCACAGATACCTCACCCAAATACAAACAGCAAGACAAGGCACATGCAGCCCTGAGGGGAAAAATAACCAAACCAAAACAAAACAAAAAAAAAACCAAACCAGCTCAGCAGGACTGAATGCAACAGATGAAAAACACATAAACATCCTTAAGCAAAGAAAGATGATGAAGAGTCAACAGAATACTGAATTTGACGAAAACACATAGATTTGTCTCCTTTATGAATCATGTAGGTTTTCAGCAAGATGGGTAGCAATTTTCTTCCCAAGATATATGTACAGCACTCTAGATCACATTCAGTCCATTGCTGGAAGATTGGAGCAAAAGAAGGAAACATAAGAAAGAGCAATAACAATGACACTATCAGAACTATCACTCTGCTGTTCTGTGTTTTAAAAGAAGAGTGAGGCAGAGCAACCATTGGTGATTTCTATTTCAGCACTTTGATTGAAAAATGCAATTGCTGGACATAAGAATTAACTAGAACCATTATTAGTGTATTTATAAGTAATGCTTAGGTTCTTAGGACCTTGCACTACTAAGCTGCAGACTGATGACTAAAAGGAGGAGATTAATTAAATGCTATGATTAAATCCAAGGAAAAAAATGCTACCTAGCTGATTCTGGACAGATGCAGTTTAAAAAGAAAAAAAGTGTAACAAGACAACAAGAATTGAATACAGTGTTACAAGGCAGCAAAAGAATTAATTTAAGCAGGTGCCGTCCTGTCTCCATTTCTATGAACCCCAGTGGAAACAAACCTGAAACAAAGGAGGGGAACAGAAGAAGAAAAAATGTTCTGGAGATCCCTTTATCCCAAACCTTCAGCCAAATCCTCCCCCCTGCTGTGTTTCATTGAACATGTTAAGCATATTTTTCCCCATATAACCTAGAACGCTTTCGATATATTTTTGTACAAAGCCTTGAAAAAGAAGAAGAAGATGTATTTTTCTAATATTCTTTACAGGTGTCAGAAAATTAGAATGTTCAAAAGGTTACACTTATCTGCATGTTGCAGAGGCAGTGACACAGGAACATTACCCAACCAGACTGTAGCATAAGCAGTACCACCCTGTTCTTGGATGGTGTACTCTAGAAAGCAGCTCGTAAAGATCCACATTTGGCTCTCTAAACCTGCAAAACATTCCTGATTATCCAGAAATACATGCAAGAGTGACTTCAGTAATAAAATTATCATCTTTTTTCCCAAAGTTTTGGGAAAGTGAAGACCTGCTACATGTTCAACATCCACAGAACAGCTGGGTAAGCTAGAGGGAGGAGCCGGACAGGTCAAAATCTTCACTCCCACTAGATGGCAATATTGGTTTTTTCGCAAGTGCAGAATATGCTTTCATCGAACGGAAACTGATATATTTTTCATGCTTTCCAAAAGTTGCATTTTCTGTTAAAAAGGAATAAAAACCCACACCAGGCTTTATTAATCACAGAATAGAGGAGAAAAGAGATTAAAAGGCATTTAAGTTAGTCATCATATGCATTAGACTATAAATAGAGACTACAGTACCTAAAAAATAAAATAAGTTAATAATAAATGCAATATATGCTTTTAAGTCTCCTAGAATTCCAATTAGGCCTACATCAAATTAGATCTTCACTTTAATTCTTTACCACTCTATCAGCAGGATGTAGCAATGGAAACAGCACATTTAAACCCTGCAAGAGAGAGCATCTCAATTTACTCTCTAACCACCTCCTGTGACATTAAACAGAAGCTTAGAGCAGTATTAAAGGGGCTCTGAATTACAGAAAGCTCCAATTCCAGTTCTCATGGTCAGAGGCAGGGTCAGTATGACTGTAGGCCCAGAAGAGATCACGATTACTTTCTTTTCTATTTATTCTTTAAAAAAAAAAAAAAAAAAAAAAAAAAAAAAAAAAAAGGAGAGGGGGGGCAAAGATAAAAGTCAAAACCTTCTAGTTTTTGAAAAAGACTGAATACATTCAGATGAACCAAAGACATGTTTCTAAATTATTCAAATCATCCTACAAACAACACTTTAGGAAGTGAGGAAGTTTTTACAGTAGCCTTAAAAATACTCAAGTAAGAATAGAGCTAATAGAGACCCAGTGAAATCATCACTCAAAAAAACTCACAACACACCCACACTCTCAAAAAATCCTACAGTTTAAAAATTAAACTCAATTTTCCATTGTCAATAGTTAAAAAGAAACAGCCACATGCCAGTTATCATATTAATTCCTCTGTTTAACTTTGCCCTTAAAAATTCACAGAAGGAGAGGGGTATAGACACACCCAGAACACAGACAGTGATGTGCAGAGGATGCCAGAAAGGCCCAGCAGTCCAGACACATGTAGCACACTGGATGAAGGATGACATCTAGGATTGTGAACCCAGGACCTGGAAGAATCAAGTTCAAGGTTATATCCACTTGAATTCCTGTGCTAATCAATGGACCTTATAAACTGGAAGTCAAGCACTAAGTCTGGAAGATAAATGCTCCATGAGCTTATCGGACACTACAAAAGCAGACATACCAAAATACATATTTAAGAGTTTGGAAGGCATTTTATGTATTATTAAAATACCTTCAAGTTACAGTTTAGCATATGTTCTGCTAGTGGTAAGCTACCTCCCAGAAAAAGTAATCTATTATCAAAATCTTGTTTAATAAATGGACTCCTCCCCTTCCCCATCCTTTTCCCTCTCCTCTGGTTTATATTTGCCTAGCATATGAGATACACAGAAAAAATGATCTCTAGGAACCATTAATGCTGTCACATTACTTCCAAACAGCAGTCCAGACAGGAGGCAGAAATTACATGCAGGGTTAATGGAAATTTGCTCTCCCCTTTGGGCAATCTGCCTTCAAATAAATGTCTGTCCACACAAACTTGAATGCACAGGCACATGTATATTACTGTGTTAAAAACAGAATTTAAGAATATTCTACATCTATCGGCATATTCCCAAGTACTCTTAGAAAGTATTAAACTTTTCCAGAAACTGAGTTTTATGTGAATGAAAAGTGTTTGTATCTCAGGAAGTTTTCATTTAGTGCTCAAAATTCCCCATCATCTGCAGAAGATGCCCAAATTCTGTAAGGTTGGCTCTACAGCTTTTGAAGACTAATGCCAAAGAGAATTAATGAATCCATGATTTGACAGCACCAGTCAGCCCACTACCAGTGCCATGTCCCACTTTGGGGATCTCCTTCAACATAATCAACATCAGTCCTTTCAAAGCAACACATAGTATCTTACAAGAGACACAGATTAAAGACCATACTATATACAGCCAAAGGAAAATGGCCTTTTCTACAGCCCTGTATTTTCCATCAGCTGGTGTTGCTACAGAAGATTGTGCTCCAAGGAAGCACAGAGGCAATGACATAGTTTAGAAAACCACGTTTTGTTAATGCTCGTGAAATGAGAATCATCATCACCAGTAACACCACTGGGCCACGTGTTTTCTGAAAAGTGAGTGTCACTCTGGATGGCAGTCAGACAAGGGGTGAGGTGTTTAGAAATAAATGAAGATGATTTGAATGTATTCATGCAGACAATAAAAGCTCAAATGCCCTCCTATGTAACAGTGACTTTCCTCATTTCCCAAGGAGAGGATATTGCAGGAGTTGTCAGCACTCTACACAAGCAAGTGGAGCACTCTGAAGATGTGATACCGCTTATGCTGCTGTCACACAGCATTGCCCATCAGATGCTGTGCTATGTGGATATTTATAATCAGTGAGTTTCCAGTTAACCAATCAATACCCTTCTGAGGGTTTTCACTGCATAAAACTGTTCTCTTCTTCCTTGAGACTCAGTGGTAACAACAGACCAAGACAGGCTTGAATATTTGGGATGATAACAAACATCCAGACACTTGCAAAATTTCTAGGTTTTGAATCCAAACTCATTTTCCTGGCATGCTTGAATCCAACACATCACTCAGACCACTCCATTTTGAGTATTTTAATGGTTGCCTATTGCCCTAACTTTGAAACCTATCCTCTTTCCTACCATATGGCAGCCATGCAGAAAACCCATGCAGAGTGTATGAACCCTTGGATCATACAGTCGTAGCTACTGTGTCTTCATAGTATGTTAATAATACATTTCTCTCTTCGTTTGGTGATTAAGGCTCACAGTCAAAACCCAAGCACTTGATAGTTGTGCCAAATATGTGATAATTTTGTTTTAAAGGCTAAGAACACCCACTGTGAATTGACTGAATTTGCCAAAATTAATATTTTATTCTCACAATAGCCATATGCTATCCATTTGTACCTTAGCCTAGAAAAAGCCATTATAAATACAAAAATCTTAGTAAAAACATTTTGCAGCAAATTAAAACAATTTATTGCACCAATAGAGAGGGGCAGGACAGAACCTGTGAGGTCAAAGACAGGCAGTGAGCTTGACTTCAGAGAATTCATAAGTAAAAAAATTATCAGAAGTATTCCAAGCCCAAAATAAGAAAAGAGCTTCCAAATATATCAGAACAGATGTAGGTAAGTCATTTGGGATCTTGGTTGCACCAAAAACAATCTAATCATACAGAGCTAAGACAGACTGGACATCACTAGGATGGAACACTGCACATGAAGGTCAAGTTTAAAATATCTCTGTGTTGGGCTTTATTGTATTGATACAGAACAGTAAATACAAATATTTTCCAGACTCTTAAAAGATCAGGCAAATCCAGCCTTCTTTCCTTCCTTGATCAAAAGTAAAAATTCAAGACAGAACCTGCTTAAGGTAATAGTCAGTAATCTGTCTTCATGCCAGAGATGGAGAGAGACTGTGTGGGAGGTGGAAGGAAGGGTTAAGGAAGCAGAGGGGAGAGTAGAGGGTAGGGAAAGAAGTTTTTTCTCTGCAGATAACTCAGCTCTGAAAATTCCTCCAAGCAGCCACTTTATAATCTGAAAGACAACCAGTCTTCTCCCTGTCTGCATCCCAGCACCTCAACACACTTCAGGAAAGAAAATGTGGACAGAAGGATAGAATCAAGAACTCCAGTGTTACCACTGCTGAACTCAGCAGTAAAACACTCATTAACTTCTGCCAAGGCCAGGACTTTATGCCAAATTCACAAACAAGTAATTTATAAAATTCCAGAACAGGTCCCCAAACTATCTATCAATGAAAAGAAAGAATCTGATGAGATATTTTCCCCCAAGTCTGCTCTTTCTGTAAGAATGTTTTTATTTTATTTGGCTCTAGCTGTAATGTATTGCTAAATGTCATTGTAAAACACAGAAAATATTCATTCATAAATATTCAGTAACATACTGAACTTACAGTGAACTAAAATGGCTGTAGCAGCAAATTTAACTCACAACACACAGAATCCTATAAGTCACACAAGTAGATCTGATTTCTTTATCTGTTGATAATACAAAAGATGCTCAATAATAAACTAAATTTTTGCTTTGGAACTAGATAGTAGATGCTTGTACAACAGACTGGTTGCAAAACTTCAAGGAACATACTCCATTAACCTTCAGGACCTCAAGCTGACAGCTTTTGCTCTTCTACAGATACATCTCTATCAGATTCCCCCCACTACCTTTGCAGTCCCTCACTTTGCCTTCTCTCACCATCAAAAAAAAAACAAAAACCAAACCCAAACAAACCCAAAACAGGCTGTTTATGAGGCAGGGGATCAAACAAGACCCTTACAATGATGCAGTAATGTTCTTTTTCTAGGCAATTGCAAACACCTACCTACCTACTCACATATGGTATATCCTCTGCCCTTTGACTGCAGGGCCTTACATGTGCAGAGATCACTCAACTGCTGTGGAAAAACAAACTTTGGGTGTGAAGCTTCAGCTGCCTAGAAACACCAAACTAAGGTTTGAAGCAGGAAGTGAATCAAATCAAGTACAAATGAAATAAAAAGTTTGTTACTCAGTGACTGACTTCCTTCTTAGGCATGACTATCCTTCTAGTCCAATGCTATGGACCATCTGGATGTTTGCTGGGGAAAGAGATGCACCATCTCAAAATGAGAAGATTCATACTCTGAATACAAGATAAAATTCATGTTTCTATTAAGGCCTGGATGCCCTGACTACATAAAATAACACAGGTGTCACTTCTGTAACTGAATCTCCTATTTATCTTCCAGTCACAAGAAAGTACTTCTGATTACCATCCCTCCAAAGCCAATACTGAAAAACCTGAAGCAGCACAGAGAAGATCTGTCCACAGGGATAGGGCATATATTCTAGTATCATGAAAGTCCAGTCTTACAACCTGTCAATTTGAGATAGATGCTCTGTCAGATTCTACAGCAGTCTTAGCAAAGTTTCAGGGGTTCCACTCTACTGGAAACTAATGAATTATGTATTTTTATTGGTCGTTTTATTTTTAGACTCTTACAAGTTATAAGCTTTTTTCAGTTAATGATAAGAACGATCCAGTGGTAATAAGGATGCATTAACTAACTTCAAAAATAAAGCCCACTTTTCTTCTCAGTTAATGAATTTTCAGCTTTGCATTTCTGTTGCATCAATAATATTTTGGAAAGACGAGAGTCACACCAGGTATAAATCAATGCAACTCTAGCAAATTCCAATGGAATTGCCCTGAACTCCACATACCATAAGCCTTCCACACAGCTGCCAAACAGGGGAGAGAAGAATTGGGCTACAGAATATTTTGGCTCACGCTGTCCTCACGGGGAAGAAAAAGTCCACACTCTTCTCCAAACCCAGACTAAAAAGACAGGACAGAGAATGTTTAAAAGGTTGAGCCCAGTTTATTCAGCAGTGTCTATTAAGGAGTTTCTGAACTTGTGAAAAGGAGATATTTGATCCATAACTGTAAATGTCAGAAGTGGAAATATTTCTCTAATACTAACACAATCTACCCGACAGTAAACTTAAAGTGCAGTAGAATAGCAGCAGCAATCATGATAAAGTCACTAATGGAAGCAGGGAAGCACTTCCTTTTCAGCTGTTACCATCCAAATGCAAGCAACTTTAGCAGAATTTTTTCCTAGAACAATTTTTCAGCTGTCTCACCCTACTTCACATATAGCCAAATCCCAGCCCCTAGTGAGAGTGCAGATGGCAAAACTGAGGACTTAGGAAGGAAAAGAAGAATGGTAGGGAAAGAAATTTTTGAGACATAGCCCAAATTTTACATAAGAGGCTTTTAGTTCCTTTGTTTTCCTGGTTCAGAAGAATAATTGGTTGTTCTCCCACAATAATGTTCTACAGGTTACTTTTATTCTCAAAGGTAGGTAAACAGAGAAGGGAGTAGGATTTTTAAAAGATGAAAAACAGAATTCTCCTTTGCACATAGAGACTCTGCAGATTGGGTGTAAGGCTGAGGTTGCTGGAGGGGGGGGCAGAGGGAGGAAGCGTGCAACCACAAACTTAGCAAGGCTGAAAGAGCGTGTGCTGTATGCAGGGGTGATAGAAAAATAAGAAAATGAGACTTCTGCTTTTGCCACTATGCAGGTTCAGTTTATCACAAGAATATAAAATCATTAAAAGTTTATACAAGCTTTATTTGGGCAGCACCTCTGCTCTTGGGGTTATTCTCTCCCCAAAACAGGCAAGTAAGCATTCGTGTAGATTTGATCAAGTCAGAAAGACCATCTGAAGACCCTTCAAAGACAAACAGTCCAAATCTTCCATTTAAAACTGTATCTTTGATAAACCTCCAGGTTAGCCGTGCTCTAAGAACACCTGGAAAGACATCTGCCACTGAAGGTACAGTATCTGTCAGGCCATGCTGACTTCCACATGATCCCTTGCAGTGCACACACAGCCAGCAGGCAGTTCTGCTCTGAAGGCTGCAGGACCATCACTGGCAATGGCTTAACAGAGTTAAAGGAGCCCCTCCATCAAAATAAGTGAAGGCAAATATGCCTTTACACTGAAACTTCACATCTTTTACAGGCTCTGCTAGTTGCAGGTAGTTACAGTTTATGTAGAGGGCTGTTTGTTATTTGTTTTTCAAAAGGTATTGCCTTTCAATCTAGATGGCTATCTCCAGCTTCAGGAGAAGAGATATTAATGTGTACAAAATAATTAATTTACCACTCCTCTACATAAACAATCATTTTCACTGACAATAAGGCTCAGGTTTTACCTTTATAGACTTAACCTTCATGTCAGCAACACAGGGAAAGAGGTCAAACAAACTTTCAGGGACAGATATGCTGCAACACTTAAGCCACTGAAACTCCACTACAGAAATTTGTATTTGCATCTTTCAGCAAGTTTTCAAATAATGATGCACAACAGCCTTTTGCCCTGTAAGTATTTATCCTATGGCTTGAATGCCTTTTGTTAAGAAATCCTGAAAAAAATTTTCTACATCTTTAGATTTTACCATTGTGTTCATTTACTACTTCAGAGGCATATGCAAAGAATTTCATTAAACTGGAGAGTTCAGTTTTCCTCTGCATGAAACAGTGATTTGGCTTACAGTTATGTCTGCTTAAGCATTACAGAAAATTATTCAAATTATTCCATCCAGACTAAGTATTGTAATTAATTCGACATCTGAGTGCAGGCTTTTGGACTTATATTAGGAACTCCAGATACTCAGTATGCCTTCTGCAAGATACTTGTTTCAAAGAAAGAAGCAGCTGGAAGGCGATGCTTTAAAGGGGCTCCAGGCACAAAAAACTGTTTCACTTAGTTTGGTCCATCTGTTTGACAAGTTATTAACAGATGCTCCATATCTTTCTAAATGTATTTTACCAGTGACCAGAAAAGTCAGTTTTTCAGCAGACAAAACATCAGCATCCAGAAGTGGAGATCAACCACTTTCAGAAGCATTATCCTTTGAACTGGAACAGTTTGTACAAAAACAGATGTATCGTTCACAGACAGAAATATGGCCCATTAAAATAATTGGAGGCTGGTTTTCTTTAATCTGGAAAGGGAGTTAGGGACAAAGAAGCAAGAAAGAACCAGGAAAAAATCAGAAAGCACCTTTAGAAGAAAAGGGGCCAAAGCATTTTCTGTTCAGTTGTGGAACAAAATGGAGTTCTGGTCATCTGCTACACTCTGTTTGCTGTCCCAGTGTTTGGGCCTAGTTTGTCACATTTTAGGTCCATATGAAACCGTGCCTCTCAGGTCATTGCTTCTCTGTTCCCACAAACAAAGAAGGAAAGGAGAACGGTTGTGCCCATTTTAAAATAAATAACTTCAGAGTGCCTGACTCTGTCAACACCTCCATCTTTCATATGTCTTCTTAATGCAAAAATGAGCCCTTGTTTCTGCTGCTTCCCCCTGCCAAACACCTTCACAGTCAAGCAATTTATTTTTCAAGCCAAGTGCCCACTTATAGGAAAAAAAAAAACCCTGCCAATTCCCCATCCCTCTTCCAACTGGAGTCCTACCATTTTGCCAAAACCCTAAGAACTTTATGAGGGCATGTTCCATTCATTGGTCAAATTTCACCTGTGCTGCTCAGCCTTTTTTTGCCAAGCTTTCTGCTTGATTTATCTTGGTGCTTGAGATGGACTGGACTACAATGATGTGCTGGGCCCAAGGCCACCTCCACAAGACACTGCTTTGCACCAGCTTCATGGGTGGTGAGGCACAGCAAGAATGGTTTGGTGGTCACATAGGAAGATGGCAGTGGCCTAGCAGGGCTACCCTTGGAGAGGATGAGCAGCAAGTTTCCCATTGTATGGAGTCAGCATAGAGTATTAAACACCTCACTAACTGATATGTGTTAACAGCTACCAAATATTTAGTCATTGAAGACAGGTAGATTCTACATTCAGGGTCCAGACAACCAGAGCTCATTGGTATTAAAAACAATGGTGATTTTTCACCAATACCATCTTCCAATAGTGAACAAAACCACTCCATTAGACCTACAGTGATTATACCTGAAATCTTTTGTGTCATATTCCTGCTATGGCTAAGAAATTCTGATGCATCCCATCAGAGAGACTATAAAACACAGGTCAAGGTTAAGAAAGCAAAGGTACAGTGAAGAGAAGACCACAGCAATTTGAGAGGTATTTCCTCTGGACCTAAAAAGGTTACAAAAACAGAAAAAAAAAAAAATGCTGGAGTCTAATTCAGCAGTATCTCTCAGCAGTGCAGTCTGCCTTTATCAGCACTAATCACATCCCCCCAAGAAGATACATATGCAAGGAATTGTTGTTTAGAGAGGGCAGATTTACATGTGTGAACTCTCAGGGAAGTCACGATCCTGGCAGCAACAGGTAGAGATTACTGTAGTCATGACACAGGCTGCAAAGGTGCAGTTCATTATCCTGAGCAAGACACAAGTCCCAGCCTCATGGCACTACCAGACACATTATTATGAAGCATCTTCACCTTTAGTGCTCTGCCTCACCTTGCATTATAATATTATATTTGGTAATAGTCGGTTTTCAAAAGAATCCATTATCTGACAGGTTCTTTAAAAATTTTATAGGGGACAATTAAAGATACTGAAGATGGGAGCAGAAAAGATACAGGCTAGGTAAACTCCTAATACTTCCCAACATTTGTACAACAAAGTCTTGTTAAAGTAAAGCAAGATTTCAGGGACATAGAGATTAGGTGAGACATATCTGGCTTAACAGAGGGTAATCCGTGGCCTCCAAATGAAATTTTCTTCAATCATTTTTACATTGTTAATATCTTCAGTTGCAAATTTCAGTCCTCACTATGAACCACAAGCCAAATTATTCATATTTTGAGGCTACTGCAGTAACTGGAGGCCTGCAGAATATGAAACCCTGCAATTATTAACCATACCTATTGCTCTAGTCCCAGTGCCCAAATTCAGTTAAGAAGACAGTCAGTAAGCAATTCCTGTTAATTTTGAAATTGAAAAATCTTTTTCTTAAAAATATAGCTTTTATTCTACTGTGTTCCAAAACCCAAAGCACATCTGTGAGCACAAGCAAAAAACAATGTTAGATCTATGGCCAGTAGAGACAGAACCTTCAGTGGTTTGAAACATCTTTCTGTGGTCACTGCACGTGTAGCCACAGCAAGCACAACAGTGGCTGAGGTTTCTAGTGGTCAAAAGAAAAATACAACGAAGGACAAGAGTTTTCACACAGGGGCTGTGCATAACACTACTGGTGCCACATGGCAGTTTAGGTTCTTTAAAAATGTTGGCACTTAAGTCAAGCTGTAAGAGTGACATCCTGCTTAGTGTATTTTTAAAAATATTTTATTAGAAATCTCATGAAACTTCAAAAATGCAACATTATTTATCTTGTTCAACTGGCTGCTCTGTACACAAGGCTAATACTGTGAGGTTCACACAGAACTAAATTTAAAAAGCCAAGTGTTGTGCCTTCTGTCCCCAGCAAGCCCAGTAAGCCCAGCAGTACCTCACCCTTGGTCTGATTTGATATGAGGAAAAAGATTCATACTAGGTTTTCCTGCCCATACTCAGCAGTATGGAGCAGCATCAGAGAAAGAATTTAGTAAGCCCCATTCTAATCCCCAGCTCAGAGGAGTCAGACAGATAAAATGCAGATAAAACTACATCCCAGTTACCTGCTTCTCTACCATCTCTTCTTCTATACCTGCTCACCATTTGTATACTGTGAAAAGCAAAATACACAGCATTTCTGGAGAGCAAAAGCCATTACGTGCCCACAACTGAGCACAATGCATATTTGAAGAGGGCCACAAGGGATCACTCAGTACATTAAAAAAAGCTTTAGTATCATCTCTATCAAAACCCTCTTACTAGTAGTTGACTTAAATGGAAAGTAAAAAACCTGCTCTCCAAGAATTTAGTCAGATCTGCTATGAAGTGGTGAGTTGTGTTGTTACTGTACCACAACTGTCAGTCAGTGATGTTTCTGTCCTATTTCCCAAGAATTTCTGCGTAAAGCACGGAGACTGTACTCTAGGGTGTTACACAATATCTGGAGCTGTGATGAGACCTCCCAGCTTGGCCTAACGATTTAAATTCTGAGCTTCAAAATCATTTCATGAAGACAAAATACAAATTGCATATTCTAATAAGCCTGTAGAAAGTACAACGTAATCACAGCCTTCAAGCTGTTTGCTCAGTGACCTCACTAAGCAACAGATAAATTTTAAATTTATTTTATTCTGCTAGCACCATTTGCAATACTTTTACACACTAAGAATTAAAGCCCTGATGTCAATGGGAAGGATGCTTTGTGTTCAGGAACCACCATAGGCTCCAGCAACACTGAGCTCTGAAAAAGGGATGTGCTTCCCACCCGACCAGAAAGGTTTAGTGATACACTGGCTTGTCTCTGTGTAAACCAGGTCCCCAAGTTAATTCTATTGAATTCAGCATAGTGGTATTGACATACAACAGGCCCTATAAATAATTTCCACTAAAAAAACTGCTTCCATGTAATACAAGAAAGGTGACTGTAAAAATTCACATAGAGGTTACTTAACATCTTGTATGAAATAGAGCAGTGGTCTATTTATTTCCTAACAAAGTTAGGAAAGTTACGAATAATCACACTATAACCTTACTGGAAGTGGGCTGATTTTCTCTTAACACTAGGCTCTTTGCAATGGATTCATATCAGTTAGCATTCCTATTTCAAGTTTGTTCCGTATAGAGGAATGGGGTAAGGGGGAAGTTTTCCCTCTTCCATTAAATAATAAGTATGTGGAGAGAGGCTGGATGTCAAATATCTGGTACAGTCCAGAAAAAGAAATGCAACTTATAGGAAAAAAAAAATCCTGCCAATTCCCCATCCCTCTTCCAACTGGAGTCCCACCATTTTAGGTGCAGTAAAAACAAAAGATAACACAGACAGTGCAAAAGATATTTCATGAGAAAAGGCATGTTAAAGTCCGTATGGTCTTCTTGAGTACCCTTTGAATCCCAATTTTCAGTATCAATGTGGCTCGAATTAGCCAGTGGCTTGCTGGAAGCAGAGAGAGGCTTTAGTATATATATTGGTTCATTTGCTCTATTATGAAAAATCCAATCATATTCTTAAATATAAAAATAATACCCCAACCAGACAGATAATCTTGTTTTTACAGTGGACCAAACACTACAACAGTTGTTCACTGAAATACTTTATGGGGTTCAGAATGTCCTTGTGACATACGATCTAGGAAAGTATTCACACAGTCTTTAAGCATCTCAATTTGGGTGCCTATGCTATGCACCTACTTTACTCTGTGGAGCTGGTTCAGAGATACAGGCCTCTGCTCTGAGTTATTCTGCAAAAGCACCCTTTAACTTACTAGCTCCCCAGGAAACATATTCTTCCAGTTTAGCTCCTAAATTCAGCTCGATAATGAAGAAAAGTCTCCTTCCTGGCTGACTTTTTGCTTTGCCTGGTATTTCTGTTTGAAATAACTACTGTATTTACTTCACAGTCTGTAACTGATTATCAAGGGATACAAAGCAGAAACACAAGCCTTTAAACTTCTCAGAAGAGCCACTCTGGTAATTTCAATATTTTTATCTAAATAAATGATATCATATACATCAGTTCATCTCTCCTGATTTTGACAGCCCACCCAGCAATATGTTGAATGCCTCAAACATCAAAAAAATCAGTTCTGAAGCAAGTGGAAGCTGTAGACATGCTGCTGCTGTGGAGATTGTTAATGGTAGTTACCCCTTTTCTCTTTGCTAACTGTTTTATTTGTCTAACTTCTTTGTCAGAAGCCTAGCATGAGAAGCCTCAAAAGCATAACTACAACCTGGCTTTTAAGAAAAATGGAATCACTACCCTAATTTTTCTGAGGTCTGGAACACCTCCATCACCACCAATCCCCACCATGTTCTGACGCCTAGCATTACAGGCGTGCCCTGGGAATGTGGTAATGCTCCTTCTCACACCCTTCCCCTCTTTGCCTTTAGCGACCATCAAGATAAAGAGAAGCAGATAGCAACTGTTATTAAGAAGCTTCTTTATCCAAATTACTGCTGCTACCCCCTTTTCTCACCAGCATAACAAGGCCAGGGAATACCTGCATTTCCATCTCTAATACTGAAGCTTGTACTCTTGAAGTCAGTGAGTTTTAGAAAGAAATGAACCCTTTTACAACAAGCCAAGCTGAAAGAAAATAATAGAATTACAGTAGCTTGCTGAAAATACCTCTTCCTGCAGAACTAAAATTTTAGTTTGAATCTTTCTCCTTAGCAACAGAGACTTGATCTATAGATGGTAAACACACTTCACAAAACCTCTTTCATCATTCATATTTAATTAGTACATTGCCACTTCTTTAAGAACCAAGAGATGCATAACTTGCCCAGTATCAGTAAAAGTGTTTTCTATTCATTTTATTCAGAACCTATTGCAACTGATGAAGAAGATATAGAAACCTACAGATAAGGCTCATGTGAAAGGCCTTATCTTTCCATTTAGTCAAAGCCCAAGTTCCTTCAATAGGAAAATAGAGGATTTTTTTGGTTATCTGCACTTCAGGTCCATCAGCCCAAAAGATAAAGTATAAGCTCCCTTCTTCTATTTGATGCTAGCAATAAAAAAAGGTCATGCAGAACGATGTCTGTACATTTTTAAAAGAATGCTCAATGCTTAAGACAGTCCTCTTCTGTCACCCTCTCACAAAGCTTAATGTCCCTTGTTAATCTATATATGCTTTTATATCTGGTCATCATCATGGTACCAGAACACTGTATTAAATCAGAGACACAAACAGCACAGCTTCCTGTGGTGTAACAAACCCACGCTTGAGTTGCTGGGGAAAGCCACCACTGATATAAAGCTATATTCTGCTTATTCCTATCAGCTATGTTGGTCAGCTGTGTTTATTTTTTTACTGTCTCCATTGCATCAACCCCTAAGCAGTGTCATGAAACTTCACACCACATGTCACCTTGTAGGTTCCACTTCACTTCATGAAGTTCTCATTTTCATGTAGCAGTTTGTAGCAGGATGCTACAAGCATTCCAACTCTCAGTCTGGATATTTATCATCAAGTAGGACTCACACACAAAAGGGGGATTAGGAGCATAGCACATGCTAGATACACCTACCTCTCCATTTTCACCCTCTACAGACTGTCAGCTTCCCAACTTCCCTTTCCCTTCTGCCTTCTACTGCAGTGCTGAAGCCTACATAATGCAGAAGGAAAAGCCACCATTTTTCCACTTGCCAACACCATTTTCTCTCAGATTAGTCAAAGACTTGCCACAGAAGGAAATCATCATGTAGAAAGTGAGTTTCCTTTGTTAGCCATCTGATCTGATCCAGTTTCACTGAGACTGCTGATATTACAAATCTCATAACAACTCGTAACTACAGTACAAATCCTCTTTGCTCTAGGGATGAGAGTTGCATAAATGGTATTACAGATGTCACATAAATTTGCAAATGTCCCTAGAGGGGACTAAGACCCACTTTCCAGAATTTGTTTTAAAGAACATTTTTCCATCTGTATTTTTCAGAGCATCATCTAAATTTACCTACCATAATGAAGGCAGTCAAAACTACATGTTTTCCATGGTAAAAAATACAGTCCTAGCATATCAATGGTGAAACAGAACAGTCACCTCCAAATAAAGTCCCTGTTTAAATCTGGATTACTTAAAAGATTTTGGAATCAGTGAAAGGATGATGGTTACAAACACTGGAAAAATGTCCAGAAGAAAGGATTTTATCAGTCTGGAGAACAAAGGTTTACATTAACTAAAATAGTCCGACACCCAACCCTAAAGTTGACTTGCAAGTAAATTCAGCCACAAAGATTTGTTTTTTCCATTCAGCGTATCTGTACTTCTGTATACTTGCAAGCACTATATCATATAATTAACTAACTGAGATGTTAGAGGGTTTATTTAACTTCAGCTCTCCAAGTTAGCTGTTATTTTTCCTTGTTTCATGACCACCAGTTCCTGTTTCCCCTACCAGATTCTTTTTAAAATCAGGTCAACTGCTAGAAATGCATCTTTTTCAACCCATCTGCTTTAGTCTCTATTTTGTTTTCTGTCATCCCTACCCTGTCTCACTTTTTCATAAACTATTAGAGTGGCTAATCCACTTGTCAAAGTGATGCAACTATCCCTGTTCAAAGCTGGAGCTAAAACAGTGACAAAGCAACGGGAAAAGAAAATTGGTTTTGGAAAAACTCAGAGTAGAAAATTTTTGCTAAGATTTTTGGTACATTTTGGTGATGGATATGATTTTATTCATAAGTAACATTTTAAAATACTAAAAATCTCTAAGAGTGACCGTGGAAACAGTGCAGTAAAAGGACTAACTGTATTTATTTGCAAAAGGGCAGGGAAAAAAAAAAAAATAAAAAAAAGCGGTTCGCCAGACCCTATCTGACCACAGCGGACCATACTACTTCTTGCAAAACCCAGGGCTGCTCTTTGATGAAATTGTGAGCGAGGAGGTTGAACAAAGAATACTTGAAGGTGTGTTACACATGTAATTATTTTCAGGATGATGATGTGCAACAGCACAGCTCCAAGCTACCTGGATTCTTACTGCTTGCTGGGTGTGCAGGGTACCACACACCACCCCAGCCAAGAGAACACCAGAGTAAAGTGTGGCAGGTGAATCTCTCCTGCTCACACCTACACTAGCTCCATGCTCAGGGTTAATGCATTTACACACATTTTACCAAGAGGTCTACTGTGTGGAGGTTCTACTGTATCGCCAAACAAATGCTAGATCAGTCTACATCCTTAATAAACTTGGCTTGCTCTTTTTCAGCCTTCAAAACTACCGAGTACTAAGATACCATGGTGATGGGAAAAACAGAAAACACCCAAACAGACAGATTCTGTTCTCTTTAACTGAAATGCAAATTCCTTGTCTCACACAGGAAATTTTAGTTAGAACAACTGCTCAGACACAAATCTTCCCACAGGTGATCTTTGTGAATGAACAGTTAATGAAACTTAAAAGCTGAGCTTTGTACCCGTAGATGCAATGCTGAAACAGAGAAGAAGCAGCAAAAAAAAAGAAGAAAATTCTATGTAAAAATAAAATCAGTTGGGATCAGGTCATATTAATCTATACAAACAGTGAAATAGATATACAAAGTGCTCAGAAAATTATGGTTGTAGAATCATCATGGACTGTATTCTGTCATCACTTATTTCTCCAAAACCACTGGAGATCAGGCCTATTGGTAACTTTTTATGAGCATGTTACAGGGCTCACAAAGAAAGCAACATGCAATTCCACAAACATGGAATTGTGCTTTTAAGGTGGCACAGCTATAAAAAAGAACAAAAAGCACCATGCATAAAAATTAAGTGTAGTTACTTGGAAGGAAGTATGAAGATCAGTTCAGCATTTCTTCATTGGTAGGATTTTTTTAATACTTGGGCTTCAGACAGTTAGAGGGAAATTTCAGCTTTCAGCTGTAGATTCTTTTTTCAAGTTTCTACCTATTAAGCACCTGCCAGGGAGACCAAAGCTTGAAAATACAAAATAAGGAAGTCCTAAAAAATAGAAAAAACCTGAATTATTACATGCTTGCCATCTTTAAGACTAATTGTATTTTCTTTCCAGTCTAGACTTACAATTTGAAAACAAAAGCTAGAAGTAATATTAGTATTAGCAGTTATTAAACAATGCAAAACAGTGCAAGCAAAACTTTATGACACAATATTCAACCAGCAACTGTGTATATGACCTTCAACAGATATAGAAGACAAACCTTATTCTTTACATATCACCTGAGTAAAGGATCAGCTGCAGGAAGCAAAGTTAGACAAATGGTTTGTAAAGAAAATGATTGTCAGAAAATTACTGAAAACTCAGAGCTGCAGGAGCTTCAGGGACCACTCTCTTTCTTTGTATGGCCAAGATCTTTTTTTAATCATTGAAACTAGGTATTGTCACTACCCTCTAATACAAAGTCTCACACACATTTTTTTTCATATCAGCTCAGGATCTGTGTAACAGCCCCGTATACAAAATAATTGAGACATTTTGTACCCGTAGATGGGAAATTACTAGGAACTTAAATATACTGCAAATCATGTCCAATATTGGTTTACTCTCAGATATGCAGCTGTCAGCACACAAACCACTGAGTTTGTATCTCTGTTTCTGCAACCATAACTGTGTCAAGCAGCATCTGCTCACAAGTTTAGTCCCTTTAAGAGGGATTTAAAATATTCTATCACATGAATTGAATGTTTTATCATGTGGATTTCAGAGCAGTAGTCCTTTTGATTTGCACACAGCTTGAAAACATGTCTGACATCTCTTTCAAACTCTCTTGACAACAAGCTATGGAAAATGGGTTTTATTTCAGGCATTCTGGACTGTTATTGACACCAGTACAGTTTTTCAGCCTGCCGAAAGAGTTTCCAGGATCCCAGATTTCTCTCTCCATCTCCACACTTCTTGTTCCCTAGCAGCTTGTGTAACTTACCAGTGATACGTTCCTCAGCATAGGCTGTCAGTTCTGTACCCATCTGCAGTGACGTTTTTAAGTCACTAACAAGATGACCTAATCAGCATCTGTTCTTGCTATGCCCATGTGCTGCCATGACATTTATTTCTTTTTATTGAGATTTTTTCACATGTAAAATAGTGTTACAAAGCTCTGAAAGAACATGCAAAATTGTAATTTTTTTCATAAGCAATATCCTAAAATTGTATGACTGAATTCTAAATTATTGATATACTTTACTTGTGCCTACAAACTATGTGATAAGTTCTCATTTCACTTATGATGCTTTACTTTTATCCCTTCATTTTTAGAAGCTCTGACAAATAGCATGCCACTACACGTGTTTTTCCCATCTATTAGAAGCAATTCTGGACATATTCCCATCTCTAGATCAACTGTATACGGGGTCAAACTTACAGGATTTAGTTTTGTTTCCATAAAGCTTAAGATAATCTTTGATATAGAATTTATTGCCAGGATGAACTGTCTATGCTGTAGATACAAAGCAAAAGAAAGGAATTGTTTCCAAAAAGTCATGAAGATGCTGACATAAAAGACATAGAAGGAACAAATTTAGAAAAACACGAGAGAAAATAGATTTATGCCAGCAGGTGCATAAAAGGCAAGTCTTAAGAGTATTTACAAGGGTCTGCTGGAAGCAACTATCACTGCAAATGCCCAGAAATAGAGAGCAGACCCCCTGCATCAAGGAAGGAGAAGGAAAGGTACTGGATCACACAGCCCCACAGGCACAGATAGCCTTTCAAAAGTACAGCATGATCTCTCCTGCGTCACTGTGGCCCACTAGCGAGTATTGAAAAGGAGGAGGAAGAGGAAGATAACAACCCACCAACCACCTGTCCCCTATAAAGCATCTGGCACCAATATTTGTAAGAGAGCGCCTTAATTTCAAACCCTCAGGCATACAGATTGCCTGCTTACCCTCACCCACCCTTTCAGAACCACCTCTGTCTTCATTTGGATTTTTAAGACAGAACTGTGGTAGCAGGGACTTAGGTAGATTAGGAACAATACATATTTTTCTTTGCCCTAGGGCAGGTATGTACCATATTACACCATTAGAACACATACCAAAATGTTCTCTTCTGATTGTACTCTGGAAACAAAGCCCTCCTTTGCCTACTCATCCAATGGTTGGTGCATTGCATGCTCATGAGACAGAAAAATACAACAGTTGCAGTTGACTATATGGAGCACCTTTATCTCATTAAGCATCCAATACAAAAACATACTCCACAACCTCAACACTGTAACCATGTATCTCTCTACCCAGAAGAGCACAGCAATTGGCTCAAATCCTGGCAATGCAGTTGTATCATGATATATTTGCATTGAATGTCATGTTCCAAATTGGAACTGGCAAGCATCATAGCCTCACACAACAATGCCATATGGAGTTACATCTGATATTGCTTGAGCAGAACTCCCTTCCTATCCAGAATACATCAAACGGTGCCACAGATATGTTATGGCATTTAAATAGTAATAATGCGGATGTGAAGGCTAAATTAAAAATGTGTTGCATATTAGAAACAATTTGCACACTAAGATAAAAAAAAGGGGATTTGCTGGCTTTTGGCAACAGAACTTAGAGTTACATTTAAAAAAACATTACTTATGTACCTATAAGTTAATTTTCTTAGTGGAATAATTATAGAGCTAAAGACACAGGGAACATGTTATCATAGAAAGAAAAGCTCAGCTAGCAACAATTTATTTTTTTTTTTTTTTGCATGCAGCTAAAATAGGAGCTGAGCAATAGAAGTGCATCCAGTTAGAACAGGGCACAGGGCTGGGCTGGCTGTCAGGAACAGCAGCTCCACTTCAGTTGCTGCTTTAAAACTCTGCAGATGTGAGTCCTGAGCTTGTACAAATCCAGTTCATGTTTTCCACTCACACAAAGAAGAGCTGAGATGTGTGTGTTCCTTCACCAATATGCCTCTGCTCTGGCCAACCAGGGTCACTTACAGGGAAATAAAAGTAGTACAACTCTTCAGATTTTGCTTCTTTACAGAACCAGTAATTTATACAGTTGCAGTGTGCTGTCACTCTCAGCACAGTTAAGCTGTTCAACACCAGACCACTTGCCCAATTCATGCCTAGACCAGACAGCCATCACACAGAACCACCCACTACTGTCTAGATGAGAATTTGAGAACTGTCATGACACTGGAGTCATGCCACCAATTGACTGGGCTGCCCGTCATCTCTTGGAAAATCTGTTTGTCAGTGGAGGTGACTGTTCAAGGCTCCAGTGTTGGGCAACAGAACCAAAAAGCACAGTTCCAATAATAATGATACCATTGCTTTTATGAAGGAGAAATTTATTCCAGAAAGACAGACAAAGAAGGTTTTGTCCCAGGATCATTTACTCAACTTTTTGGGTTTTTTCATGTCACTATGTGGCATGATAAATAATTCAAAGACACAAAAATCAGTAAGTATTTGATGGGTCAAATCCCAGAGGTTTTTCTTCAGCTCAGACAGATTCTCTGGTTACTCCACTGGGAATGCAGATTGAGAGAAGACAACAGGATTCCCTAAGTAGTTTTCATTTCCAGAAGCACATTGCTAACTAGTTATTTGCAGCCTGCTTTCTAAAGGTTCTGAAAGGTCAGAGCACTTCCATGATTTCTTCTTCTACCAATACAGAAACAGGCCTTACTCAGCCCTGGAACAAGGTGGCCACCTGCCTTATCCTCTATTTGCTCTGCAGTAACACTGGCCTTCCAGCAAAAAATTGATTCTGACAGATGTTTTCCGAGACCCAAATTTAATGCATTTGTAAGGCAACACTGCTAAGATAAGCTTTCCAAAGCTCCAAAGAAAAAACCCCTACCCTTCAAGCTACCTCACAATTGTTATTAATGTTATAGCTTCAGGTGTTCAAACCATTCAGAACATCCAGCAAACATAAATATTATACTTTGCAGAGCACACCATGTCCATGCCTGCCAATTGAGTTCCCTCAATGAAGCACAGAAACTGACTGCTCTGAGGCACTCTCCAGGGACCAACCAACCAACCCTGACACAGCCAAGAAGGCAGCAAAATGGTTACCAAACTACAATAGCCTGGTACTGTTTCAGAACTTCAGCCATGTCATCAAAGCTAACAAGTATCTGAGTAGGTTCTGAGCAGCAGCCCAGGAGCAGCAGTGGATCTAATTCAGGTGCACTTACACCACGCTGTTTGCTTGCACAAGGGTTAGCACAGACACCCCCTGAGACCAGTCCACAAGAGCAGGTACTGATAGGACATAGGATAATGGCTTTAAACTGGAAGAGGGTAGATTTAGCTTAGACATTGGGAGAAATTCTTTAGAGTGAGGGTGATGAGACAATGGGCTCACAGGATGCTGAGGGAAGCTGTGGCTGCCTCCTCCCTGGAAGTGTTCAAGGCCAGGTTGGAAGGGGCTTTGAGCAACCTGGTCTGGTGGGAGGTGTCCTGAACCACGCAGAGAGGTTGGAACTAGATGATCTCTAATGTCCCTTGCAAAACAAACCATTCTATGATTCTATGAAGATGAGCCTTAAATGTCCCAGAATCCAGAAATTTCACAGCTCCTTTCCAACGTGCTCTGTCACAATAGTCAGTTTCTGACAGAAACATCCTGCTGCCTCTCAGCAGGCTTGTGTTCATCAAGGCAGCCAAGACACTGTGCCTGCTGAGTACCTGCAGTGGAGGCAGCCTCAGCTCCAGAGGCTGCTGTTTTCAACTGCTCAGTGCACCATTGATACCGTGCAATTTGGATACTTAAAATTCCATTTTTTTTAGCTGGGAATTCAAGAAACATGTCAGAGATCGCAGTTCTCTGGATTTGGTGACAACTTCTAATTTTAAACAATTTTAATCACATGCACCAGACAAAAAAACCAGTACTTTGAATGGCGGCAGTGATATTTACTACATATGACGATAGTTCATTATGAGCTATGGGTGTGTTAAACATTAAAAAAACTTTACAGCATAATTTTGTAAGATCTTTCAGCAAGAAAGGAGCTAGTAACTTCCCATGAAGCTGAATAGTGGAATAAAAGAAACTCAGTTTCCATGGGAACGTCAGCCAGGCTTTACACAAAAATGAGCTCTATTATAAGAAGATATAAGTGTATAAAGTCTGTCATGTGATCATTTTCACATATTTAGGAAGTAATTGCACTGCAAAATACGCACTAGATATAACTTGTCTGTGCATGAAATCCTTTTGATATTTGAGAGTTTATCATTGAACCACATCTCCTACAAACTTTAACCTAACTTCACTTATGCATAATAGTTCCATGGAAGTCAATGCAATCCATCAATCTCACAGAAGTTTTTGGCTTAAAATATCAAGCTTTTGCTGCTAAATTGCTTTAGACTAGACCTGACATTTCCAATTTTGCTGACTGATGCAAAGGCCAGGTAGCTATATTCAAATCCAACAAATTTATATTAAAATGTGTTTGCATGCAGCTGCTGCTATGTGAAAAGATAAGTTTTATGCTTTCTGGTTATAAATAACCAGATATTTCCTAACCTTCAACTGGACTAGGTCAAAGCTATAATGCTCTGGCTCTGACAGTAGTAAGCAGAAACTGAGCAAAACAGAACAAGGATCTAATGGTCAAGTTCTACCTTGTAACTCAGTGTATTAGAAGCAATGAACTGCAAGTCCAGAGTTTTATGTGCCATGTAAAAACGTATTATCCTTAGGCAAGTAGAGAAAGCTTTTCAAAAGCAGTGAATGGTTTTGGATGGCTTATATAAAAAGAACATACAGGATGAACTGAAATAGGCTCAATTTTCAAAATGTCAGTATTTACAATGTCCAGAAAGGTGTCCTAACTGCCAGTCAAAATATGGTCTACCAGTCACATATTCCTGAAGCTCAGCAACAGAGTGGTTAGGTACGCACTATCACTGTCATACTTGTAAATCCCATGTCTTACACAGGCATATCCAAATGACTGTTCATCTCCAGACAAGATATTTTTCTTTTCTTCCTCCCTCAGCAATTTCAGAGGACCCATAAAGCAAGATTTCTGTGTGAATTTTTAAAAGCAGATGAACTAACATTAGCTACATTTGGAACCAAGGTCCAGAAGCACCACCAATAACTGATACTTTTCAGTGCAGCTCTCAAATTAAACCATAAAATTTCACAAATCTAGAATTTAAAATGCAGCAACAGGCAAGGGGAAATAAAGCTATTTAAAGTCATAAAGAGCCAACTATATTTTCGCAGATACAACTTATGAGCATATAGAAGTGTAATAAATCATTAGCACATGTAATAAACATGTTGGAATTTAAAACTATGTATTTCACTTTCTTCTCCTACATTTCTTAACTCCAGTTGCTACATTATCATTGTGTTGATCCATATCTATACAACAGCTAAATTTTTGAGAATGCTTATGTGATTTAGATGCTTAAGAAAGGAACAACTGGAGTGAAAAGGACATATATAACCCGATGATGAACTGCTCTTGGACATCTTACCCACAATGATTCTGAAAAGTATTTTTGTGTTCTCAGCCTTGTAGCTGTTTCCATAAATGCTATGCAATTTTTCCCCCCATTTCTTACGTTTTCATGGGTAGGCTGTTGTATCACTGCTTGACCTAGAGGCTCAAATCAAGTTTGAGAGCTTGATTAGATTGTGTATGTGTTTGTACAGAGCTTAGAGAGAGTCAAAGGAAGCCCTGTCCTCTCAGTGTTAAACACTGAGGCACACAGAAACTAGGGCCAAAACCTATAAGCTTAAATAGGCGAGGTGCATTTGAGAAATACAGGCTTTAATTACTTCCTAAATTATAAAATTTATGTTGGAAAGTTGTAGAATTTAAACTCAAGTTACTGGTTTTCCAACTTATTGTCATATATATTTCTGATTGCTGTTGTCATGTACTATCATCACTTCAATGCATATAAATCTCTTTTTACCTTGGCAAAAGCCCTCAGCATAGTAATGACACAGTATGCTGCCTCCAAAGAGCAGAGGTATGGGTGAAAGGATGTCTGCCATGAGGGCAAACTCAGGACTTTCTCCTACAACCTGAATATCCCTAGAGAAAAACAATCTCACCATTATTGAATATCCTTGCCCAAGGAAAAATTGAATTGAAAATTTTAAAACATCACAGCATCACACATGCTTAATTTATTCATCTTTCTAAGCAACATCTGCTCCTCTTTGTTCTGAGTACACATAAACCAAGAGAGAAATACTAAAACCTGCATTTAAGTATTACTGTTCTAGTATCAGCACACATCCACAACACTTTACTAAAGAAGATGGCCAAAGCTCCGGCCTCATTCCCAAATGAAAAGTAAAACCATTTGAATGAATGATTCTCTACAAACAAAAGGTAACTGCTAGTGGTTCCTTATTAAGAAGATAATGACTAACAAGCAGGTAGGATTAAGCTGTGCAGAATCTGTTGTTCTATTTTTAGAGTCTGCATCCCCAGGCTAAATGCTGAGGTACTGTGAATTACGTGAATTATGCTAACATGTTCCACAGTTGCTTACTAGGCATGCTTCTTATTATCTAGACAGGATAAGAGTCTAAAGAACATCTGTCCAGACTGAATGAGAGCCAAGACCTCAGTGGATGATCCCGCTAACATCAACTTTTTGTTGAAATTATCTGGACTAGATATGCTGTAAGAAAACTAACAATTTGGGGGATGTTTCTTCCAAAAAGAAATAATTTTAAAAGATAGCTTGGAAATGCCAAATAAACAAACAAATGGCATTCTGTTCACTCTTGGCAGGATGTAACAGATAAATAATCTGATCATGTGGAAAAGGAGCTGACTTCCAGTATAAATACATATTCTAATCTCTTTGTGTTATAAAAAGAGAAAACGAATAGGATTTAGGTCATATCCTCCACACTGCAGAGGACATTGAAAGATAGGCCCCACATCTGATTTCCAGCACAGCTTCCCTCCACATGACTGCAAATGGGCCCACAGCCACTTCACATCTCCATGCTTTTCCCTGAGACACAATGTATGGCTGGTGATGCCACCATTTGTTCTCCCATGGATGCTCTATCATTTCACAATTCAAATCAATGCTGATCACTGGGCAACTCTTATGAGCTTGCTCAAGACACCTCTTCTGACACCTCATGTTAGGACGCAGAGTGGAAGAAGCAGGCAGCTCCTCAACCTAAGTGTACAGTGAGGCTTACAAAAACTCTGGCAGAAGAGAGGAAATTCAGTTTAGTAGGCATACCAGAAAAATACAGTGGAGGCAAGTGGAGCAGGGCAAGTGGAGAAAAGAAGATTCCACCCTAAGTAACAGTCACATTACATAAGGAAACAGACAAGTCCAGTGAGTGGAATGAAGTTCACCAGGTTCCCAGTGAATTGCCATCCCTACTTGTGGGTACAGAAAAAAGTTGAATCATTCTTTTCTTCCGTGATGGCTTCACAGTATAACCTATTCATATGAAAGTGGTAAAAACCACAGATGCTTTTTTTCATCTGTTGCTCAGGGAAACTCCTCCAAATATACAAGCAAGTTCCTCTGAGCAACTTCACACCCTCATCCAACATTACAAATGACACAGTTGATCCAAGACTTATATTTTTTATATTGTAAAGCTAACTCTTCACTGAGCTGGATTTACAATAAATCTTTTCCTCACAGAGGTATAACTTCAGGACAGACAACATTTTGTAACAGTTGGAACTCAGAATCATGTTCGTAACACCCATATCCAATGCTTAAATTAATACCCATCTGTTCAGATGGCGTAGGGCCTACTTTAAGTCAGCTGAACCTGGTCTCCAGGGCACAGATGCCAAGAAGTTATACATTATTTTCATGGCAACAGTTTGGAGACCATACACACTGCAGAAAGGCACTTTCTCCTCCTCACTAACAAGGAAGCGCTGTCAATAGAGAAGCTCAACTGCATGTCTTTAAAAGACAGAAAAAAATTCAAAAATGAGTGAAATCTGACAGGAAAGACTAACTTCATGGGGTTTCTGCCTGCCAATTTGACTGTGTTGCTGCAGCTGTAATGAAAAGATTATACAACACAGAACACTGTCCCCTTTGCTCTGCAAGTGGGCATAAGGGAGGGACAAGATGGAAAGGCTGAGACAAAGGACTCACTATTACAGAAAAAGATAAGCTGACAGAGCTCTGAACTACAACAAAGCACTAACTTCAAGGAATGGGTATTCAAAAGGGCATTTCAGAGCACCTTTTACATCTGGTATTGCTTCTCGTAATCTGCTAACAAACATTGTACACAGGAAAAACACAGACACGTATGAGCGGTTGCTTTACAATACAGATTTTCAATTTACAAATTTGAGAAATTCTAGCAAAGTAAAATGGAAAAAAGAGCATGTTCTCCATATTGCGTTAGCTGATCAAAGCAAGAGGTAGCAGCAGTCTGGAATTCCAGATGTAAAGAACACTAAATGCAAATGCACGTGGTGGTTCACACTACAGACTCAGAAAGGAAGCTAAAGCAAATTCTGTCTGGAAGCAAGGAGATGTCAGAGTTCTGTACCACTGAAAAAAAAAATAACAAAAAAAAAGAAGTAGTAAATCTGTTAAATATTAAGGACATACTTCGTGTAGGAAGCTTAACACTGAACAGAAGAAAAACATGTCTCTTTTGCATGAAATTCATAGGTCTTGTCAGATACACACAACAACAGCATCTGTGTGGCATCCTGTGAAATCATTCCTTTTAAATGGCATTCTGCAGATGAAACACAATCTTTGGCTACAGTCTCATGTACTTTTGAAGTGAACTTCATATCCACTCATATCTCCACATTCACAAAGGACTGACTAAAGCACCAACCAAATTTCATGCGATGCATGTGTCAAATTGAAAAGAAAAAAAATCATAAAATAAATATGCCAAACTATATTTTCTGTTATAGTACAAGACAGTGCTAACAAATGTCTGTTTGACATACCATGTTGCATGTATATACTTTGGATAAAAGTGGTTGAAAACATTCAAACCAAATTAATAATTTATTCAAACTATAGATTGTATCTATTACACTAAAATAAACCCAGAAAATACCTCCAGGATCAGCATAAGGAGAGGATTGTTTTGGAGGATCAATAGGTTCTACATTAGAGTTTGTTTTTGGAGGGAAACTCTGCTGTAACTGTTAAAATTTATTAAGTCAAATTATATGAACTATATATCTGGACTCCAAAAGAATCCAGCAATTCCATAAAGCTGACCAGTATTTATTAACATTTTTGTTTATGCAAATCTCTGTTACTAGTATAATTTTATTCTAAAAGGTTATTAAATAGAAGAAATGGAAGACATGTTAACACACTGAATAGTTGTATGAATCTACATTCTTACCTACCCAAAGTTTTCCCAAGACCAGACGTGTCATGGAGTGCCAGAAAAAAAGATGTAAAAATAAGTATGTCGAGATAACTCTTTAGCTACCTACATAACTTGCAGATTCAAAAAGGAAATTCAAGCTGGATTTTGTGCACATTTTCTCTCTCAATATGTTAGTTTAAAACAGCTTATATATGTGCAGTTGCTACATGGGTAGGTTTCATTTTTGACAAGGGAATTGCAGCAACCGAATTTGCAGTAGGTAAAGAAGAAATCATGTACCTTCTGAAACAACTCTGCAGTTGCTAAAGGACTACAAATAACTAATATGAGGTTGTCTTGCTCTCCTTTTACTCTTTTTTCAGCAGAAAACTGGAACACCTCCAGTCTTGCTTTGTGCTAACCACACACAAGACAATAGTTTTAACTGCTCACAATCAGCAAATGCAATGCCGTACGTGCAGAGATTATGTTGGGGCAATGCATTAATTTGAAATCTCAGTTTAGAGGACAATTTTAGTGAAGTTACAACTCAAACTGATTGTAATCTGCTGTGTTGGTATAAACTCAAGGTCTCCATTGCAAGAAACTCAGTGTAAACACTGCTATTCTTTGGCAATGAGTTTCAGACTCCTCCAGTTCCTCCTCACTACAGTTTACACTCTTCTCTTAAGAAATGTAGTAAAGTTTTTTTTTAAAGGAAGTTAAGCAAACCTCATTAGTAATATCACTTCTCGAGCCTAATTTCTTGAAGGGTTCATCTTGTATCTCCACTGAATACAGTAGGAATATTTTACCAGGTTCATTCTTCTCAACGTAATTCAACATGGAAAATCTTAAAAAAAAATTAATATATTCAAAAGAATTTATTTAATGGACTAGTGCCATGGCTCTTCGCTTTGAGAAGATTTGTGAGAGAAACAACAGAACTGCTCAAAAGAAAGTGCCTATGAATGTGATTTATTAGCTCAGTGATGTACAGTTTCCTCCACATTTCTACAAAATAGACCATTTTCAGACATAGGGGTGCAGGCAAACCCTGCAGCTGTGAAGTTTTCCTAACTCTAAGTCAAGAAAAATTAGACACAGCTGTAATCTGAAAAGTGCACAGACAGCTGAAGCACCTTGTAACAGAGCACAGAGCACTTTTGTTTCCAGCTACAAGATCCATTATTTCATGTTTATATCTCTTGTACATTCTCCTATAAAATCCTGCTATATCTAACAACTCAGCGGAAATTACACACCAAACTGACTAGTATGCTACTACAGATGTTATTTTTCAGAAGAATATGAAGTCTGATATTAATAATAATTGAAGTTCTCCTTTGTTTGTCTTGGCAGGACTTGTATGCTGTTCTTTGATATAAAAGCAAAATAGCTGAAAAACTCTACTTAAAGAATCTTACATAACTTTCATGAGAGGAAATTAAGAGTATTTTTAAAATTATTCTATATATTGATGTGAGCTACTAGGTTTCATCTTCTAGCACAAAAAATAAAAATGTTGTATCTCACCCGTATCTCAGCATATCTGATAACAATGAATCATTGTGGAATCCATCAATATGAAAAAGCAGTGAAAATGAAGAGTGAAATTCTGGTTACACTGAAGTACAGGGAAACCTCCCACTAATCAGAAGAAGAACTTGAAACTTTGCCATGTACTTCATGGAAAACAGAATTTTACTCAATATTTTTCTTTTACAAAAAGGTAAAATTCAAATTAATGGAGTGTCTCTGAAACTCCATTTTTATAGACATTTCTACCAAAATAGTTCAGGACACAACAATAATATTTTTTAATTTCTACCTCACCAGGACCCTTGAGTTTGCGTTTACAGCTTTTACGTCCTAAAGATTTAACACAGTTCTCTATGCATGTGTCCCACATAACATGCTCTATGGACAATCCCTTGGAGAGTATACATTTTCACAAGCTTTGTTCCTCATAGGCTAGCTTCACAAAAGACCTTAAAGACAGAAAAAATATTTTGGGATGGTTTATGGACAGAGCTTTTGGAACACAGTGAAACACAGAAGAAGAGGAGAATACAAACCACAGGAAACGACTGACAAGTAGTATGGGAGGTCTAAGCACAGAGGGTAGAAGGACAGGAGACAATGCAAACATTTGACCAGGAGCCCATGAAATAAAAATTTGTTCAATGTAGTGTCCCTAGCAAATAAATAACTTCCACTGAAAGAAATACTTTGGTATCTGGTTGCTGTATTCTCAGCAGTTACTTTCCATCGGTGAGATTATCATATGATTCAATTGAGCTCATAATCTGCTATACAGGTACAGCTAGGATGTTTGGCCATATTACTCATTAACACCAGTAAAATTTATTGAATCAGTGTATCTTCTGAAAGTTATTATCCTGCATTTATACTTGATATTGCCATTACACACCACTGCTTAATAACGAAATCCATAGTATGTGTAGAAAGCAGAGTCATCACCTAGACTTTTACCTGAAACAAAGAAAAAAGCCACAATCACAGGCTGAACATCAAGAAATACAATTCAGGTTCTCCAGGTAAACAGATGGTGTTAGCTTTCACATGTCAGTGACAGTGTTGGAGATTCCCTCAGTTGCTAAAAGATGAAAATTGAAGAAAAAAATAACCCAAGCTTTAGTGTGAACGTCACTATCCTAAAAGACAGCAATTGACTTCCAAAAAAGAGTTTTATCAAGAAGACAAATCACAATTCTGAAAAATAATACACTGGCAGACTCAAAATTATTCAGAATTTCAAATTATTTAAGCATTCAACAAACTACTGGAGACATCACTATTTTCTGAAAGTACCTACTTTTAAGGTGCAAGTACAGGACTCCATCAAAATTAAAAGACTTTAATGTAAAAATAATTACTTCTAGGGTACATTCAAGATAAGGTAAAGTTACATATAGAATCTTAAATCAGAGGATAATTAGCTTTTCCCTGCATTTCATCTCTGACTCTTTTAAAGGAAGATTTTCTTCGTTTACTGGAACATAAAGACAAAGCGTTATTTATAAAGCATCCCTTTTCTGCAGGCATTATATCTATGACCACTGTTCTTTTTCTAAATAAATGTCTTTTATTTAGAATATACAAACCTGAAGTCTCAACTGGAACCTCTTAGACACTGCTCTGATTAGGTTACAAATGAAGTGGGCTCGTACAAACTGCATGTTCAACAAGGCCAAGTGCAAGGTTCTGCATCTGGGTCTAGGCAATTCCAGGCATGAATAGTCTGGGAGAAGAAAGGATTGAGGATTGAGGACAGCCTGAGGAAAAAGACTTGGGAGTGATGGTAGCCAGAAGCTTAGCATGATCTGTCAATGTGCACTTGCAGCCCAGAAAGCCCACCAGGTCCTGGGCTCCATCAAAAGCACAGACAGGCAGCCCAGGGAGGTGATTCTCCCCCTCTGCTCTGCTCTTTTGAGACCCTATCTGGAGTGCTGTGTCCAGTTCTGGTGTCCCCAATGTAAGAAGGACGTAGTGCTCCTTGAGTGTGTCCAGAGGAGAGCCACAGAAACAATCAGCAGGCTGGAGCACCTCCCCTGTGAAAACAGGCTGAGCAAGTTGGGGTTGTTCAGCCTAGAGAAGAAGAGGCACCTTCCTGTGAGGGTGGTGAGATAGTGGAATGGGGTGCCCAAGGCAGTTGTGGATGAACCCTCCCTGGAAGTGTTTAAGGCCAGGTTGGATGGAGCCTTGAGAAACCTGATCTAGTAGGAGGTATCCCTGCCCATGCAGGGGGTTGGAACCAGATGATCTTTAAGGTCCCTTCCAATAGAAAGCATTCTATGATTCTATGATGTTACAATTTCATTTTAAAAAGAATAAGGTTTCTCTTAAAATCTGACTGTGCTGTTGGAAATTTCTTCTGACTTTGCCCAGTTTGGTTTTAATATATCTACGAAAGGAAGCATTGAACTGAGGCATAAGTGACCCAGCTCCAGCTGTGTGCACCCAATAAATGAATCCTCTTCCCTTTCTTTTGCATGTTTTCCAAACACCCAGTGAAAGCTGTGCAGGACTTGTAAATCAGTCCTTCCAAGAGCACATCTAGAGTTTCAAGTGGGCTAAAATCAAAGACTACAGTCGTTACAGCATGTGCAATTATGCTCAGTCATCATGGCTACACACTTGCAATGACTAAATTCAAATAGACTGAATTAAAGGAGCTGTGTAAACACTAATCGAAACTTGCATTGTGCAGGTTTACGTAAGTCTTGGAGACCTACCAGCCACAGAACATTATCAATGTTCTTTCTATCATCTTATCAGCTACAGGAAATGAACAGGCAGTATCAAATGGTGCAAATGCTTGTATCAGTATAGAGTCCAGAAGAATACAGGTTTACCTCCAGCACCGGAAGAGAAACTTGCTAAACACAGTAATATTTAGATATCTGTTGTATGGCTGACCTCCATCTGGGAAAGGAGGTTTTGTAGACATCTGACTTCTGTGCAAAAAAACCAACTCAAAATTCATCTGAATCTGCTGCCGTAGACATCTGCTGTGTCCACCACAGCCAGTGGAATCATTTAGACAAGAATCATCATTTGCTACTGTTTGTATAACACTAAGATAATGAGTCTTTGGCACTCAGATAGTAGCAAAATACGTAACAGGAAAAATTGCAATACTAGAAATCTTGGAATCCAAGTAATGTCTCCCTTCTTTAAATCTCTAGGGATAAGTAAACTGCAGAGAGGAGCCATGTAGACATCCCCATTCATAAGCATTACATCAGAGACCTCCACAACTTGAAGAGAATTTCTGATACTCTGATGAGTTTTCGTTCTGAACAGAAAGAACCCATCTTCCTTCTTCCCTCTGGTCACTCCACCTCCCTTATGGTTTCGTCCTGCACCTCTTGTCTTCTGTATACCTCAGTACCAATGAAGTTTTGATAGAGAAAGTTGAGACTGCATGAATGTCATCTGACATGATGCAATAGATCTGATCTTTTTCTGTCCTAATATATGCTTGGAAGAAATAGGAGTGATCAAGGACACAAGAGATCTAGATCCTACCCAACTGTTATAAATTAATCTCTCTCTCTACTCCCTGTAAAGTAAAATCATCTACCAAAAAAATTGGATAACATGTCATTCACTCTTTGAGGCACCTATTTTCTTTTTGGGAAATGGCTATTAAGGCAAGACTTATTATTTTGCTTACAGCCTAGCCAAAATTAGAGCCTCAGGAGCTACGATTAAAAAAATCAAAATAATATGAGATTTACATCGCTATTTAGAACAATGCTATCCCCTCAAAAAGCTCTTGCAATGTTAAGTGACTAATGCTAACTAAACTAACTAGCAATGATTGCTAGCTTCTGCATTCAATTTGTATGCTGAAATGTGATTTGTGAACCAAAGGCTGCTGGGAAAAAGTAGATCAAATCATAAATATTATTTTTTATTTATTAAGAATGCTAGTATTGTCAAGAAAAAGTTTTTAAAAAATAACTATTAGCCAGCAGCCTGCAAAGGAGAAGGGGAGCTCAGCTTCTATCATACTGAAGGCTGTATTGTCACTGGTTTGTACAATTTTTTATTTAGAAAACACCTTATTGCTACCCATAAACAAACGAAAGTAATCCAGCTGCCCTTTACAAACTATTGTAGTGAACTGGCCTTGCATTTTTTGGCAACTGCCATCAAACTTTAATTTATAAACTAAGTAGCTATGGAACTAACACACATTTTTGCAAAGCATTTGAAAACTGGCCCTGCGGAATCCCGTTTCCACTGGGAATCAACCTGTCTGTTCCCTAAAAGTTTAGATTACCTTTTCAACAACCCACTCGGCAATCCCCAGAATCTGTAGCAGGGTGGAGGCTGCTATTGTTTTAGCTTCCTGGTTGTATAAAGAATCTTAATCCTTACTACTATCATAAATACGGGGATGGGTTGCACCCTCAGTTTCAGAGAGGTTTAAATTAGTTGAAAACAAGATTCAGAATGTAAAGAAAGTGAGCTGTGAATGAACACTGGCTGACAATATGTGGCAGCAGATTTCTTCTGGGCTTGGATAAAATTGTCAAGGACACCACAGATCAGAAAATTTCTAATTCTCAAGCTCTCCTAGCATAAAGACCACCATCAGTGAGATTTAAAGACATGCAAAGTACTTGCACACTACATTAGGATGTAGCCAGGGCAGTAACTACAGCACAGAGCTGGGCAGAAAATAACTTCCCTCCCCCAAGCTATTAACATTTCAAACGTGTTCTACTGTCTATTAAAATGAAACAAATTATCTTTGCAGGTCTTAATGAAATGAAATGAAGGGAGAAGACAGATTTATCCCTGAACAGTAACATGGTTAGACTACTCAGATATAGCACAGAAACCCACAGCCAGCAGAGAAACCCAGCCTTGAAAGCACTCTCCTGCATGCCATCAAACCGCTCCCATCACGAGCTGCTGGCTAGGAGTGGTAATTCCACCCAGGACCTCATAAATACTTCTCCTGTGTAAATTACATGAAAAGAGCTATGCTCTACTGGAAAAAAAAAAAAAAAAAAAACAAACAAAAAACAAAAAAACCAAAACACCAAAACTGCAACAGATCAGTATTTCCAAAATAAGAATTGGATTAACAAAGAAGCCCTGAGTAAAGAGGTAGTATAGAGGTCTCCAGTTTGCTCATCTGGCTTTCTGGGAACCTGGGAATGAAGATGATTAGCCGTGCTTTTTGGCACACTCATACATCTGAAATAACATAGCAAGCTACCTTTATACTAAAGAACCTTTATATTAGTCTCCAGGTAACCCCGACTGCCAAGGAATTTATAGTTTTATTCCATGGACAATGGAAACTACACTAATGATTTATCAAGCTATCATCCAGGCAAAATTCATTTTTGGCACATGCACCAACACCCACAAGCATTTGACCAGCTATACATGATGACACATATGTGGCATTTCATATGTGACTCAAAGTGTGTCAGGAAAAACAGACAAGGATTCCTGCATCTCTCTAGTCTACTGACAACAGAGGTATTCTATACACTAGGGTCTAACCACAACCACTGAAGTGCCCAACCCAGAAAAAGTTTGTGTCTGTCTACCCTCCAGCTAAAGATAAAATGTGAGGGAATCATAAAATCATGCAAAGAAATATTCAGTTTGGTTAGTTACTGCTTGGTTATTTTAATTAAAATAACTTATATACTTTCATTTTTTACATACAACAGGACCCATGTAGCATATAGATTCATTCTTCAGCCTGAAACACCCCTACATTACATTGGTCAAGCTCACTGAACAGTGTTTACATTGATAAGGCTGTGCTGCAGTGTGGTATAGGGTTTTCTAAGCACAGTTTTAGGATGACTGCAGTGGAAGGAACAAGGACACGAATGAACTAAAATCGTTGTCCTTCCAGAACAATGTTAATGCTATACTGCTACTATTTATCAGCACAAGCAAACACGAATTAATAATATATAAACACATGTATTAAGAAGAGCAAAATACATTGCTATCTGGGCCTTGCAAATCAAAGAACCTTTTCCTTCCCGTTTTATATCGCTGGAAGATTTGAAACACTAAAATAGTTCTTGGCAGAAATGAAGCAGTGGAAAGAAGCAGAGCATTAGCATTCATGTGAATCAGTCAGAGTCACACAATACATAAAATTCTATACGGTGTGCTACTTGGCTTTGAAATTTGTTATACAGAAGACATTTTTTTGTTCATTTATGGATTAAACATTTTTATTTTTATAAAATCCACGTACTGTTCAGTATCCTCCAAGATGCCTCAGACTTTCTGAAAATCTGAATTCTGAGGCAGTAATCTTTATTAAAAAAATATAAATAACTGTATTTTCTAATATGTTGTTCAATATCTGTAGTTTTTATGAAAATAAAATAATTTCCTCTCTTGCCAAAGAACCAATAGATACAACTTTATAATGCTTATTTTGCAAATGTCTTCGCTTTTTGAAAAAGCACGATATAAAATAATCCAAATGGCCATTGCAAGGTTTTTCAGGACGGCTTTGAACAAAAGTGCAAATGATACTTTGAACTAATACATCTCCAGCAAAAGTAAATTCAGAAAGTTAAAGGGGAAAAGATTCATCTTTAAGAAATCACAGCCCCACAAACAGGTGCTCTCACATGGACAATCAGTTGAGAAGGGACAGAAGGCTGGAGAGACCATACTGAAGACTAGCATGAAGATGGGGCATAACATTAAAATGTTCATTACCATAAAGAGCGGCAGTCTGTATGTCCTGAAATGGCCTCTCCCTTTCTTGTCCTACCCCACCACTTTGCTCCTTGCAGTCACAAAGGAACTAAGAATTTCATGATTCTGGTTCACTATCATGCCCCAATGACAGAAAATTTATTTGTGCCTTGCTGGTGACCACAAGAGATACCAGCTGCTTCATTATAATATTTGTCCTTGTGATTTGCAGCAAGTGTATTCCTGACTGCAGCCATTCCTGTGTTACCTCTCTCTGGTTTTGTTCAGGATGGATTCAGCAGCCCCTACTGTGGCATGACTTCCAATCAAAAGTTCTTGCAAACCCTTATAAAAGCAGAAATCCCCGTGCAGTCAGAGGAAGAGTCTGTTCAGCAGCACTCTGCTTTGCACAATGAAAGCCTAAATTAGCTTTGAGTTACTGTAACATCTTCATATGGGGTTAATATGGTTTCTGATTTCCACAAAATGGCAATTATTTCCCATGTAAAGATACTAAATAAATAAGACAAATAGTAGCCTATGTGTAAGCCAAGAACCACATTCCAGTATAGCACAGTGTTCTGTAGGAAATTTTTGTATTTTAATGCTGTGATAGAATATCAGATGGTGAATTCACCATGGCACAAAAATGACATAGGCAGTGCTCATCTTATTCCTTTTGCATCTGTATTCAGCCTTTCCATGATAAAAATTATAATTCAAGATGAAAAGTCAAAGGACATGGCTAGTAACTCAAATCCAGCTATGCTTTATTCCTCCTAAATCTCTGCCTATGGACAAGCAGCACTGAGATGTGTTTTAGAAGCCCTGCTACCTCTCCATAATGGATTTTCTAATGCTGAGGCATAAAGTTGGCATTACTTTTTAGGAAATTTGTTATTACTGTTATCCCACAATGACATCATTTAAATCAGGGGGAAAATGAGGTAGGATGGGGAAACACATATGTAAACAAATCTCAGTGCAGTAAAGAAAAATACTACTTGGCAGCCCATACCCAAATACAGCAAATAAAGCACAGAAAAAGTGCACTATTTGTAGCTCGGGTGCCCTCCTACAGCCAAAAACCTGGAGGATCACAGAGCTCCTGCTGTGAGTAAATCTCTGCTGCCAGACCAGTGCCTTCTCCAGCCTGCCAGGCAATTTCCCCAAGCTCCTGGGGATGGCCAGAAGGTAGTTCCCTTTCTGATAAAAGGAACACCTTTCCTTAAAAAGCTCCTGTGTCCTCTAAAAGCTCCTGCTTCCATCCAATAGCTCCACTCACTTTGGTGATAAAGTGACAGCTTGTCTTCCCAGTAGGCAGATCACAGCAGCCAACACCTCTGACCATGTCTGCTTTCAACAGCAGCCCTTGACTTGTGATGGCCCCCTAAACTAAAGAGAGTTTAGTCTCTGTCTGCCTCATCCAGCCAAGCCAAAAGATGATTCGAGTTTCAGAGTTGTAACTTCAGAGTAGTTCCAGTGGGTTTTAAGATAGACATGTGAAACCAATTGCTGAGCTAGGGGGAATCTTACAGAGCCAGGCCCGTATATGGCTGTTCTTAATATGGCACTTTGTACTTTGCTACTAGAGACACATAAATATTTTATTTTTGGATTACAACGGTTGCAAGCAAGGTATGCCAACTAATGTCAAACAGAATAGCTTTACAAATTCCAGGAAAGTTATGTGCAACGTTTAGACAACGCATACCCAACAATAGGCTTATTCGTAGTTACAGTAACAAGAGACGAGACATAGACTCAAAATAAATGACCCCACTGGAAAATTCGAGGCACATTACTATAATTAAGCTAGAACATTTTCTGCAAAGTCACAGACTTCTTAAAGTGAAGCTTATAACTCTTCATAAATTTTGGTATTGAGACATCATAAACTTTATATTTGGTAACATTTAAAAATACTATTTAGCTCTGTTCCTAAACTGATTTATTTTTAATTACTTTTAAAGGCAGTTTTGGTAAAACTAGCTGTCAGAAGTCAACTACATTGACATAATAGTGAATACAAATTTGAGCAACTCTTTTTAGCAATTAAATATTAGTACTATCTGACATTACCTTTACATAACTCTGACATAGGGCATAGTATTATCTCTCCAGGTAAATGACTGTGCAAGCCCTTGGACTTCTATTTCAGCCCCAGTCTCTGAATTAATGTAGGAATTGGCTTATGATCAAAGATCTCAATTGACTGATCTGCACTGCTACTGTATGGAAATGTCAACATCTAGCATGACTCCCTATGCCATACTCTCTTTAACTAGTGGAACTGAAAGTCCCACAATATCTTTACTTTCACTTTATTAAGTCTTATCACTTACATCAATTTAGGTCCACTATATTCACTTGCTTTTGAGAATTCCATAAGGAAAAAGAATCTTATATATTTACCATTTCCTATAGATAAAAACAATACAGACTCCATATAACTAGCAGCTGAAATACTTGGAATTTGAGTTACAAAACTATTATTTATTCATGTTCTTGCTCAAACAATGGAATGTTGCTCAGTGATCTCTCAGTGACTGGCAAGCTTTTAAAATGAAGTACTAGAAATAAATTGCCTTGGGTTAAATAAAATAATCTAGCAAGCAAAACAAAAGCAAAAGCAAAAACGGAGCAATCTCAGCAACATATCCTTTCCTCATCATTATCTAGCTCTAGCCAACACCCACTTCCACACAGAACCAAAAGAAAAAAGTAGGCCTTGCCATTAAGTCCTGGAGGTTAGCAAATCTGAGCTGTTAAACAGCAGGAACTGGCAAATTCTAGAAGTGCAGAGTCCTAAAAAAGACACTTGCCAGATATTTCCCTTTCCCACTCCAAAGACATTTCAATTCAATGCTTTCCAGACTACCTCTGGCAGAAAAGCTGTATTTTTCACATGCATTTAAATGCAGTCATACTCTGTATCTGCACAGAATTCTTACTGCTAATTCACACTACCACAGACCTAGTGTGACATGTTACCTGCTATGGTCATAAAAACACTTTTGCCTAGCTCTCAAATTTGCCAGTTCTGAGGCATTCTTTCACTGCCCTGAAGGCAGAGAGAGAGAGAGAGAAAGAGAGCAAAAGAGAAGGGAAAAAAATAGTGAAAGCAAACATATACAAAAAAGTGCATGCAGAGACAGATTTTTTCAGCATGGAGTTTCAAATACTCACCACTACAAATTCAAACCAGATTTTAAAAAAACCTAAGCCCCTAAGTAGTTTCTATTGTGATACTTATGATCAGATAGTTGAACAGATTTTAACAATCTCATTAGTTATTTAGTTAACAGATAATGAACTCTACAAACTCTTCTAACTTAAAATTACATTTATTTACACACAAGACATTTCAGAAAAAAACTCATGCTCTCTATTTTGCAAGAACCTGTTATTTAAGAAAATATAATCAAAATCTCTCAGACTTTTGGGGGGTTTTTTTGGTATTGTTTTTTTCCACAATATGTCACTTTCCCCACAGCTGCGAGAGGATGAATTGTGGCAGTGAAGTTCATGGTAAGGATGAGATTTTGAGTAGAGGAATTCCTGTTCACTGAAGGTCATGCGTCAGAAATACCCTTTTCTGTGTATCAGGCTTTAAAAGGACAACACCTCACTTCCTGGTCTGAGCTGAATCTGCTGTGAATTTTCAAAATAACACTGATGTGTTTTAGTGGTTCAATTTGTAATGGCTAAATCTGCAGTTAAAAACCCCCAAAGCCCAACAACAATAAAAGCAGGGCTATCATCCTGCTGCTGGCTGCACTCAGCTTGCTTGCTTGTGGTTTACTTGCAGCAAATTTCAGTAACAGAGAGATTGCTTTATTTCCAGGAGTAGGGGGAAAGAAACATTTTCCCAATATGATTTGTTCCTCTTGACCTTCACACAAATTCTGTGATTAGGGAACATAAAGTACTTTTTAGTTTTAATATTACGTTTATTTGCAAACCATTTTGTTTTGTGTTTGAGCACAAAGAGCATAAAACCAAACAAACTCAAAGAGAAAAGGGAGCAGTGACTGTACTTTCTCCACCCCTTGCCAAAAAGACTACAAAGAATGGAAAAAAAACGATGTCTCACTTTAAGCCCCAGAACTGGTTAATCAAAGCAGGCAATGATGAAACACACTAGCTAGGAAGAAAAATAGTTCTCTATTGATGCTGTACTTATAACTGCTACCTCTGACAGCCTCAGATGGAAAACAGGAACCACCATGGTTTTGTCAGAGGACTGCGGAATGAAGAAATCTTTCAATAATCTCCCACAAAGCACACTGAGAAAAGGTGCAAGAAACCTCCTAGTGGGTAATCACTGAATAACCAGATGAGCAAAGACTGCTGCCCAATTTCTCTCAGTCTGCATTTGGCCTGTTTTTGGACACACAATCCCCTGAGGATGAGGTATCAATTGGGACCGCAGTCATCGGAAGAGCTTACACAATTCTGTAGCTAACATACTAAGGCCTTAGTGGCAAAGATATACAGGAGCAGTGAGTTCTGCATATACAAAAATGATGCATAAATCACAGAATCACAGAATGTTAGGGGTTGGAAGGGACATAGTCAAACCCTCCCTGCCAGGGCAGGTTCACCTAGAGCCCATTGCACAGGATGGCATTCAGGTGAGTTCTGAATGTCTCCAGGGACAGGGCATCCACCACTTCGTTAGGCAGCCTGTTCCAGTGCCTTGCCACCCTCAAAGTAAAGAAGTTTATGAGCATATCACTTCAGCCAGTTACAAGATCACACTACACACAGATGGATGTGTTAAGAACACAAGTCTGTATGTGGCCTGTCATCGTAAGCTTCTCATAAGCATTTTAACAATAACAAATGTCATATATCAGGGGCACACACTTTTCGAGGGTAATGATGAGATATTTCAGATGTTACTGATTTTTTTTTTAATGCTGTGATAATGATCCCAGTTTTCTTCTTTGCTCCTCTCCTCACTCAGGCAATGATACCTAGCAGGACCAACCTCCCTGCCTGCTCTGATTCATGCTCTACGGTAGAAAATGATGTAAGGGAAAACCAAGCTTTAACCTCTTCATTTAAGAGGAGAAGTGCTCAGTTCCCAATCATATCTACAGATAAGCACACCAGTTTCAAAACTCTCCAACCAATGGCTCACTCATGCTAAGCCTTGTGCTCCATGTTACCTGTTGGGAGATTTTCTCCTGTGTGAGAACTTCAAGAATCCCAGATGTACCATCTCACATAGGGGCTTCACAGTCCAAAGAGTGACCCTTTCCAAACCAATGGAAGTATGTATAATAAATGTGGCTCTTCTTGTTCCTTGACATTAGAGGAAACAACAGGAATGCTTATCCCTAACATTCAAAGCAGCACAAGGTATTTTTAAAGCTCTTTAAGCTTCTGGACTCCCTTTTTCAAGCTGACAGTCTGCAAGCCAAAAATATCACACAGTTACTTATTCACTATATTGGTAAACCAACTGGGAACAGTTCTTTTCCAGCTCTTGATCCCTGCAGGTCTGGCTGCAAGACAGGTAGTCAGTCATACAATGCTTTCCAATCCAAAGCGAATTGCTAATGTTGCTGGCTTTGACCCTGTCAGTACAGTGAAGAATAAGGTTTTTCTTGGTACTTTTCTCAGATTATGCATTGTCTAAAGCACATTTATTGTCACACTGAGAATCCAGAGATTTAAAGGACTATGTACAAAAGTTTCTGAGGAAGTCAGCCTCATATGTATTTTTCAGGGAAGTCTTGTACCAAACACTTGGGATCCAGAAGTGATGGGAAGTCTATACCTTAAAGGTTAGAAATGCAACTGTCAGAATAGCTGGCCTTTCTATCATTATGCTACTATTAGGATCATCCTTTAGGAAAGAAGATAAACACTGACTCTGAAATATTGACTTCTCCCACATAATGATGTCATATGATTATGCTATATTTTCCACTAAAGATTACAGTATATTAATGAGTATGTCATATTTCCAGGCTTGTCCTTTTTGCTATTTTCTGCCCAATTTGCATCACTGCATAATGAGAAACAAAGTTCCCCAGGCCTGACAGGAAACTGCCTCCGCTACCCACCCCTGCAAGGAGCAACCTCCTTTGTTGCTTCCTAAATTTGGTTCAGCGTCCCTGTGGCCTCCCAGAAAGTGTCACCACGCACCCAGCCAATTCCCCACTCCAAATTATTATAGCTCAGGATCTGTACTTTAGATATTTCTCAGGTGTTGCTGGTCCATAGGCATGGAGGCATTCTTCTCTTTCTCTGGAGCACAAGGAAGGCTCTGAAGCCTCGTGATTAATTAAGCATGGTCAGCTTGACTCTCCTCAGGAGGAATGAGGAAACAGAGGTAGAAGAACCTGTTTGATGAAACTCTGAGCACTGAAGCCTGAGGCAGCAGCTTTGGTAGAATTAACCACTGTTTCTTTTCAAAGTCCATCTACTCTTTCCTCTCCTTTGCTTCTGTGTGTTTACAAACCATATAATGGAAGGGTCAATGAATGCACAAATTTTATTCAAACCACAGAACACAGTACAAATCCTGGGAAAGGTATAACATAATCAAAATCTGACTCATGATAGTCCAAGCCTTCTATAGAAGATTAAAATAAATATAATATTTCAGCCAAAAAAATAGAAAGGAACCATGCTTAATTTCTGTCATGTCATCCTTCGGTACCATTTCAGACAGAGCTTTGTTTCTACATGAGGTGAAAAAATTTTAACCATTTGCTCATCATAACAGATTCAGACATCCTTTGCAAGCTCTGAATGTCAATATGAGCTAGTTGAGATACCTATCACTATAAATGCCTTCACTTAACAAAGCTAAATGTGAAGGGACTTAAAATTCATCTGAAAGTGAAGCACTACACCATTACATGCTCCTATATCCAAAGGTCTTGACTGTATATTCGATATTCATCAAAGTGATATCCACTTAGGAATCTACTGATGGAAAGTCCTACATAAATCTGGCATTATTTTACTCTAGATCAGAAAAAAATCAGAGTACAAATGCTCTCAAACATGACAGCAAAAATAAAGAAGGATTTTTCCTTTTGCTAGTTCTTTTGCTTTACTCTCTTGATGTCTCATTTTCATATCAGAGTTCTTATTAGTAAAGAAGACAAACAACAAAAATGTGAAAGTGATCCAGTCCCTGCAGATGAGCTTCTATCTTTACTCAAGTGCTGTACATGTCTGTGTACATAGAGCACTGATGATGTGCACTGCAAGCAGTACTGGCAGTTAAAAAAAGCTGACAGCAGTAACCTGATTTTACTTCAGAGAGTAGATCTAATCTTAGGACCTGATCCTGTCAGGAACTGAGAACCATAAACTTAGTGAAAATCAAGCAAGTTCAGCATTTTACTGGAGACACTCAGCACCTTGCAGGTTCAAATCCATACTTTTTAAAAGTCACTTCCTATTTGTCCTTTGTTTACCCTGGCTTACCCTGAACAGTGAGGCTTTCCGACATAGAGATAACTTTGGAAATGATTACTCTCATATTCTTTGATGATTTCAAAAGGCAGGAAAGAATCTCTCCCCTTTCTGAGGGCCACCCAGCTGAAGCATAGAACACTATTTTTTTCAGGCATGCTAATAAGAGCCAGTAATAACTCAAATGAGTCTCCTTGGCCTTGAAATACCTGACTGAGCTTGCTTTGTTTGCTTTCAGTAATGTATTTTCCATCTGTGTCACTTTCATACAGTTGTCATTCTGACAACCCAAAAAAGAAAGCCTGCTCAACATCTCCCCTTCCAATCAACATAACCTCTTCCTGTGACACATATTCACAGCCTTGATGTGTTTAATCCATTATATCTCTCAAATTTGGATGAAGCCACTGGGAAACACAGTGTAACAAAGTAGGTCTTCAAATTAAGTCTTCTAATTATTAAATATGTTAAGAGTAACTAAAGTGGCTATCAGTCTTTCTCCAGGGAAAAAAAAAAAAAAAAAAAAAAAAAAAGGGAACACAGAGGTGGTGAAGAATGGCATCTCCTTTCATAGATTCCTAACAGGAAAGAAAATCCAGAGTGAGTTGGAGAGTTGGACATTCATACCCCAAAAAATGAAGATATATTATTTCCTCCCTTCTCACCCTCATGTATTTCAGTTATTCTAGACCCAAATCAATTTTTTGTTTGTTTTTTAAAATCAAGCTAGCATACTCATGGTCTTCTGCAGCCATACACTGTTTCTGAACCATGATCCCTCATAGGAGTTTTGATACATGCAGCTTGTCACCACAATTTTTTAATTCTGCCAGAAGGAGAAGTGAGGTACTTCTCAAATTAGGAGATGCCAACAGCAACCAGTGAATCAGGGATTACAAGTACCACTGGGAGTGTAAGGTACAAGAGGGATGTAGTACTGGAAAAGCAGTGTCCCTTCAGTATTCCCTCAACAGCATGGTTGAAGGAAAGTATTTTTGAGCCCGTGGGTTTCAAGAAGTAAGCCCTGGAATGGAGGATCTGAGCTTCAGAGCAGATGGCATTTTGAGGCACAAAGAAGTTACCAACCCAGGGTCTTAAGAGTATGGAACCAAGAACCTGGTTTGTGAACAGAATTAGTCTTTGGGACTGCTGTACACCCCTCTTCTACACTCTTTTTTGCTGTTGCATCAGCCTTGAGATGAACAACTAGTACTACACTGATATGTTAAGAACTGAGGGCACCAATGTTAACTTTACACTGCAGCAATACGATCTTACATTGTACAGTGGACGACCTGCTCACAATATTAATTAAACAAAAATGTACTCATCCAGTATTCATTAAAGTATACATTCAAAGAATTCTGTCTTAACAAATCTCATGCTTAGTCAGTGTTAATCATAATCAAGTGTTACAGAAAAGTAAGCCTGTGACACCAAGAGAATTGGAAGAGAATTGGTTATATCTGGACACCATGACTTCTCCTATTTGCCTAATCCAAGAAAATTGCAGCTTCTCTGCAGTCAAAGGTATTATGTTATTGTAATCCTACGGTAAGAAATCAAGCTTTTAATACACTCCCTTACACCACTATTCTAATTGAATTTCATGAGCCACATACATTTGAAACCAAGCAAATACATAAAACTATATTCTAGAGGTGGTGGCTTCTTTCTGTAGATCACTGACCAATGTATTGCAGAGACAGTATTAAATTTCGGATGGCCACATAGAAATGTGTAAGATGCAAGTTGAAAGTCAGTTCCAATGAATAGAGAACTGTAAGTACCTGAAACCCCAAGTTCATCACTTTTGCACTCCAATGCCTTCAGCTTCACATAATACTGCAAAACTGATATTCCCATCACTGCCTGCTTTTAGTATGGTGGACCTTAATAACCCAAACCTTTTCAGTACTGTCTGCACAATACCTTTGGGATGAAAGAACTGTAAGTAAACAAGTCTAACTGTTACATTTATGCTGATCAAGAAGCTCAGTAACATACACAGTATCAAAAGAGCCAGCAGAATGCCACTTGCTCACTGTGAAGGAATAGCAGCAAGTATGTTGCATCCTTCCCCCACTTCGTTTGACTTCCAAACACAACAAATCATGAGTAATTTCGCAAAGCAACTCTGAGTAGCTAAACTTAACACCTCCTTTTAAATTCCCCAGAATCTGACTCCCTCAGGTCCATAAAGCCTAAATTACTATAATCTGCATCAAATTTATCCCACCCCAGATGAAGCCAGAAGCATAAGATGTTAACCCCAAGCCACAGTAGCATATCCGGTGCAGTGACTCCGTGGCTTTTTCAGAACCTGGGACAGCCTTCTGTAAGCCCCAGGCTAGTAGTCTGCCAGGCAGTCAACACCAATGTAGTCTCACTGTATCTGTTTTATAAACAAGTTCAGGTGTTGGGCTACCGGCCTTTGCTGCATTGCACAACTGTTCCTCAGCACACATCAGCTGCACTTACTCCGTCCTCACACAACTCGAGTTGAACCTTTCTATAAAAACCTATCACATCTACTGTCAGTAGGAAATACAAGGCCCTAAAAATGGAACATGAGGTGTTCTGTTTCTACAGATGACTGACCCAAATGGAAGACCCCTTTCCTCTGAATTTAGCAAATGAACAAACACAACACTTCAACTCCTACATTTTCTCTCTTGTTGCCTTCTACTCTATTAACTACAGTTATGGGATTATAAAGGATATACAGAATTATAAGCTATGATAACAACTTTCAAAGGTGTTCAAAACAATCTGCTCTACATTTCAAAGGGATCTGCAACACCGTACCTTCAGCCTCTCTGAAACTCTATGTGTATTCATACAGAGGTGGGCTCAATACCAGAGGCACATGCATGCAGGGTAACTCTAGGTGGTAATGGTTTTGCTTTAACAGTAAATCTGGTGCTGCTCTCAACCACTCCTCCAGAGAGCTAGCCCACCTTCAAACTACTGACTCTGCTTTGACAGTCTGGAAGCCTGGTTTTATAGATCTGTACCTCTACAGAGAACGTGAGTGATAGATGAGGAAGAAGATGCAAGACAGAAAGAAAGATACTTTAAAAGTATCAGATAGAAACCTTATTTCAGGAGTCTAGGTCTCAGACCCAGACTTATCTATAAAACATCAAGGATACTGATACTTCCACTGCAAAACTCTGAGACTAAAATAACAATGCATGTGTCCCCCACACTTCCTTATGACATAGAAGAATATAATTTCTCCATTCATTACACTTCCCCTTAGGAATGCTGTGAAGATGACTATGCTCAAGATTCTCCAGACTCAGATATTTTGAAATTATTTTCATTACTACCTGAGAGAGATAAGATCTATGTATCACTGTGTGTAAATCTAAAGCAGACAAAGACCTCTTCTGGCACCACTGATATAAACAACACAACTATTCATATTATATGTAGATTTATACCTGAATTTTCAGTGAATGCCCATCCCATCATTTCCCATTACTGGCATACTCATTTGTGTGAAGGAATTGTGTGAGTAAAAATAAAGGCAAAAATTACAGAAGAGAGAGGAGATAATGTCTATTATCACAAGTAGATGCAGGACAACTGAGTATGTAAAACTTGTCTGACCAGTTCACAGCATGCAAGATTATGATGAAGTTATTACACATTATCTCATGGCTCACAAAAACTTTAGACCTTAAAGTAATCAGGATCAGGAACACTTTGTGCACTGTGAAAATTAATTCACTGACATTAACGGTTACCACGAACACTGAGAAAAAACAAGCAATACTGATGACAGCCATTTTTTAAGTTGTGGCCTGTTATGGCATTATGAAACTTTTATTTAAATAAAGCCTGCTGTAAATATGATCTTCCTTATTTGTGTAATCTGGTCTATTACAAAGTGGCTTCACTTTGTTGACTGCCTGTCTTATTTACATGTTCCTTGGTTTGGCACAAAATTTAAGCTTCAGCCTCTGTCTCTGCTGACTCATGTGAATAAAAACATTCTCCCTTAGCTACTCAGTTAGACAAGCACTGCTTCCCCAGAGGCCATCAAATACATCTTTAAAAGCTGCAATACCATACTATTTATTTATTTTGCATGCTTCTGTTCTGAAAGGTATAGATTTGTATTTTTTATTTGTATTTTTTTGTTACATTTTCTATGGATTTTGCACAACACTTCTATCTTGCTACACAGGTACAAAATATTAACAGATCTTACGTTGCAGTTTATGAACTTATTATCCAAAAGAGAGGTAATGAGTTTTCTAATTTGACAGCTTAAGTTCCTCCAGGAAGAAACTATGAATTATCTGTTTCTGCACTACATAACAGATAGTAAACATTATCAAAGAGAAAGTAATAACTCTTACAGTCAAAACTGTTACCCTGCCAGAATGCACACATCCAAGGTCTGAGGTTTCAGCAATTCACTCCTGTCTTAACGAGGATATCACTACCATCAAGTACATTTTCATAAAATGCCTCCAAGACTTCTTTTACTTGCATCATAAAGCTGATTAACCATGCATAAAGCTTATATACAGGAGTTCTGCAAACCAGCACTCTGCTGCTGGGAAGCAGATTTTGCTTGCTAGCCTGCAAAGAGGGTGCAGGGCTGATTCACAGTTGCTGGAAGAGCTGCAAACTTCTTGGCAGTTCTACAAAACATTTGGCCTGTAACTTGTCTTGCTGATCACTGCCACAATTATGCCCAGGTCCCACGGAGAAGAAGCCCACACAGTCCAGTGGGAGATTGCTGAAGGGAGAAGGGGCTTCACTAGAGCTGCCTCATTTCTCGCTCTCTCTCACTTCCATTTCAGTCATGCTTTTTTTGGCCTCGGTTTTCCAGGAACAGCATAAAAGACAAAATTACATTCTCACGCTTCACATTTGATTTTTAAGTCTGATTTTTTAAAAAGTCATAAATTTTTTATTACATGAAGGATTTTGAAAGCCTTGTGGTATTAATAACATTGTTATAGCAAAACGGTGCTTAAGAGGAGAGTGCACACATTTTCAACAAGTGTAACAGTTGGAACATGTTAGAACCTGCCTATTTGATGACCACAGTACCTTCAAACAAGGCTAGTTATCAGTTTCATTTTATATGTTCAATATCCAGTGATTTACCATTGTTTTCCTACTGAAGTATCAATTAAAAAACCCCCAAATATTATGACTTTGGATTGTTGGGTTGGTGTGGGTTGGTTTTGGGTTTTTTGTTTGGTTTTTGGGTTTTGTTTGTTTATGGTTTTATGTGTTTGTTTTCTTTAACAAAAATCGGAACAATATCACTTCCAAGAAAACATATAAGTACCAAACTGATGAGAAAGCTCTTCAGTCAGAACCAAGCATTCTGACCAACACATTCACATGCTGCTCATAATACAATCACAAACTCACTCATATATAAGACACTGACATAGCCATTGATGAAAAGGCAACTGGATAACACATTCAAAAGACTGCTAATTCAGGAGCCTAAATTCTTCATGTGACTTCCACAAATTTACACAACTTTACAAGAGGCCTCAATTCTGAAAAATACATAAACTACACTATTAAACATACAGGGAATTAAACTGGTGGTGATGTAGCTACCCACACCCCTAAATCAGGTAGCAGCACAGAGGAATCACTACATATGCAATTAAATGATACTCTTAACATTTCAGTGAGGACCATTACTCAGAGAAACTCCCATTAAATCAATAGGGGAACATCAGATTTTAATAGGTGTGCAAGACAACTTATGCTCAGTAGTCATTATCATACACTTAAACTACCAACTTAAACTCCTTTTGTTTGTTTAAGGTATATTGGTTTTTGCTTACTCAGACATCTACTTACCAACAACACAAGCAGGTATCTGCCTTTTGGACTGCACAGGGATATGGCAGAGGTTATCTGTACCTGATCTTAGTTTTTTGTTTTTTTACTGTACAACTACTATTAATAATAAATAAAGAAAAAAAAGGATGGAACACTCCACAGTCCTACTAAATGATATGCACAGGAAGGTACTAAGATAATTCAAAGCATCTTGCAACAAACGGGCAAAGCAGACACAAAGAATTAGTGTGAACTGGCAAGGAAAGAGCACCTAAAGAGATAACAGAAACTTGCCTATGGCTGGGTTGCTAATGCACCACTGAATTGTTAAAAATCAGTTTAGAAGAATTTGTATTTTAAAACCTGTTATTTGGCCTCATAAAAAATGCATATGCAAAGCTACCTCCTAAACATGACCACTAAACTATTACTCTATTTATAGTAATGGACTTCACTGTATATATATATATAGTATTATGTATATAAAGTATTTCATAAAGGTCATCACAGAGAGCTACAAGGTTTAGATCTTTAGGTGAAAAGCACTGTTGCTTGCTTCAATACAATGCATAACATTTCTACAAAACCAGTATGAGAAGTTAATAAAATTCCTTCCTCCTCTCAGAGCCTTGGCATGGCTCTGAGAACTTGCTGGCACAAAGAACAAAGGTGTGGAATAAAACTTTGCAAAGCTTATCTCAGCCCAGTGACATCAGTACATAAGATATATATTGTGTCAGTATCTGATTGTTGTACTGGTAGTGTTCTAACACAGCTACTAATAAAGAAAAAGCTCAAATGCAGCAATTTAAAGCTCAAATCCAGCTTTAATGGAATTATACCAAAAAATACTGTCATTCCGTAAAAGGGGGTGGTGCCAAACATTCCTAAAGTTATATGGGATACTCAGAAATAACTAGAAAGTTGGGAACCATGGACTAGATGACAAGGGATGTCCCTCTGAATCTGTCAACTCCATGAAGAGAAACACCACATCATGCAAAGCATCAGAATCTCCAAATATTTCCATCAAAATTCCCACTTTTGCCTCTCTACTTGAGATTTTGAGTTAGGGAGACCAAGCAAAACAGCAACTTAGGCTGCTGCTAAGCTACTGCTACTGCCTTTCACACTGGTAAGCATTTTCCTATTATTTCTTTTGGCTACCCCAATCTGCCTTTTTTGGCTTGTGCTTGGACGATACCTTTATAAGAGAGAAACCATAATTTCACTTTATATAAAATGAAAATACAAAACAATACTAAGTATTTTCTGTGATTAGGAGTCCCTGAAAATAAAAAGGCAGTACCAACTTAAGTTTTACAACAGTGTTTCCATTTCCTGGGAGAGTCCAGTTTTCAGGGACATATCACATTCCTTCAGCATCCCACTGTCTCTGCTAAAACCAGAGCATTTTGCTTGAAATTCAAAGCTACCATATTACACTTCTTTTAAGCACTTCTGTAGTATAAATAACTGGAAACTTGTTACATCACTTCTTCTGATTGATGTTAACTGCTCCTACAGCCCCTGACAGTCTGATCACTTAGATCCTTGCTGCCTGCTGAGCAGCACAGTGGGGGACATACTCTGGCCAAGAGCTGCTAGGCCAACCCCACAGAACTTCAGGTACTGAAGAGGATTCTGAGTCCTGCTGACACAAAGAACACACTGGTTCAAGAAGGGGGAAGAAGTTGGAGTGGTGGGAATAATAGCAGTATGGACACATGGGAAGTAATAACAAGAACAATGGAAAAAAAGTTAGAACAGTCAGGACTTGAGGACAAGCTGACAGCAGATTAAGAAGAAATTAAGTGGGCCATCAAGTCAAACGTTCAAGAGGTGCCAAGACACTATGGGGTTAAAAAGAAAGAGAAGGCAAGGAAGGCAAGGGAAAATAAGAAAAGATTCCTCAAAAAATCAAAGCAGAATCACGTAAGATAGAGAACAAAATGGACACAGCAGGAGAGACTTTTAGCTTTTTCAACACAATCTCAGACATTGTTTTCAAGGACCATGTATCAATCTCACCTTGAAATAAAGGAAAGTTGACAGATGTTGCAAAGACTTACATAATGAGTAAATATGGTCCCAGCAAGAAAGCTGTACTTGCAATAGGTCTCTGTAGAAATCTACAGCAGGACATTTCATTCATGTCTTGTGCAGTCTTGGAAAGGTCACCTTGTCATTTCTTGAGCATCTTGAAACCAGAACAGATAAAGAAAGACGGAGAACTGGCAGCATGAAGACAGAATAGTTGATAAAAAGGAAAGTGAAATAAAAAAGGATGGAGAAAACACTACTGTCTTACTGGTGTTCAATATGTGAAACAAAGCAAAGTAATTCCAACCATTTCCTCATCACCTATATGGAGTATGCAACAGTCTTCCCTTGTCATCTCCACCACCATTATATTGCACATCACTATCTAAAGACACTTATAAATCTGAACATTGACCATTAAAAAGATCAATATAGTGAAGAATGAAGATTTAAAAAATGTTTAAGAAACCCTGGCTCCCCATGACTAGAGGCTTGTTACATATTTCTACTGTAAAGAACTGAGAGATACTAAGTTGGAGACACAAAGTTTAAATTTTCTGACTCTTTATTTGAGATACAGAGATACAATAGGGGCTTGCTTTTTAAACAATGCAGACACTAAATTTATTTGGTAACATCTAGACATTATTCACACTTTTTTGTTCCTGCTTGTGCTGAAATTGCCCAGCAGGACACCAGAAACAACCAAAATTATTCTATTGTCTAGAACAATTAAATCAGCTGAAGTTAACCAATATAAGGCAGAAATGTTTGCCTGCAAGCCTCTGATAGAATAAAACTTTTCCTCTTTTGAATCTAAAAGCAATGATCTTTCTTTACTCTGTTATTCAACAATTCAAGCCCTACAGAGTCCAGTGGGGGAAAAACTCTTAGAACAGTGTAGCATTTCTCTAACACTGCTTCCAATAAAATAAACATTAGAACTCCTGTTATATTTAATGGGAACACGCCAGTATCACTAAGCTTTTCAGCTGTGCTGTTCAGTAATATATGAAATCTTGGCTTCTATAACTTCTATCAAATCACAGCAATGATAACTTTAAATTTTTTAACTCTTAGAGGCATGTGATACCACACTCAGAAATCAGTTTTACCATCAATTCAAGCTACTGAATTCTCCTCCTTCTGGAGAAACTGACTTGTTATGGCCTTGAAAAGTGGTCTGTACTGTGTATGGGGAACTGACTGACAGACTGTACATAGAGGGTGAGAGTAAACAGTTCCTCCTCAAACTGGCAACCGGTCACAAAGTGGAGTTCCCTTGTGACTGATATTGAGCCAAATGTTGTATAACATCTTCACAAGTGACCTGGATGTTGGGATCAAGAGCATGCTGATGAAGTTTCCTGATGGCACTAAGATGAGTGGAGAGGTTGACACCCCAGAAGGGAGAGCAGCCCTCCACGATGACCTAGACAGACTGGAGGAGTGGGCTAGCAGAAACTTCAGGGAGTTCAAGGTAGAGAAGTGCAAAGTCTTGCACCCAGGAACGATTAACCCAAGAGTGCAGTTCAGACTGGGATTCACTTGACTAGAGAGCAGCCCTGTGGAAAGGGACCTGGGGATCTCGGTGGTAACAGGCAAACAGTGTGCTACAGAAACAATGAAAGCCAGCAGGATGCTGGGCTGCATCAAGAAGAGCATCACCAGAGAGATAAAGCTCTACTCAGCACTTGCCAGACCCCACTGGGAGTATTCAGGTTTGGTCCCCACTGTACAAAAAGGATGCAGACTGGCTGGACAGGGTCCAGAGAAGAGCCGCGAGGATGATCAGAGGACTAAAGCACCTTCCATGTGGAGAGGCTGAGAAAACTGGACTTGCTCAGCCTTGAGACAGAAGGCTTAGGGGAGATCTTGTTACAATGTTACAGCACAGCAGCTACAAATAAGATGGAGACTCAATATTTACAAGGCATCACATGGTCGAGACAACGGGTAATAGGCACAAGTTGTTCCTGGGGAGATTCCATTTGAACACAGGAGGTACATTTTTTACTATGAGGACAATCAGACATTGGAATGTTCTCTCAGAGGAAGTGGTGGATACCCCCACTTTGGAAAGCTTTAAGTCTCAGCTCCACAGGGTGCTCATCTCATATAAACTGTAACATTAAAAGGGTTGGATCAGGTGATCCCTGTGGTCCCTCCCAACCTGACATTTTATGATTCTATGATTGTAAATAATGATCAGAGTAGTTAGTAATTCTGCAGATATTCTTATATAATGTTCATTTGAATTTTGCTTTACTAACATACAGTGCAAAGTACATAACTTCCATTAAAGTTACCCAGTCTCTGGAATTATTTATTAGCTTTACAGTTGCACTTTCATACTCATATTGCAAATACACTTTTTTAATCTTCTAGTGACTGGCTGCCAAATAGGAAAGCAGTTGCTTACAAATGCAACATTAAAACTTTTTGTCAGCCTTCTGTGATGACGGCTTTGCCCCCAAATGGTAGCAACTTCTGTAGCTGCTACAATTTGCATGACTTGTGACCCTGTTCTTCAGACCCTGCTCAGTCCAGCTTAACAATAGGGTTTGTTTGGTGTCCCACATGCACACACCCCACATGGCAGTTTTCCAAGCTGTCTTTGGACTTCTAATCTGATTCCATATCCAGATAGTTCCAGCCCTACCTTTCCATGTGGCTGGAGGGAAAGTGTCTTCTCAGTCCTCTCTGACCACAGGTTTCCTGTTACTTACATAACCTATTGTTTCCGAAACATCTCTTACCATGAACTGTAGATGTCTTTATCTTACAACTAGTAAGTGTAGTGAAGGAAAGGAGATTAAGACAGTATTGGGTAAAGCAGGACAGAATTCAATAGCCAATTCCAAGCACAAAGGCTCTCACCTCAAACATGAGTTGTACTCACATCTTCCCTTCAAAATTGGAAAACCCAAAAGAAGTTAATTTAAATGGAGGTTTAGTTACGGAGTGGAATCTAATCACACTTAGATGCCAAATCCTACAATTCCAGCTTAAATCACATCCTCATTTTGGCAGTATTTAAAGAATTCTGGATGGGGAGAGCAGAGATATAGTTTTGGTGGCTGAGGAAAGCAGAAAACAGACTTGTATTTGCAAGATTTGCAGAAGAATACTAAATCAGTAAGAATAAAATGAAAGTAAAGGATGTTGTTAAATGTTATTTATTCTTGGTTTTCCCTTGGAACACAGGCCTTAGCTGAGGAAAGAATTTAAACAAGTATCTGCATGAAATCCAGTGAATCCAATAAACCCAGAGAACTCAGTGGTTTACTCACAACCGTGAAGTTCTCCATAGTGTCTATGCAATTGCCTAAGCTGAAATACACACAGGAATACACACTGTCTAAAAATTGTCACAAGAAGGACATGCAGGAATCATTTTCACCCCATTTGGACATTTCTTGAAGTCCAGCTTTGAACTAACACCCATGCAGTAGACTCTCTTACTGGTAATTTTGTTCTAGCAAATACTTCCGACAGAGTTTAATAGAATTACTTGCACTATGAAGTCTGTATCAGTACTGCTATTGGTAACAGTGGGAGGGAATTCTGATGAGTTGTGGGATCAAATCCTGGCATACATGTATGCTAATTTAGTGTTAAGTGAAATGCATTCTCTGCTACACACTTTTCATGACTTGGGCAATTTTTTTTCACATCTAAGTGAGACTTCAAAAAGTATACGCTGAGCAAAACAGACAAAAAAACCTCCCCCACACACACAAAAAAAAACCAAGTCAGTGAGCAACACATGGCCTTCAACGAGTCAATTTGCTCATGCCAGCTCATCTCTGTCTTCTACATGTGCAGCTCTCTGCTATTGCCAAAAGGGCAGCTGGAGTATGTGGGGCAGCAGCAACTCCTCCAGGTTTCTCTCCATACCTCATCTCTTCATATTCCTACTCTGTCTGCCCTTTCCTTCTCAGGAGGAGAAGGACTGCAGAGGCAGCTTTTTCCCCCCACTACTGTTTCTCAGCAGGCTGGGAAACACTGCAGGTAAGCAGAGGCTGTTAGGAGAGAACATTTCTAGCAGAGAGTAGGAGTAGATTTATGCAGCTGTAGAAAGGGATTGATACAAGATAGTGGGTGAACTGCGTGGTGACTGTACCATGTCCCCAGCAGGGAGGGAAAAGAGGAGGCACAGAAGGGAGACTGGCTGGGGGAGAAGGCAAGAAAGACCCCTGCCTGTACAAAGTGCTCTCCAAAATCCCCCATCTTTTTTTAACAACCTACCCCCACAATTAAGCTGAGTGCCTGTGAAACCCTGCTGATACCCCATAGCTCTCTCACCCCAGCCCCCAGACCTTGCTCAGTGACAGCCTTGCCATGCAGAAACCTGTCAAACAGGACAGCAACTTCCCTTTCCTTTCAGCAAATACTCTTCTAATAACAATGCTTTTCATCAGCCCAGGAACCACAGTTTAGATGAGATTTAAAGCTTTCCCAAGCAAAATCCTAGACCTTTCAGCAACTTCAGCACAGATATGTTCAGCAAGTAGATGAAAATAAAAATCGAGATATGCTACAATCACACTCTGCTTGTGCCAGCCTTGAGCAGTGGATGGCACAAGCAGAAGTTCATGCTGGCACTAAAATGATCACAATTTCACCCTCTGTCCACCAGCTACAACAGATCACCTGCTGACTAAAAGCAACAGAAATGGCAGAAGGTTAAAAAAAAAAAAAAAAATTAAAAAAACAAAATCAAAAAAACCCATAAACCCAAAACAAAATAAAACAAACCAGAAGAACTCTAATAAGCACCTAAGACTTATTATCTAAGACTTATTATCTTTCCAGGTAATTCATATTAGGTACACTGGAAGGAGACAGTTCTACTTCTCACATCCATGGAGAGCCCACTGGGCCAATGACTCAGAAGAGTTCTAATCCTTCCTCTGCTATTGCCTTTCTGGATGACTGCAGGCACCTACTTCTCAATTCCTCAATCAGAGGAAGGAATATTGACTTTTCTGTAAAGTGCTTTCATATTTTCTAATGTATAAGATACTTATTACTGTTATTTCTCTTACAAGAGACATGACACGTCTCTCCATGACATTCAGAGCTCCATTAACCTAGGTGTTTAACTGCAACATAAAGACTGAGTCTTTCCAACAGGAAAATGTCTTCAGTAGTGCATTGAAAGTATGATGTAAAACTATGTAACTCGGCAATTAAATGAGTATGTAAAACCATCTACCTCTTCCACATGCTGTTTTCCTTAACTCATCATCAACTTGCTATAGACACATTGTACCAATTAATAATAAACTTTCTTCATGCAGTTGTAGCAAAGTTGCATGACTAACTTCATATTGATAAAATGAAAATATAAAGGATGCTTTTTAAAAATGGCTAGTTTTTTAAATTTGGATCTTAAAATGCAGAACTAGAAGGGGAAAAAAATAGTATTTGGAAGATGGAAGATGCTCAAGAACAGCAAAGAAAAGCTCACTGAAAACTGTTGTGGTTTTTTTCTTTCCTGACAGTGTTAGAGACCTTTTTCAAACAGTAGAAAATTAAACTTGTTTCATTAACCTAAATATAACTATAAAATATTTTCAGTGGAAATAGAATTTTTTCTTTCTAAATGCTGTGGTGTCCTGACTGATTTAGTGAGTTCTGTTACTCAGCCCACAAAAGGATTTCTTAGGACAACTCAATATTTTTTTTCATGTTGGGCTAATGCCTCAGACACTTAGATGGAGTCTTTGGCATAGGTCCAAATGCTCTGATTTAATCTATCATCAGATCTGGAAGTGGACTTGAACTCAGAACCCATACTACCAATCTTCCAAACACATAAACATTGATTATGTTAATTCACAAGAGTGTAACTCCAAGCGTAAGTATCAACAGAATTTTTCTTCCTGATCTCAATTCTACTAATTAAAATGTAACTGCACTAGCAACTCAAGTGCAATGTTTATATATGCCACATATAAGGAATCTAGGTAAAGACATACTTTGTTACTACGTGAATTACCTATCTCAAAACAAAAAAACAAAAAACAAAACAAACAAACAAACAAAAAAACCCAAAAAACAGCCAGAGCTTTCACGTTATTAGTTTGTTTTTCAGCCAGAAGTTCCAGGTTGTTTATTGTTCTGCATTTCAGATTTTTCAAAGTGTGAATTCTCCATCTTCTGGAATAATCTCTGTTGTTCTGTATAACATTTTAGGCACTTACAGAAAAGCCTGTCATGTCATAAATCCAAAGCTCTCTTTAAAACTGTGGTGTAGCCATGACTGAAAAAAACTGCAAAACTGACACTTTTACTGTGATGTGTCTGTACTGATTCACTTCTGGGAAAGGAACCATCTTTTTAATTGTCACTATACCTTTTTCAGAAATTCAGACAACAATTTTATACTGAATTTTTTTCCTTTTTTTTTTTTTTTATATACATATTCAGGAGTATGCATATCAGAAGGTTAAAAATCAGTTTTGCAACTGCTGAATACTCTGTAGATAAAAAGAATCAAAATTTTACGTATTTGTCTGACTTGTCCTAATACAATAGAAGCTATCATGATTTCAGGCTTTGTACTTGTTTACCATTAGTGTTTCCACTGTAACCATGGCATCAGTATATGCTTAACAGTGAGAAAAATACCTAGTATTTTTCTAAAAAAAAAAAAAAATCTTTAGAAAATATGTAAGGATTTTTACAATGGCAAAAGCCAAAATAGGCGAGCTGGCTAAAGAGAGGAAGAGTTTCTTTTTAGGGGGAAAAAACCCCAAAACATTATTTCTTTACAAGTCTTTTTTGCATTCTGGACTTCTGACAAGAACCTAGAAATAAATTACTGGATAAGTAATGTAACCTTGACCCTATTGCAGATATTATAAAACAAACAGTGAAATTTTCTTACAAAAACACATGCAATATTACATGAGATTGAAAGCATTACTGTTATTAGTATATTGACAAGACCTGCTCTCAGCACATAAGCATTTTCTCAAAACTATTTAAATAGTGACAGTCCAGTCCTGCAAGAACTGTTGTATTATTCTGAAGGTAAGGAGGGGCAGCAGTGCAATTACACCAAACACACTCAACAAATATGTAGTACCTGGTTCAAACTTTCAGGACTTCTTAAAGGAAGACCCTCAGAATGGCATGAAAACCCTTAATGGTTTCCAAGAGTATATCTTAGGTTGCATTTATTTGATATTTCAGGCAGTAAGGAGGAATGGGTCCCTATGATTGCTGCTTTTAATTTTCTTGTTACCAAGTTGTTTTGTAACTACAAAAACATCTGCCTTTAATGCCAAGGGTGAAATGATAGTATTAGTGCTCTAACAAGAAATTGATTGAATCATACCAGCTGATCCTAGTCTAACATTGGTTTAGGCCATGTGCATTTCTGCATTTCCCTTATACTGTGAAACCATGCATTTCATAGATGACCTCTCGGGTTTTAATACAGACACCAGGCACTGATGAAGATACCAGTAAATCTATTTCCTTCACTATAGGCTTTAAAGAGATATCAAGGCCACAGGCCTTATTTTAATTCAGTGAAATCAGACAAAAACACAATGTGATTTTGTAAGAGCCAGTTCTCTGAAGGTCACTATCTAGTAACAATCCAATAAACACAGTACTAAAATTACAAAGACGCTTTTAGTAAATGGGAAGATTTTGGAAAGGGTAAAGCACAATCTTATGAATAGTCACCTCCCCCAGAATTCTAACTGTGATACATGGAGGATGGGAATGGTGGACAGCGTGTGTTATATGTACTGCACAAACACAGTCCGAACTATGAGAGTTTCAAGCATGAAAACAAGGTAAATGATGCTTCAAAAGATGCATTACATTGAGCTGACCAGTTATGACCCACTGCCATGTCCTCAATGCTGTCACATCAACGACAAGCATAGTCACTCCCTCATCTCCTCCCACCCAAGTGAACGCTGGACAGCAATGAATCCTGGTGCAATAAAATACAGCATTTACCTGATTCAGCTATGTAGTTCCTCCCAGATAATTTCTACAATGGGCCTCAATCTTTTAAATTCCGCTATTTATCTAGGGAACGTGTTTGGATGTTTGCATACACCTCAAAACTCAGAGCCAGGGCATACTCCAGCACACCAGCCCTACCAAATTTCAAACTTGACACGGACAACCTGCAGGGTCCTTCTAGATTTGGCAATAAACTCAAAGCATGTACCATACACAAAAAGAACATACAAAATTATTATTCTTTCACTAAAAATCTGCGATGACATCCTCGTCCCATTGGTCTCAAAGATGAAACCCTCCTTGATTTTAAGAGACCCACAACATGATTATCATTCAATCCAGGTAAAAAGACATCTGCAATACTGCTGCATTTGTCTTTTCCTGATTTGGCTGTTTTTCTTCTGCCTTTATATCAGTTTTAGTATTCAAGGTTACTAATCTGCAGCTTTTACAAAGCATCAGAATAATCTAGATCCTAATTACAACATTGTAATACATGTAGCAGTAGCGAAAAATATTTTAAAGTTGAAAACATGAAAGTTTTAACAGTGAAGTTACTCAGCTTCTAATAAACATAGAACCTCCCTCTTTCACACCTTTCCATCATTCTGACATCTCTTTATAACACTGAATTAAGAAGCCCCCAAAATACATAAAACTCAAAGCTATTAAATAGACTAGTATCCTTGGCCATAACAAATAAATACACAAGAAGATGAGCATACATATTTCAGATGGCTGCTCAAGCAGGGCACATTTAAAATTAGAAGACAGCTACTATTGTTTCATTATGTATCTTATTTAAAGGATGCATCATTTAACTGTTTAACTACAGAAACATGAATTGTGCATTGTCCTGTGTTTGTTTGTTTGTTTGTTTGTTTGTTTTCCCATCATAAATCACAGCACCTGAGGATGTCAGACCAAGAATTTTCCAGCTTTTTTATATTCCCACTGAGGGATGTTAGCCTCTGGGTCTTTAAGACTCCATAGAAGCTGTTAAGACACATTGTGTATACAGGAAACTGAATTTGTCTGGTTGGGGACAAAATCGACCAGGATGTCTTATCAGTTTCAGGCATTTGAAGAAGCATTGCATTAGCTCTATGCAAAAGGTGTAGATCATCTGGAGGAAGGAAGGAGGAGCATCGGTGCTGATGCAGCTGCACTTTCAAGTGATACAAAGACCCGAACTACCTCCTATCAGAGGTCAGGTCTGGATTTTTGAGGCTCATCATTGACAGGCTAACAAAGAGCATTTGCACTGAAGTAATGAACTCAGTCTAAGTACTGGATCTGTGTTTTGCAGTAATGTTCTGTATGGATGCATTTGGTTGGGGGGGTTTCAAACACAGTAAGATAACTGGACTTGTATTTGTGTAACATAATTTTGGAAACTGAAGTTGTAATTATACATCTCTTTACTTACATTCAGCATATACTTCTTTCGTCCCATGCCTGTGGAACTCATGCTTTAGATACACACTATCCCAGTGTAACAAAGCATTGGAATAACAAAAAGCCTTCAGAATCATTACATGCGCCTGGCAACCTAGCTCTGCAAGACAGATGTGGCAACCAGAGCCATGCCACTGAAAATCGTGTGTACATGTATGTACCTATAGTATGAACACTTACCCAGTCCTCGAAGTGGCGGCTCCCGTTCTGCAGCAAGTCCTCAAACTGTATAGTGCAGTTAGCTACAAAATCGTCGTACCCAATGGGGGCATCATGGAAAACAGCCATCTCTATCTTCCTGCCATTACAAACGTCGGTGACAAATTCATCATTCCAAGCAGGACTGTTGGTCTTCTGCTTAGTTGAGGTCTGCCCGATCCTGGAGTCGTCCACATTGAGGGCTATGTAAGGGTCCAGCAAAAAGGTCTGTGGTCTGGGACCCACCGCATGCCTCAAAGACCACGCCGTGGGTTTCAGATTGACCGCCTCGCAGATCTTGATTTTCAGCAAGCCATTGAAAACCACCATGGCTGGATGGCTGCACTTTTCCTGGGGTTGAGCACTCGCACAACGCACTCGCACCGAGCAGGAGAGAAAGGTCTCGCCAATAAATAGGAGGGCAGGTCTGGGAGCGGGGGAGCAGGACACAGTGCGGGTCTCCTCGCCTTATTGCTGCTGTTACCTTTGATTATTTAGCCTTTGCTCTTGCGACACCCAGTGAATACATTTATTTTCTTGCCCGTATTTCTAACGGAAAACAAGGGAGGGGGGCCGCCCGGGATGGGGAGGCGTCCGCGGCCGCAGAAACCCCTGAATGCAATCAAAACCCGAGCATAATCAATCCTTGGGGTGAGCAAGAGCCTTCTCTCTTCACCTAGACCATAATCCTGGATCAGTCTTTGCAGAGGAGGCAGAGCCGCGATCCCAGGCTCCTGCACACTGCCCGTGAGCCGCACAACAATACACACACACACACACACACACACAGGCACACAGAGATCAGAAACACCGGCCGACCCACCAGCCCTGCCTACTGCACAGCCTCCGCTCAGCAAACATCCACCCGGGGACCTTCCATCCGCGCCGCAGCCCGCAGCCGCCCGTCCTGTGCCGCCTCCGCCTCCTCCGCCGCCGCCAAGGCCAAGGACCCGGCGCAGCGACCCCCGCGCATGGGGGGGCGACGGCAGCGGAGCGGGCCGCGCGGGTCTCGGCGGGCTCCGGCTGGGCGGCCGCCGCCCTGGCGATGGGCAGAGCCGCCGCCGCCTCCCGCCTCCCTCCCGCCGGCCGCCCCCCGCCCTCTTCCCTCCTCTCGGCCGCCTCCCTCCCTCCTTCCGCGCCGCGCCGCGCAGCCCCAGCCCGCCTGCCGCTGCCGCTCCGCCGCTCGCTCCAGCGCAGGAAATGCGCAAAAGACGTCAGTGTGTGTGTGTGTGTGTGCGTGTGTGTGTGTGCGTGTGTGTGTGTGCGTGCGTGAGAGTGTGTGTGCGAGTGTGCGAGGCAGCCCCGTCCGTGCGGGTGTCTGAGCGAGCGAGCGCGTCCGTGTGTGGAAAGTTTTGCCTCTTGGGGGAGCAGCGCGGCCGCGGCCGGCCGGGAAAACGCCTCTGGGGTCGTGACTCTCGCGGGCTGCACTCGCCGCTGCTCCGCGCCGACCACTGCGGCTTTCCGCGGAGGCCTCGGCCTTCCCCTTCCTCTGCCTCCCCCTCCTCCTGGGACAAACTGATGGACCGAGCGTGGAAAAAAAAAAACACAAAAAAACCCCACCACTCCCGGACGCTCTCCTCCCCGCCCGCTTTCATTAACGTGCTTGGTCACGGCGGTCCTGCCCCCGGCCTCCGCGCGGCAGCCACGGCCGCTTCCCCTACGCAGGGCGCTTCTCGAGCCGCGGGGCTAAACGAGGGTGGCGGGAGCGACGGGGATGGCGGGCGCCCCTTCCCGCTGGGCGTTCTCCACCCCCGCGACCCCTGTGCTGCGCCCCTGCCCGAGCTCGACGGGCATCGAGCCCCGCCACTCCCCCTGCCCTGCCCCGGCGGAGCCGCCTGACAGCGCCGAGCCCCGGGCCGCGCCGCCAACCCCCACGGCCGACCGCCCCCTCCCGCCGCGGCCCCCGCCCGGCTGCCGGCGCGGCGGCAGAGACACCGCTACGTCAGCGGGGGCCGGGCGGAGGAAGAGTTTCCCCGCGATGTGCGAGCGTCGGGAAGTGCCGTGCGCCGCCAGGGGAAGCGGCCTCCCGGGCCCGCCCCGCCCGGCGCGGCTCGGCCCGGCCCGCGGCCGCTCTTCCCCCGACCGGGAGAGGCTGCCTGGGGTGGCGGCCCGGCCCGGCTGGTCCCGGAGAGGCAGACAGCGCCTGTCCAGTCGCCGCGGTGGGGCTCTGCCAGCCACGTTGTTTACTGCGGATCACCTGGCCCGGTAGAGCCGTCCCGTGCCCTCACACCCTCACACCTCAACCTCCCCGCTGGCTCTGGCTCTGAGCCGGTGAAGAGGGGGGACACCGCAGGCGTCAGTCACCACTATCGCTTTTTTAAGAGTATTGAAAAGGGAAAGAAAAAAAAGAAAAAATCTGAAAGGGTAGAAGGGTGTACTCAGTATTTGATTGAACGTTACCTACACATCATGGAAGACGTCAGTCATTTTCATCACTGTGGTACCAAATACTGTACTAAGTAAACTATGTTCAACCTGGCTTTCTCCTCCTCAGAACGAATGTGTTCAGAATCTAGATGGTTTCCTTCAGTTAAAAGTATCTCAGCCTTATCTATTTTGAGTACCTGATTTTGCCAGTATTTTCTGAGAAAGCCATTGGAAAAGGAATGAACTTTGCCCTTCTGAAATTACTATAGTGTCACCAGAGAAAGTGATGGCAGCACTCACATCCAGGAAGATGTTTGGAGTGCTAAGGCAGGGAATGCAAAAAGAGGAAACTCGATTGCCTGGATCCAGTCAGGTAAGGAGATAAAAGATGAGCACCCAGTCCTTTATCTGATATTCCTGACTGGAGAGCAAAGAACAGATAATTATGGATTTCTACAGGTAATGGCTCAGCAGGCAAGTGTTATACTTGGAGCTGATGAAATAGCTCCAGTATCTCTGCTTCCAGAATAGTTTCCTGATAGAAGTTATGGTACTAATGAAGCCTAAGGGTCATGAGAGCATCCATGTTAATGGAATAAAGACTTTGGTTCCTGTTGCCATTTAATCGACTAGGCAAAGCAGAAGTACAGTAAAATCTCCATGTTTTTGATGATCATCTTGACAATCCCCAAGCAGAATCATTTGATACAAAGCTGTGATACAGAGCCCATTATGGGAAATGTCTTCCTTTGCAATTCATCCTTTCCCAGGCTTACAGCATCCGTGATACATCTATCATGTTGTTTCTGCAAAGCACTGTACTTGCAGGCCCCACCAGAAATACTTGTACCACCTCCTCCTTTCCTCCCACCCCCCAGTCACAACCTAGCACGTACAGGCATATATATTAAGCTATATAGTCTTACATTTAAAGTGTTAGGAACAACTCTAATTAAATTTTTCCTCTGGATCTGTTTGTGTTGTTTCTCAATAACATTAATGTAAATAGTATGCTCCATTTCCTCACATACTGGAAAACATAAAGACTGAAGTGATACACTGTTTCATTTTTCTGTTTATTTTTAAGCAGCCTGCAACTATGTATATTCTGAATGCCCGAGGTAGGAGTTAAGTAAACAGTCTCCATGGTGAGTTTAATGACCTAGCATCCCTGTGAGATCACACATGAATATTACGAAAGGCTGAATAAATACAGGCAATATTGAAATGGCATACAACATAATATAAATAAACCTCATATTTGGCTAAGTACATATACAACCTACTGCATACAACTATAGGCCCTGATACCTAATTTGGGTCATTTTTGCACTTTTCCATGTGCTGAAGCAAGCTAAGGTTTGTTTTCACAGATCATTTTTTTCTGAGACTGACTGCATGAATTTACAACCTCACTTAGCATCAGACAGCTCAAGCCTTATACTGCTTTGGGAAATACACTTGTACAACTTGTACTGGTTTTGTTGGTTTTGTTGTTATTATACTTTGGGAAAGCATGTTTATGTCAAGACTGAGCTTTTAACACTAAACTCTTATTATCTTACCAAAAAGCTCCAGAATAATATTCTTAAAATCCAGTAGCTCAGGTACATTGAGCAACATTACAATGCTTCCTGCAAAATTCATTGGAAAAATTGGCCTCAAAAATTCTAAGTAACAGAGAGGAAAGAACATTCCAGCTGTAAGTATGATTTTTTCATTTGGAAAGTTTTAAAATATGTTTGTTTTTGTTTTAGGGGTTTTTTTTCTGTTCTCTTGCTGTGGTTTCAGCAGGATTTGGTTCTTTAAGAGCTGAAGAACAAACACTATTCCCTTCTATTTTTCACAGAAAAGTCAGGAGAGGAAGGTACTGAACATGAAATATTTCTCCTGCAGAAAGGCAGTAAGAAGCACTCCAGATGCATTTCTGTACACTGTTACAAAGGCTACAGCAGAGTACTAAAACATGTAGTTTTATTATGTAGTTATTATGCTTCAGGTATTCTTCCCAGCTGTTTTTGTTTTTTGTTTTGCTTGCTTGTTTGTTCATTTGTTTTCTTTTCAACGCAAGAGGGCCTACAGAGTATGCAGACTCAGGACTGGTTAAGGAGATCTCTCGACTTCCCACAGGTAACTTTTGCTGTAGAAGACTCTGCTCAGCTTCCTGAGATGAAGCCACTCATAGCTTTGTTTTAGGACTGTTCCCAGCATACGCTGCTCACCTGCAGGAGTATTTTGATTACATTGTTTTGATTTTTTGTCAGTGTTGTCTGTCTGACTGATTAATCCACAGACAACTGCATCGTTGGGATGTCCTTTAAAGCTGTAAGAAGAAGACCCTCAAGAGATCATAAAGGCACAGACTATTTGCACCAGCTTCTATCGGTATCCTTACTTAAGGAAAGAAAACACATCAAGCAGGTAACAGAGAGTGATAATAGCAATGCCAGCATGCCTGCAGAGAACAGCCTTCCAACACACGGGTTTACTCTCACAAATCCCTCTCAGGTTGCTCCTGCCCTTCCTGGCCCTGGCCCTGGCAGGGAGGGCAGAGCAAGCTGCAGCCAGCAGCCAGCCCCTTACCTGGACCCAGCCCCTGACCTTTCCCTGGCCTGTGGCTCCTCCACAGCTCTGTGGAGAAACAGCACTATCTGGTGGAAGGAGTGTGTAAAGTCCTTCAAGGATTCACAATGTGCTTTATTCAGTTATTGCAGACTCACCGCAACTGCTTTTTTAGGTGTGCTTGCCGAAGGCTGATAGTTTGGCGGGATTTTCAAGATTATTATTTTTCTTTTCTTTTTTTTTTTTTTCTTTTTTCTTTTTTCTTCAGTCCAAGTGGCTGGGGTACATATTTAGCTGAGCCTTTCCTAAACTAATGCTTATATCAGTTTCTTATGCAGAACTGCTCTGAGAAATGTCAGCGTATTTTCTGTATTTTCCAAGTACATCAATATGGAGAAATGAGAGGAGATTTTTGTTTCTTCTGATTTTAAAAAGAGAGTACTAAATAGCCACACAAGGAATAAAATCAGACTTTCATGCAAGAAGAGATTTTCAAAGACATCTTTATGTCAAACATTAAATAAAAGCCGGAAGTCAAGTTATAAGCCTAGTGAAATTTGAGGAACTTTGACTCTGAATAAATACTGGGACATGAACATATTCCAAGCATTATGTATGTGAAGATGTTCACTACAATGAAAATATCCATGAATTCTTTTGACCTTAATGGATATCCTTATACAAGTGCAATATTTGAGTGTTAGTGGGCTCAGTTCCTTTCTGGCAAGAAATCAAAGATTGCTGGCAAATACTGACTACTTTTGAAAGACAAGTTTTTATTTAGATATCTAATTTTGGACGCACGGTTATGTAAAAAGCATCCTCAAGAGCATTTTCACTCCTGTCATGCTGCAATTGATCTTTAGGGTGTAGCAATAGCTAGTTCATATTTTCTAAAGATGAAGAAAAAGGCCAGTCTTGTTGATCTTGGCCCAACCTACAGCTCTGTTCCAAGGTTTTCCTTGTGTTCAGCTGATTTCTTACTAATTTATTCTTCTTTCACAAAGAGTATACCTGAGGCAGTTACTTAAGGCACTCCTAATGTTCTCTATGAAAAATCTCAGCAAAAGTGATCTGGTTGGTGTGATTAATTAGCTCTCTAACACTCTCTAGTTTAATTATACTTTGCTATTCTTCCCAGCCCCTTTTAAAAGAACACACTAAGCACTATCTCAGTTTGTTAGCTTTCATTGGGAATAGATCTCTCAGAATACATCAGCATTGCAACAGCTGTGGGACTGCAGATTTGTAGATTTAGGGTACCTAGTTCTGGCAGACCTAGTGACACAGTAACTTTGGTGTAGTGTCTGCCAGCCAGCCTGATTTCAAACCTGGTTTGCTAGCTGTGACCAAAACCCATAGACCTTTCTAACAGTTCTTATCTGACCTATCCAGCTCAAGTGTATCTGCATATGCTACAAAAACACACCTCTGGTTGCAGAACATATGCTTGGGTCCCATCTAGCCTAGAGAGTTCTGGCTCAGTTAGGCAGCGTTGTAGAGCAGTATGATTCCAGACAAGCACATCTGTGACAGAGACTCTCACCACTGTGGCTTTTTAAAATTATTTTTTTGTCTGTAGATGGTGATTTTATTATGTTCATGTAACAAGCTTTAGCAAGATAAAAAAAATAAAGTGGTATTTCTTTACTGGAAATGTATTCCTAATATATAAATAGGCATCCACTAGGTCTAATAGATCATAGAACCATAGAATCATAGAAGTGGCTGGGTTGGAAGGGACCTCAGAGATCATCAAGTCCAACCCTTGATCCACTACCGCTGCACTTACTAGACTATGGCACTGAGTGCCACATCCAGTCTCTTTTTAAATACCTCCAGGGACGGAGAATCCACTACTTCCCTATGTTTACTCTTAGCCCTCACATATGTAGCTTTTCTTGCTTGCCAGCATTCACTGTGGGTTTGCAATTTGCAGGGTTCTTGCTATCCTAGACAAAGTTGCTGGAGAAACTTGTGGAGAGTAAAATCCATACCTGATCTGGTTTTAGTTTATCAGCCCTCATCTAGAGAATTTGCAGCAGGTTGCTAGGGCAGGGAAACTTGCAGGGTAAATGGCATTGCTGAGGAGGACTATTCAAACTCAATTATTAGATTGTCTTTGCTGAGAGTAATTTTGGGACAGTGACAAGGAAAGAATTCTGGAATGGATCAGGCTGCAAGAGAGAATACCCTGCTCTAGATCAGCTTCTTTACATGCACTGCATGAGTCTTAGAAGTGTTAAAGGTACAGCTCACTCCCTGCATCAGGACCAGAAACATAAAGTTCAGTCTTGCCTTTCCAGGCTGGTGCTGTCTTGAGCACATAAAAAAACCCCAAACAAACAAAAAAACACACAAAAAAGAAACAACAACAACAAAAAAAACCCCACAAAAAAAATCCCAAACAATATATCTGCTGTTGAATGACTGAAAAAATGAGTAATATCATGCTAAACACAATTTCCGTCATCACAGGAAGGTGGTCCTCAGGTTGTCAGAACTGTCACAGCCTGCTGGGGCTGGACACTCAATGTATTCCAGGATCTGTTGCCATTTAGCTATATTTCTCTTGGGTTTTGCTCTGTTTCTGTAGAGTACCACAGTATTACTGTTACTGGAAACTGTTCCTTAGTTGAGGTGGTCTTACCCAAAAGAAACTCTAGTGTTATCCTCCAGGAAATGGAACTGGGTTTCCATTAACATATAGAAGTATACAGTGTACTAGAAGAGCCAACTAGAAGGGCCTAGTGATCTGCTGAACTATGTAGTTCAACTCCTGAACTTTGTAGTATGAATTACTGCATGCAGTTCTGGGCTCCTCAGTTCAAGAGAGATGGAGAACCACTAGAGAGAGTCCAGCGGAGTACAACTCCAAGGCCTAAGGCAAGATCATTAGTCAAAGCTCTCATTGTACTTAGCACCTTTTAAAGTTATGACACTGTACTGAGGTGGATTTAAATACCTAATTTTAACAACTTTTTTGTTTTATTTTTTTGCATTTATTTTGGGAAGAGTTCAGATGTGCTGATTCAGAAATGTATCCAATAATTGGATCCTGTCCTGTCATTACTGTTTCATCAAAGTTGTGTAGTTTAGTTTCCAACCCATAAGTCTCTCTCCCTCATTCTCTCTCCTTTCTTTATCAGGAGGGGATTAAAAGAGAGCATCTGTTATTTGGTTTAATTGCAGGACTGTGACAGATCCCATGAATATTTACCAGGAAAACAGACAAGCAGAAGTGAGAGTGAGTTCAAATATTTCAAGACCAGGATTGTTTGAGTAAAAGATACTGATTCCTACTTCATCCATTAGGTCATTAATAGAACAGTTCAAGTCTTTACCTGAAACTTAATACTCCTTACATTGGGAATAGAAGTCTTCTGAGAAGAGACAGTGTTCAGAAAGGTATCTGAAGTTTGCAAGCTGTGATATTTGCTGCTTGCTTTTTTCCATAAGAACAGTGCATCAGTAAGTGGAACATAAAAGGTGAATGGTTCTCTTATCTTTCTTACTAGTGGACCACACAAACAGGATGATGGTCCACTTATTGTAAACTACCTGGAATACACTTTAGAGTGACTTTTTTTTTAGCTTAACAGGTGAGTTCTTATTTACCTCAGGAGACAAACTACAGTCAAATCATAGATGTTCTGAAGATATGAAGTTATGTTGTGAAGCATGTGTTAAGGTTAAAAAAGCATCCATAACTTCAGCAAAGTGCTTCAGAATGAGAAAGGAAATGCTGTGCATCTATGGTTTTCTGAACTGCTCCTCCATCTGACATAAGTGAGTTGGGGAAGCTTCATCGGGAGATAGGGAAGACAAAGCAGGAGTGAGTTATTGCACTGAAAACGTGCACTTACTTCAATGAAAAGGCACAAAAGTTCCATCCTCAACTAGTGATAAATACAGGATTGATTTACAACACATGATTAACGTTAAACATTTTCCTGGGAATTGTCTTGGATAGGAATGTTTTCTAGATTTGTCCTTCAAGCAGTTGTTCAACATACCTGCCCATATCCTTCTGCTTTACAAGACAGCTTCCCAAAGTTCTCTTAGGAGGGAAAACCAAAATTAATTTAGTTCTGTTTAGTTTCCAAACTCTGCAGAAAGCTCACTCAGTACCTCCTTTAATGGGCCAAGCCCTGGGACTTGCATCACTGTGCTCCTCTTTGAACCTTCCAATTAACTTATTCATAAAGATACTTTCTAGAGAAGTGTTTGTTGCACAGAAGAGATATGTGTACACAGGAGATTGATAATTCTGATCATTTATAGAAAATCTTTATAGAAAGATATAGAAAATCATTTATAGAAAATCCTTACCACGTATGCCAAAATCTGCACACAGCACTCCCATCAAATAAACAAGGATTACCAGCTCAGAAGGGTTTGTGGCTGATGTCTGAGTGAAAGTTTACATGCATTTACATGAGTACTTCAGATTCCTGTGACAGATTTTCTATGTCAAACTGCTCATACATATGAGAGCAATTTTTGCTAGGTACAGTTTCCCTGACACAGAACTTTCTGGTAATAGCCTGGCTCGCGGTAAGGATCAATTTACACAGTTTGTAATAAAACAGTAGCTTGATCATATAACTTTCCTTGGAGAGATGACAAGTGGTACTAAAATATGTTTCTACATGTAAAAGATCAGAGCTAGAGCCCAGTCTACAGTTATTGCTAGTACTTACAGTGGATGACAGCATTTGGATACTCATTGTACTAATCCAAAAATATATCATGAACCTATCAAATCTTCAGGACATAGGCTATGAAATTTTAGGGACCTCAGGCTCTTTCTGTCTGATTATTAGCTGCTGACTCTTCAGCTCATTCAATGGGCTTGTTAGATGAAGCCTGCTTGCATGCAGCCCAGGCCAATACAAGGACATGCTCATCTTCCAGATCTCCAGAGCTACAGGAACTGGAGACTTGGGCACCTGGTATCCCTATTTTGCTTTGCTGTCCACTGGAGCAGTTGTGTGTTATCTTACTGTGCCCCTAGGAGAGGAAAGGGAAGCAGAAAGGAAAGATACAGAGCAGTAGAGCCAGACTTTTCCACAGGGAAAAGTCAAAGGGAAGTCATGGCAGTACTCCTTGGTATTGAGTGGGATATTGTTGTAACACTGAGTTATTGACCATCAACAGCATATACTACTGTTGTTATGGAATAAACACTGCCAAAGTACGAGTTGTTACATGACATAATTTTTTTGACAACAGGTTGAGAACACAAATTTCTGCATTTTGAGGTGAGCTGATGTTGAATTGCTGCAAATGTATTCAAATACAAAGAGACAAAACAAACAAGTTAATATGATTTGATTTCCCCCTAGTGATTTGTTTTTAATCTGCTTTCCTGTCACACTGCCGTAAGTTCTAATAACATAGGTGTCATCTGCTATTCTGAATTATCTTCAGAGTTTGTCTTGCTGATGTTTTTGGCAGTGAAATCTTCAATCACAGCCTGTCCATGATATAATAGAATATCAACCTGCTTTTTCAGTTATGACAGATTATTCTGCACCACTCATGTTCATTTAGAATGCTGTAAGGATTTGTGTAGGTTTTTGCCTAAAAAATCATACTGTTTGCTCTCATTTATTCACATAAACTCATGCTGTTAATTTTCACTTTCAGATTCCTACACATTCCTGCCCATTCCCACAGCCTGCAGTGGCTCCTTCCTAACAAGATGTCAACACCCTTCTCTCATCATCTCTTAGAAGCAACTAGAATTCCTTTCTTATGTTTCAACTTGAGTACAGAAGTGCTTTTCCTATGCTGCCCTTGTGCCTAGAAGTTCCCTGGAGACATGTGCCCATCTGCCCACTGGGCTTCAAGATGCAAATCTCTCCTTTGCTGAGACACCTACCAATGCACACAAATACCAGCTGCTTTTCTTCTACCTACAGCTTGGTACCATTCTGCTTTATCACAACAGCTGGCAGGTGTCATAATATTCAGAGAAGAAACAAGGACCAAATCAGCAAAAGGTATTTGATAGGAATAACTTGTATTTTTTCCAACTGGTCCACTGCATATGTACTAGCTTGGTCTAAATAATGACAAAGAGAGAAATAAAAATAAGAGACTTTCAAATCCTTATGTACGTGACCTCCATACCTCTCACATGCAAACTTGTTCAATCCCTACCGATAAGAGGTATAAAGGATGAGCATCCTTTCTAGTTTTACCAGCAGCAGTAAGCAGAAGTTCCACAGTTTATGGGCAATAACTATTCTCCTTCATTGAAAGTTAGAGATCATTGTAAATCTACCTTCAAAGACATGTAAGCAGTGCCTCTTCCATCACAGTATTCAGCCTGTTTAATTTCACCTTCCATCTCCAAGATTGATCACACACTTATTAAGATACATTACTTCTGATCTTTTAGCAATTTATCTCACTTTTATATATCTCACTTTTATAACTGCCATTTTAAAAACACTGCCTTTTTATTTAAGGGTGGGAATTTCAAAATAATATTCTCTAAAAAATATATCCAAATCCCCATGATAACCCCTTTATTATGCATTTACAAATCCTAATTATAAAGTAAGAATAGCAAATAACTTCATTGCAACACACTCGTTGAAATGACTTCACTTTTCTTCACCTACAAGAGGTGAAATGGCCAGCTAAACACAGACCTAAGCAGCTAATGGAAGAACATTTCATTTAGGAATGTGAGGAAGTGTAATATGCCACACTTATTCTAAATTAGGTCTCATGGCATTGCAGAGCTATGACTGCAAAGTCATTGCATGTATATGGGTGGGAGTCAGCAAATAGCTGTGACGGAAGCTCCAAGTTCCTCTTTGATCTTGTAACATGTTCACTGGTATTTTATTTACAGAAGCAATTACTGATGGCTATATATAGTTAGTTACTGTAATAGCTACTTTACAGAAATAGCAACCAAGTTTTATGTCTCTATTCACCAGAATTTTTGGAACTTCTTGTCAGAGAATGAATGACCTGAAATGCTGCAGGATAACCAAGACATCAGATTGGCTATTTTCTAGGCCTGCTAGTGCTACCAAAGATGAATTTGCTTGGTCATTGTTTCTAGAACCTAAAAACATTGCTTTAAATCTAGCAAAGACAATTGCTATGTTATGTCAAAATATTGACCTGGTTACAAAACACGGTGCACACTTTGAACTGAACAGATACTGTGACTGAGTCTGCAAGGCTGACTTTAAAGATTCAAAAGAATGGTCACCAGGACTACCAACACAACCATTTTCAAAGTAATTTTAACAAAACAAAACATAGCAGGCTGCTATGCTAGTAAAAATGCTGACACACTTTACAAGCACAACCAGAAAGCAAGCTCTAAATTCACTCTGTGAAAGCCCTGATACTGGTGGCAGCCATCAGTTCCAGAAGGGCTGAATTTGAAGAAAAATACACCTTTTCCTGCAGCCACAAGCTCCATCTTCCTCACATCTCACCTAGGATCAAGCTAATCTACCTCCAACCACAGCTTTGCCAAAGACAGTGGAATTTCAGGCAGGTGATAAAGGTCTTATGTGACTCTTCCTCTCATCTTTACTAGTTAAGTGAACTTGCCTCATTCATAATAACTCACATAAATTAATTATTTTGAATTTTAAAGCACTAGCTTGCTTTTGAAGATGGGAAAAGAGATGAAGTGATGACAAAGAAATAAAGAAGTTACCTAGATGATTTGTACCATGATATCTAGTATTATGGCCTACACTTTGACTATACACAGTCTTTTTAGTTTTGAAATTATCCACAGATTGCTTGGTTAGAACAGTTTAAGTTGCATGAACTGTTGTGTCAGTAAATAACAGAAAAGTAGGTAACATGGCAAACATCAGATACTCTTACTGTATGTGCACCAACTGGGTCTGATCAAAATTTTTGTGGTAGGAATTTTCCTGTAAAATCTTGTTATGTGCTAATACCCAAGGATATCATAATCATTATTTATCCTCACACAGCAAGTTAGGAAACATTATGTGTAGCCCATTTTATCAGTGATGAGCTGAGGCACAGAGTCACTCATCAAAGGTCACACAGGACATCTGTAGCTGAGAAGGAAACTGAGATTCAGATTAATGTTCCTGAGACCAAAGCCCTTTTCTTTGCTTGCTGAAAGCATCTGATCAATTTGTAAGCACTTAGGCTGCTATTTGAACAGACAGGAATAATGGACATATTTTGAGGCCCCTCTACTTGGCATCTTTGTCTCCTGTTTTTAGAAGTGATAGCTTTGGTTCCTCTGCTACAAGACATGTCCTTGTGGCTGGTGAAGGTCCTGACCTGGGTGTTTCTGCAGAGTCAGCAGAGGAAACTGGAGACTGATTTGCCCCTGAGGCATCCTAGTCCCACAGGCAGAAAACTGATAGATAAATATATATTTATAAATATATATATGGGGTAAAATAAAGAGGATAAATGCTTTCATTTGGATAACAGTACAGAAATTATAGGTTTTGCTAGCTCAGTGGACTAGCTTCAAGTGAAGTACTTTAGTTCTGATACCCCCAAATGTGACTTCCAAAAAAACTGTTGCAGTTTTGAGGGTAAAAATCAGTGCTTTATGGAGCAATACAGAAACTCTTAAAATACACTCTGACTATAGTTGTTTCATTCTGTATGTGCCTACTGACTTTACCTCATAAGGACCATGCATGTCATCTATGCACAAAAAAAGAACTACTGTAAATATGTACAGAGCAATTACACAGGCCTGACAAAGAGAAATTGAGGAGGTTTTGAAGCAGAGCTCGGTTTTGGGGTTTTGTTTGTTTGTTTGTTTGGGGTTTTGGGGTTTTTTTTTTTGGCAGATGTCCTTATGCCTGCACTGTTTTCCAAAAGGCCTTTGATAGATAATTGAGAAATTACTGCTTTTTACCTTCTGCTGGGCTATGCAGACAGGTGCAGAGAGACACAAGCAAGCTCTGCTCATGACCTGAGCTGCCCAGACATAAGCCAGCTTCTGTATGTCATGCTAATGTGGCACTATGCCCAAAGTAACATACCCTGCATCTCAGCAGGGCTCATTAGCTTAGGTTCATGCAGTCATCTTACTACTGGACTAGGGCCTTCTTGAGTCTGACAAGCTAAGGGTACCAGCAGAGTTCTCCTATCTTTCTGGCATCCTCTAACATATATACCTTTATATCATTACATGTTGTCAGCTTTTGTTGGGAAATGTACTGTTAAAAATCACCAATTTTTAAAAATCACCAGCTGCACTCCTAAGGAAATTTGTTAGTCTGCCAAGATGGTAACAAAACCTATGAACATCTCATGGTCCAGCTCACCCCAAGGCAGCAGCAATGGCTGCTAACTCACTGCCAAAGCACTGAGGAGTATGGATTACACTATTTACGAAACCTGAGTATAAACCATACGACCCTCAGCACATTCCTGCAGTGTGGCCAAGAACCAGGTTGTGCTCCTATACCATAAGTAATCCAGTATCTGCCCCAGTGGCAAATTTTGGGGAACTGCAAAGAACTGGATTTTCTCCAGTTCTCCAGGAAAAGGGATGAAAACCTAGCACACTGCCCCACTGTCTTAACTTCCTCCTTAACCTTTCAGGTGACATCGATTTTCCAGCTTCCAGAAAGAGAGAAAGAAATGCAGCTATGCTGATTTTCTTCCCACAGACTGCTGTAAAACTCATAATCCACCCTACACTCAAATGACAAATTTCACTGGTTTTATATCAAACCATGGCTACTGTGGAAAAGATACAGGATTCAATCCCCACTGGTAATATGGGATATATGACAACTGCACTCAAGCTAGCTTGTACCTTCTGTCAGTTACAAAATTGCTCTCAGCAGTATGAGAATGGAACATGAGGAACTCAATGGGGATGAAAGGGACAATTCACGTTCCCATCAGATTTTAATTTTGCTTCCTTGTGGTTATTTCACTATGATAGTCTTGGAATTTTTCATCAGTCAGTATTTGCATGAAAGACAGTATAAAGATTACACAAGGAGCTCTAAGCATGGCTGTTAGCTTGGATTTGCAGCCTAAAGAATACTTTAAAAATTCAGCTTTAAAATATGTGCCAGGCATATATATCTGTATTATAACATTTATACTAACATCCATATGAAAGATTTTACAGGAGTGCCTTTTGCCAGTAAGTATAAGCTTATTTTGGCCAGCCTGCAGAGTGCTTAGAAGCCACAACACTTCACAGTGTATAGGAGCAGCTCATGCACTCTCCATTAGCAATGTCTGTTTGTTCAGGTTAAATGCTGCACTACTTGTATCTACACAGCACAGATCATGGGTGGATCTTTTGCCTGTAAAAGAGCATATACTCATACCTTGTTCTGAAGAAGTTTTATGCCCAAGCTCAAGAAAGCATTCTATTCAGGGCAATACTGGAATAGGCTGACACTTAAGACCTTCTGAAACCAGATTACCCCTCTGTGTTTAAACTTAGTCCTATGCTTTAATCTGCTTTTTCACTATTTTGCTATCCTGAATAAACATAAGCATGTGCTTTCCTGAGTGGAACTCTAAAAACCACTGACATGCAGCATTTCAGACAATGATTTATTGGTGTCAACTCTATCCCTTATCAAAGGACAATAACACAAAGAACAAGCATTGCATCTGGGATATGAAAACCTATTTCAGTTTGTAACTGTATTTGATTGCATTAGAAAGGAAATCCTACACATGTAAGAAGAAAAAAAGCCTTGTATGATTAGACCAATTTTATTGAAAATTATCCAAACTAGGAGCTTCAAATTTTATATACTTGAATTTACAAGTGGCTGGTTCTTTTGAACTGAACTCTGAAACAATTGGGCAAGTGCCTTTTTAAAGGTTTAGAGAAATGTCAGTCTTAATGTTTTGCAGCAGGGGTTAGTGTAAACAAATCTAAAAAAAAGAACCTGCCAGCATAGAGTACATATGCCAGAGCAGACAGTAAAGTTACTGATTATAGATAAGGAATGGTGTCATTGTAGGTGAGCATGAGAAAAAAAAACAAACTATATGGAAATAATTTATTTTAAATCAGTTGTACAGGCTTAGCCCACTCTCAAAAGAACAGTGACCTTATTTCAAACTATTAATAGAAGAGAAATACAGCTGACTCCATGATATGTGCTTAGACGTAAGTATTTTAATACAGTGCATCAAAGTAGTCAGATGACATAGGCAGTGTTTTTATATTCTGCAGAAAGTTTCACTGTAAGTATTACAAAATTTAATCAGACCAAATATTTAAACATGACTTTAAAGCTCTTTATAGTCACAATCTTATGTACTTAGTTATGTAGTGCACTGAGTCCTTATATTTAAGGGTTGTTTTCAGATTAGGGTAAGTGCAGCACCTGATCTGAAATACAAAAAATCAGAACCATATCCGTTATAAATTACAATTTTTCATCTGAAACACTTAAGTTCCAATATTATTTCATAGCTAGATAAATTACAACAACTCAGTCTTAGCACTGGATATTTCCCTAGTATTAGACTAAACTACCCTACGCTCAGCTCTAACTAGGACCAAATTCCAAGAAAATCAACTCCGAGCCTGCAAACACACACTTGATTACCTTTAAATATGTGAACAGTTCTATGAGGTCTGTGAGTCAGATCCTCAGCTTGTGTAAATCACAGGCCCTATTTACATCAACAGAGCTGTGACAGTTTATATCAGCTGAAGATTTGGCACCAGAAATACACCCCCGTGTATGAAGACAAGCATGTGAATAAGACTCTGTGCAGAACCTCTGAAAGCTATAGAGGTCAGGTAAACTTCAGGGAGAGAGACAGCATTGAATGTTATTATGTTGTAAGTCATTCCAGACTGTTAAACACACATGAAGCCAAGATGAAAAATTATGAATTATTTAAGTTTATTACACCTTAGTTCCATTGAAGATGTTGCTGTTCCAAGGCTGGAGGACAGCTGACTGGTAGTTATGACCACAAGTTACAAATATTTATGATACAAAGCAGAAGACCTTTTAGGGTAATGGAAGCTTGAAAGGCAATTTTAATGTAACAGCTAACTTGCTCCACTCTTCTAGCAATGGCTCCAGAAACCAACATCCATTAAGCTTTACATGAGATAGACTTCATAGAATCCTTACTGAACATTAATTTAGTAGACACAGATGAAGAGATTAGAGAGAACAATAACTTTATATGAAACTTTAAGATGGGCAGCTGGCACTTGGACACTTCTTCCAGCACTAGAGTGCAAATCTTTGTAGTTATAAGGAAAACTAATGCAAGTTCTAGTCTACATGGGTAAGGCAGTATGGCTAGCAGAGGCAGTGGGAATATTTCTAACACCTTTCAAACTCGCATCAACCAAGAACTGAACCTCGACATTTGGCATTTTCACTCTTTTGTCCTTTCGAATGGCAGCAGAGATGAGGATGCCTCACACCTCCCCCCTAAGCAATATGAGAGCCAGGAACCACCCAGAAGAGGGCAGAGGGCAGTCGATAACCAACACCAGACACCTTAAGCACCCCGGGACCGCGTTGGGTCCTGGCGTGAGGTCCTGCTGCGGTATGGACCTCCCCGGGGAATCCGACAACCGCTACCCGTCTGGAGAGGAGGCGAGCGGGGAGACCTAGACCCCCGTATCCAGACCTGCACATGCACGGCCGGGACGGTGTCCAACTTGCCCACCGCAGACCCCGGCCCCGCATACGGACCGGCTTCGGCGGTCGCTCCCCTTCCCTCCCCCAGGACCCGGGGCCTCCCCCGGGGCCGCCGCTCAGCGCCACCTGGCGGTGTCAGCGCGGGCTGCGGCCATGCGGGCCGGCACGGCGGGGAGCAGAACCCTGGGGACAGCCCGACTGCCCGGCGCCGATCGAGAACTCCAAAACTCCACCACTCCTGGGGGGCTCAGCGGGGCGGCGGGGACGGAGCGGGGCTCAGCGGGGCGGGGCGGGACAGGGGGTGCGGCAGCCGCTTACCCCGCCCCTTCAGTGCCCGCTTCCTGCGCCGTGGCCGCCGCTTCCTGCTCCTCCCCGCGGCCCGTCGGGCGGGTGGCTCTGCCATGGCCGCCCTGGCGGCCCTTTCAAACGCTGCAGCCGGCAGTAGGGGGTAATGTTTGGGGGAGCCTCCCGCCCCTCGCCGGGTCCGGGCCGAGGGTGAGGCAGGGTGCGGGGTTGCGGTGGCAAACGAAAGGTTTCCTGTTGTCTCCGTTGCTCGTGTTGAAACGAGCCATTTTCTTTTTGCGCTTCCGTTTCTGCTCCCCGCCTCTCCCCCAGACCCCGGGGGGGAAAGGTCTCTCGTGGCTTCCCGTGCCCTGGAAAGGTGCCCGAGTCCCCGCTCTGCGAGAGCCGCGGAGGCGGAGTTCAGCGGGACCAGGGACGGGGGTGCGGAGCGCAGCGCCCGGGGCAATTGGGGCACCCCCGGCATGGGTCAGGAGGGCGTGGGGCTGGCAGCCTCCTCTGGGATGTTACACTTGGGGGATGTTTCTTACTTGGGGGCAGAAAGGGGCTTGGGAGGTGGCCTGGACGCGTGGTACTACTTGGGAAGTGATGCCCTTTCCAGGCTCAGAGAGTGAAGTTTAGCTCAATTAGTCTTTCCTTTGAATCCTTTTTAACAGATCTGCGGGAAATGTAGGGTGTTGACTGGGGAAGAAAAGTCTTTCAAGTAGGTAAAGTGTACCTGGAGCTTGGTCATGTTTGTGGGCCAAAAAGCAGCGATTTGGATGGTAGTCACCAAGCAGCAAACCACTTTACTCTCAGTTCTGCTTGTGCCTTCGAGACTCTGAAATGAGTGTTTCTGATGTGATAAACTGCTGTGGCTGTCACCATGCCGAACAGAAGTGCATCCTCCATATTCTTCAATCCTTCAGGAGTGAAGACTTCCCATTTAAGCTGGATAGGGGTGTTACCACATGTCAAGTTTGGTGGCTAGGAGAAAAGGAGTAGTAGATGTGTGTGATGTAGTGGTCTTACTGAATCAGAAGCACCCTCCCTGTAGTTGTGGATAATGTCTGTTTTCATAGGTGACTTGAGATAAGTGAATCAAAGAAATTAATGGAAAGTGTTTGTCCTCTTGTTCCTGTGCACACCTCTTCTGACTGATTGACAGGATGCTGCATGCAGCAGGTTGTTCCTTTTCTCCCAACAGGAGTACTAGTTATAGGAAAAGTCTTGGAGGAGAGGAGGCTTTCTAAGGGCACAGCCTTGGTCATTTGCTTTTTTGGTGGTACTTCTTTTAGTAGTAGCATTAGGTGGTACTTCTACTACTTTTTCTTTTCTAATCAGAGATGGGGACTGTTTTGCCGTATGTGTGTACCCTAAATATCTGTCTCTTTCTGGCTGTAATTTTCCAGTTAGAACTCCTGAACTCCTGAGTCTCCTGATTTGTGTCTTTGACTTTTTTTCTTAGGCAGTCCTGACTGGCTTTATGCAAGAGAAGTCCTTGGAAATCTGCTGTACCAGCTTCTCTGAGTAAAAGTGTCTGGGAGTTCTCCAAGGTTTTAACCTTGAGAGGATTACAGTAAGTTGGATTTATATTTCTGAAGTACATCTTGTTACAGATGATAACCTACTGCACCGATGGAGCAATTTCCATACAATTCCATGCCATTGAACTGTGTGTCATTTTTTTTCCCTTTGCTACTGACAGCATGCTCACATTTTGATTTCTTTTTAGGATGTTATTCTGTCATTTAGTGGAGGTGTCTTAAAATGATAAGCAAAATCAAACTGTTGAAAGCCTACATATAATTATTGAAGTGGGCCATTTTGCTGGTACTAATAATGGTCTGAAATGCACTTGTCATGTGGGATTCATAGTGCTTTTTATGTCCTACCCCAGATGCTTGGTGTAATAATAAACTGTCATTTAGCTAGTACTGTGTGATTTAAGAAGAAGTAAAAATGCAGAATTATTTAATCTTTGCTATATTATTCATGCTAGAAAAGCAGAGGCTGTAGAGAAAAGTTTGAGGAGCTTCCTTTCTGGAAGCAATGTATTACTTTAGATCAGCTGGAGAAGAGCTTTGTAAGTTTGCATCCTTTTCTGCTGGAGAGGGTTTTTTTGCACTTACTAATACAAAAACAACTTCCAAGAGTTTGTGTATTGGTTTTGTGTTTGGTTCTGTGTTGTGGTTGTTGCTTTTGTTTGTTGTTGTTTTGTTTTTTTAAAAATCCAGTACCTTCAAGCAGAAGAATGTTTTAAGAGTTGTATGTGCAGTAGACTTTGTTGGTATTCAGCTCTGTTTTTCCCTACAATTCATGTGACTTAATGCAGTAATGTAATTTCTATTAATGTAGTTACTACATTATGTGACTTAATGTAGCCATGTAATGGCATTAATTTGATCACGCTGTGAAAGTATGATCCGTTCAATAATATTCAATTGTTAAATATAATTTTTATTTTTCTTAAGTGCCCCTTAGAAGATGTCACAACATATTTGGACATGAAAGTGAAATACTTTGAGATTATTTAGAACTTTTTGTTTTTTTCCTAAAAGAACAGCATATTCTTAAAATTAAGGCACAACTTCTGACAACATGCATAAGATAAAAAACACTAATTGAAAGTTTGCTGGCCTGAGATGGTAGGAGAGCTGCTAGAACAGAGCTTGAAGGAGTTCAATATGCTGGCTGGCAAGCCAGTGAAAGCCTGCACAGGCTAGCAGGGACCTGCAGGTGTCTTTTTTTTATATTGTTGCAGTTTTGTTTTCCCTTTTTTGAATATGTTACTTGCAGAGGTGCATCCAATTTCCTATTTCTTCTGACCTTGGGCAGAGGGGGGGGCCAGGACTGTAACTGGGAGAGCTTCCAGCAGCTTCTCACAAGAGCCACTCTGTGGCTTCCCCGTTCTTCCAAAACACCACTGCACTAACTCAAGACATGAACACTCATCACTGGATACTGCATGTGTACTTCCTTCAGGTGATGAGCACAGGAGTTGCCAAGCACTGTGAACAGCTGCCATAAGATAGTTTGTTTTCTCAGGATAGAAACCATCCCTCACTTTGAGTGTGGTTACCTGGTGACGGGGAAGGAAGAGGTAAAGGCTATTTTCCTATTGGGGGCAGTCTGTCTGCAAAAGACATAGATAAGTGGCCAGCCTCTCACCATATTGATACTAGCATGCAGTAGGAAGGCGAATAAAGGTCTTCCAAGCTCCCTGAGCACTTGAGGCAGGAGACAATAGAGGACTGTGTGCCCATAGAAGCAGAGCATGGGCCAGGCAATAGCTTCTACAATTGCCTTGGCTTGTAGTCAGTGCAGTTGGCATTGTAGGTGGCCCATGTGGAGCCTAACTGTTTGCATGTTTCTTGACTCTTCCTGCCTTACTTCAGAGGCTGTCTCTAAGCTTTTTTTAAAAAAATGTGTAATAGCTATCCATCATCATCAGTGGCATTTAAACTTGTTGCTTTTTCATCCTCTTCCCTGCCTCCCCCTCTGCAGTGAATCACAGGACTCTTTTTCTTAGTCATTTACTGTAGGTGTTAGTACACCGTAGTGCAGGCAGCTCAGGAGGAAAATTTAGCAGACAACTGTCTGGCAATTTGGAATCTGTAGATTTGAATAAAAAAAAATCGTGCAACTGCAAGGTTCTTTTTCTACAAGTATGAAGTACAGGTGATTTCATGTATATGTCATTGGAAGGGGAGGTGATGACTTGTATTTCTCTGAGGTGGAGCCATTTTTTTTCTTTGATTTTTTCTTTTGCCTCCTGTTTTATGTTCATCTCAGTGGTGCTTTTTGGTACTGGGGTTTCATTTTAATCTATAGAACTCCATTTTGGTTTCTGGCCATGTCTTATCTGTTCAGGGATGGTTATTCTGGAGTAAATTTTGTGCTTGAACTTCACATCTTACCTTAGTTCAAATTAACTTCAAATGCAGGTACAGAAATCCTTTAGGAACAAAGTTACCACTCTTCTCAAGAAAATTTAGTAGATTAATAGTATAATTAAAGTGGGAGTTTGTGTATCTGAGGCCAGACCAACTCACTACCTGCTTGTAAGAACTGATACTACTGATGAGTGTGACAGGACAGATTCTGTGCTAGTCTTACCTTTTTTGATCTGTGTGATCAAACAAGTCTGATACTACTTCAGCTTTCTGAAGGACTGCAGCAAACACTTAAAAGGTGATTTTTTATTTTTTTTTTTAACTTCTTAAACTTTTAAAAACATTTTTTTAAATGGAAAGTGGAAGAAATTAAAAGAAAAAAAATACGTACAAGCATTCAAGTGTCCCATGAAGACTTAGCCTTATTACATATCACTTTCCTTTCCATTTCATATTTTCCTATGCCATTTATGTTTACTATATGGTAATTCTGCTTCGTTCAGTGCACTGTATGTAGACAAGTAGGCTTGAACTTAAGGATATAGGAGCAAATACTAATCTGTTCATGAAGAATGTGGAAAATGCATCATTTCATACATCAAGGAGCTCATCACCTATTCTTATGCTGTTACGAAGAGTTATTTAGTCACCAGTGCTGGATGTCAGCACGTACAATTAACTTTATACAGTAAGCCTTACTCTTTCTGTAATCTATCTTACTGTAAAAATAAAAATGTTGAGGCACTGTGAGACATTGCCCTTGGCCACTTGAGGTGAGAGGGAAAGATGAGCAGTAAAAAGACCTTCCAGATGAGACTTTTACCTGATCTTATGGCAAAGCCCCAAGACTACCATGGTGATATGCCCAAAAACTGGCAGGGAAGTTGAGAGGAGTGTTGTGTAAGGGAATGCTGACCTCAAGTGAGACGATACGTATTTTGCCTTTTTCTTCTGCCTTGTTATGATTCAATGGGTAAGTATGAAGAAGCTGTCTAGAGTGTTTAAAAAACGATCACTGGCTTCCAGAGTTGCCCAAAATACTAAATAATAATATCATACTAAAAAACACTCACCTAGCTGGATTACTTGAAGTGTGACAATAATGATCTAACTAAAACTGTGATGAACTAAACACCTAGTTTGAAACCAGAGAGAACTGAGAGACCTACAATGTGAAGTGTCCCAGTACCTGCAAATGGTTCAGAGAACCATCTGGCTTGGGTGTTACCCAAGTCAGGCAATCTTGGTGTTGCAAACCTGAATAATGTTTTGTATTTCTCCTGTTCACAGATTAAAATACAATATAAAATGGAAATGTTATTTTTATGCCTCTAAGGTAATGAGTATAAATAAATACTTAATTCAAGGCTATGATGATGACCACTCAGCTGTAAAGACCAAAGGAAAACAGAGCAGCGGAGTGCCTGGGCAAAGCTGTAGGTGTCTCAGAACTCTCTGTGAAAAATCACCTGGGAAGCTAATAGGGTGATCGATATTTTTTGTGTTCTTTGGAGATCTTTTTTCGTGAGGTAGGCATGCACATTAACCAGTCACATAATGGGATTTCAGTCAGTGGAGCAGCACAGAAATGCTGACCTGCTACTGACCATGATGATTGCTTCAAGAAGGTGTTTTGCAGGCAAGCTAATGGCTGGTGCTGTCTGATGTGGGCTTCAATAGTCTGTCTGCTGCTCTGCTGAAAACTATGACTTAATTTCTGGTACAGCTTCTTATGGTTCAAAGTAACTTTTAAGGTCTTTGGTTCTGTAAGAGCAAAGTCCAACCACCAGTGGGTGAGTGAGAGCATAAACGTTTTTTTGCCAACTTACAGGCCAAGTGATACAATCCATTGAAGATAGGGCAAAATATGTTGTGGGGGAAAAGAGAGAGACAGAGAGAGGAAAAGAATGAGGGGGAGAGAGTAAGAGAGAGAGAGAGAAAGATATCACCACCCACAGATCCAGCAGTGTCTGTCGATCTTTCTTCTTTGAGATGTCAGTTGTCTGTCCAGTGCGGGGCTGGGGGTTGGTAGACGATCCCCACAAGTGCACTGGTGATTTTTATCCCCATATTTCATGCTGACTCAGGTGATCTCATCTCCTAGGAGGGGGTGGTTGGTGGTCAGTGCCTCACTGATGATGAGGCTGAGTTGGACCCCAAGAATTTTGCCTCCCAGGGGTTCTGGTTGTCGTTGTAGATCAGCACACCTGGAGGAAACCTCCGCCTGGCTGTATCAGTTAATGTGTTGCACACACTGCCTTGGAGGCATCAGCCCTCATTGGTGTCAGCTAGCTCCAGTCCAGCCAATTTTATTCCATTTAAAATTGTCTTGAGGCAAAGAAAATTCCAGTGATTGGAACCTCATATTGCTTTACAAGGGAAACTTACTGGAAGCCATTTGTAACAATAGTTCTGCTTCCAGTGCCAGAGGCCAGAATGAGGTTAGATTAAAGAGCGTTTTGCCTTTCAGTTACAGGGCACTTCATGAATGCTTATCCAGTTTGCATGTGCAAATATGGAGCTTGAAGGCTTGCATATTAGGGTTAAGGCTGGATCAAAAGTCAAGGTGGAAAAACATTTTTGGGTATGATAGCTGGAGAATAGGTTGTGTAAAATATATATGTAAAACATATATTTTATATTTATATTAATATATATGTTTAAAATATGTAAAATATGTTTGTGAATTTTATAGCTAGAGAAATGGTTTTTGTTGTTTATTTTTTCAAGTTTTTATTTTCTTGTGGGTGAAATTTTCAAGATACCTGAAATTCCCTTAATTAAAGCTGCCAAATACAATAATTAAAATTTGTGGCCACAGTCTTTGCCAAAAATTCTACAACCGATTAACTGAAATGTGGCTATTGTAGGTATGAATCTCAGGGCAGAGGAAGTATGTGCCTTCCAGTTTTACCTTTGGTAATTGTTCTATGCACTTTCCATATACTCTTTCAAAGTCTTTGGTTTTATTAGACATACAAGCAGTAGATAGTCTTTAAAGGTGAAATACTAGATCAAAATGGGCAATTTTCTTGTAGTCCTGTTCACATCAAAACCATATGCTAGCTCACTTTACTACATCTTAATTTTATTTTCTGTGCTGCTTAGTTTGATGAAGGAAAGACTGGCACAGTATGAGACACCCAATAAGATGTCTGAGAACCAATACTCTTTTTGCTAGGATAGCTTTACATCCAAGCCAAATAATTAACTCCATTTGAAGAGAAAAATAATTTGAGATGCTTTGTCTGTTTGCTTAGTAGAAAAGACTATTGAATCTGTGCTTCTGTGGCCTAAATTCTTGAATACTAAGAAATCCAAACATGATCTAGAGGGAACTTTTGTGATTGATGAAGACATTATGAGGTCACACTTGGCAGTGAATTAAAGGACTGAATAAAAGAATACAGCTTCAACCAAATATTCTATTTCTCTATTCTTGCCTCTCTTTCAGATGTCATCTTTACCAAGGAGGGTGAAATCTGAAGCCAAAGCCCCAGAAGATGAACTACCTTCATATCTTAATTTGTAAGAATACTTTTTCCTTAGGAATTTTTTTAAAGGTTTTGCTAAGAATGAGCAATTGGCTGAGAATAACAGTTTCTGAGAGGGTGATTAAAAAGTTTTAATGCACAATACTTGAATTATAAAACACAAATTATGTGTGCTCTGCATGCTCACCATGAAGACAGGGTGAAACTGACTTGACAGTTATCCAGACAGAATCAGGTGTGTACACATCCTAGTGACCAGCTTTAGGAAAGCTTCCTAAATTTTTCCAGCCATTAGTTCTGCAACAGCATGGAAGACCTGTATTTGCTGAATCTACTTACCTTTCTGTTAATTTTTTCTCTTTGCTTCCCTTCATGTTAGAAAACACTCAGACTGACTTGCTTATGTTTTGGTTTGGTTTGGTTTCTTTTCTTCTTATAAGCAATATGGTTCAATTACTTGTTTTTTAGGAGCTCAGAATCAGAGGAAGAAGAAGAGGAGTGGGAACCAAAAAGCAAAATTTCGAAGAAACCTCGGTTGCTGAAGAGAAATGAGGCAAAAAGTAAAAAAGTTGCTTCTCCACGGCCAGCTGTGGCCAGGAAAAATGTCAAGAAGGTAGCAATAAAAAAGGAAATGGTGAGTATCTGTAAGCAAGAGGCATGTAATTACTGTGGTTGGCAAGTATCATGAGCAGAATTTTTTCCAACTCTGATTTACTTGGTTGCCTGAGTCTGATCTGCCCATTTGATTCCATTGTTACTGTCACATTCAGTATATTTGACAAATGCAGCTTTCTTGTGTATTTCAGTATCCCAGATACAAGGTAGCTCCTTTAAAATTTTTGCTGATCATAATGGACATGATTTTTCCTGCAGATCTTTCAACAACAAAACCAAACAAATAAATGCCTCCGTTCTTTCTGTAAGGAAAATGTAAATGCTCTAATACCTCTGGTTTCCATGTTGCACCTTTGATGTCTTCCACCTTTTTGCCAGCTGGGTACCATAACAAACAGAAGGCCTGTGCTTATGTTTCCATGCAGGGCTGTTCAACCCAGTAAGGACTGCAGCTCTATTACAATGAATATAGGATGCTCTTTTATCAGGAGCTACATCTGTCAAAGATTAACATGAAGGATCAGGTCATGATAGAAACAGGTTCTTCTTGTTTATGCTAATATTTTTGAATGTTTTGACTTGTGTCATATTGAGAAATATGTGCTTGGACTCTGAAGATAATCTTTGGGGAAGTTCAGGAAAGAAGGCATGGCTTGTCCAAGGTTAAACAGTAAATAAACAGGCCAAATTTTAGTTTAAGTTCCCAGCTTGCACCTAACACCTCTTTAGAAGAATGCTGCCCTGGCCGGCTGTTCCAAGTTTTGTTGAGATGAGTGAAGGCAAGAACTATAGGGCAATGGTTTTTGAAGAAGAACCCAGTTAAAGTCTTCACCAGAATAACCTTATTTGATCTTCTAAGTCACAGTTCTGCTGGCTATGTTGGTAAGATGTATTTCTGATTACTTGATTTCTGCCTTGGCATTTCCCTGTCAGACAGACATCACTTGGGAAAATGATGTCTGGTATAAAATCTTTTTAGGTTTTAATTGAAACATTGAACCAGTTTATAACAGGCAATGCTTAATATGATTTAAATGCCTTTTTGGCAGGATGTATCCTTGCCTATTGCTCCTGCAGAAGAGAACAGAATGCAGCTTCTGAAACCCAAGAAAGAAGATGTAGGCACTAAACCAAACATTTTAAATCGAAAGCCAGAAGTGCCTAAAAAAATGGAAATAAATTCATTACAAGGAAAGAATATGAAGAGTTTCGAGAGTGATGAGAAACCCTCAACAAGCACTCCTGTTGTGGGAAATCAAATGAAACATGAGAAATCTGAGAAGGACTTTGCATTTGAAGAGCCACCTTTTAAAAAGATGAAGTCAACTACATGTCCTGAAGGAAAGCCAGTAAGAAATTTAGGAGGCAACAAAGTAAAAGAAGAGTTTGAAATGAACTGGGATATTGTACAGGTATGAGGTCTTTTGCTTTTCTGACGTATCAAGTGAAGCTATTTCTTACATAAATTGTATGTTAGATTTTAAGTGCTAGTTGAGTCCACTTGACATTGCTTGGGTACTAGCGTCAGAATGTGCTGTTAAGCTCTGCTTAAATGGTCATAGTACATGTGTAAATATAAATGTTGGTTGGTAACTGTTAAAAGTTCAAATTTTAACATTATTCAAACATCTGTGACTGCTAAAGTCCTTATTATAAAGTTAGTGTTTAACACAGTTTGTACATTCTTTCTGTCTCAGCACATGGAGGGTTTTTTTGTGGATATAGTCAACTGAAACTTCTACAGGAAGGCTTGCTGAAAGGTTTGGCCTGTCAGTGTGCATAGTTTCAGAATTTTTAAAATTTAATGTGGCTCATTTTATTGTAGGGGCTCATTTGAAAGTGGGTATTAATTTTTACAGTACCATCAAGGAGGAAATTTCATTCTTGGAACTACAGTAACATCAAGGGAGATATCATATTTGTTTTTGTACGATGTTAACATTGCAGCTGTTCAGATGAAGACAGTTTTAGGATAGCTTCAGTTCTGGGAGGCTGGGTGCAGTTACAGAAGATTTATATGAACAGAGTGGGAGAAGAATGGGTACATCCTATTCATCATCCTTAGTGTTCCCTTCTTAAGAAAGATTCCTTGGTATTTTAAAATATGGAGAGTTTGATCTTTCTGTATTCCTGCTCTAAAGGGAATACAATTGTGTAGGAGTCGTATTTTTAGGATTTTTTGAAAGGCTTTTATATTAGCCATCTTTGAGAATAACTGTAATGAAGTACAAAATGATAGTTAAAATGTTACCAGGATGAGGTACTTAGTTTCTCCTGGGCTGGGTATTAGTACATTATAACTTGATCTCTAGAAAGCCCATTTTTTACAAAATCATATTTAATTTTGTGAGGCTTGGCTCATCGTGAAACCTTCATTAAAATCATGTTAGTTTCCAAATAATGGTGGGGTGGTATTTGTATCAGCGTTGGTTTTATGTTGTGGGTTTGTTTTGCTTTGTTTTCATTTAAACATAAGATATATATAAACATAACATATGTAAGTGGTGTTTTTAAACAAACAAACAAACAATTGCTCATCTATCTGAAGTACTGGGTGTGGTGGCTGGATTAATGGGAAGCCTGGCATCCTATTTTAGGCAGAACAATAGTCCCTGCTGGTCACCATAATATTCTGGGGCTGGTTTTGAACTTTGAGTTAGAGCCTGTTTAAAGCAATCTGCCACCTCTCTTAAATCTTTTTTGCTGTTATATTTTGTTCTTGCAGGCCTTGTCAGAAATGACAAATGTTGAACCATGGGTATGTGCAAACTTAATTCGCCTCTTTCAAGAAGAAAACACAATTCCTTTTATTGCTCGGTATCGAAAGGAGCTCATCAATAATCTGGAGGCTGATGCCTTGAGAGAAGTGCAACAAGCATTAGAAGAGCTACGGTAAGTACAGGGGAAGTATCTGGGAGGGAGGAAGGAACAATTGGCTGTTGTTCCTGTGTCCCTTGTTTTCACCCTTTTTTACACACTGCAAAAAAAGTTTGAAGCTGAGGTAATTATGCTTGATACCTGTCTTTTGTTTGTTTGTTTTTCCTTTATTGTAGGTAACAAGAAATCTAGAATTATTAGTTACCAAAGAAAAAATTAGATCTTAATTTCTCTGCAGTTAAGTAAAACTGCAGAGAAAAAATTTCTTACAAGAAGAATGGTTTATAGGTTCTGGAGGTATGTAGCCTGATGAGATGTAAGCTGCACCCTTTGAAAAAGAGTAACTAAGATTCCCTTGGCTTCCCTCATAGAGCAACAAAGCCTCAAATAAAGAGACTAGTTGTAGTCTACCAGGAGGGCAGGCAAAACTATCCCAGACTTTTGCAGCAAAGAAGTTATTAGTAGTATTAGTAGTGAGACTGCCCTCATTCCTTCTTGCTTTTGGGTAGCTATATGTTCTTGAAATGGCAAGGGAACAGACTTGCCAGTCAGTCTGTCAGTATGTGGGCTTCCTCCTTGTATCTCCTCGCTGTCACCCAGCAAGAAATTCTCTCCAAAGAGGGAAGGTGGCCTGAGGGAGTTCTCTGAAAAAAATTACTCTAAATCATCACAAAATAGCTTTGCTGCTTGCAGTTTTTCACAGGTATCTTATTGAAGGTCTGAGAGTTTATAATCTGGTGTTCTGTACTTGATGCTGCAGAACTATCTTGATATGAATTGCATCTGTAAGTGCTCATCAACATGTACTTAACTTAAGGACTTCTTTGGCTTCCAGGCCAGTAGTCTTGCAAAAATGTAGATAGAAGTAATGATTATTTTGAACTAGTTGTGGAAAGAGAATGATAGTTAAAAATTCTTTCGGATAATCAGGGGGTTGAGCGCTTCATCAGCATAATGAACAAGGTCACAATCAATCACCTTTTTAATACAACATAAAACGTGACTGTTAATATCCATCTCTTCCATTTTAGTACTGTTGCAAAGAAGACTCACACAATGATACAGAAGTTGAAGAAAGAAGGCAAATTGTCCGGATGTGCTTTAACAGCATTATTAAATTGCAGAACTTTGGAAGAATTAGACCACGTGGTCAGTATAGTAGTCTTTCAGGTCATCCTTAGTGTAAATGTAATCTTGCGTAACTAAATAGCTCACAATGCACAGTTCATAGTGTGATTGAACTATTTCCTTGCCTTTTAATAACTGTGGGTTTTGTTTTTTTTTAGTCTGCACCTTATAAAACTGGGAGTAAAGGCACCAAAGCCCAGAGGGCCAAGCAACTGGGATTAGAACCTGCTGCACTCTCCCTACTGCAGAATCCCATGCAACTCAATCTCTTTTCTTACATTAGACCCAATACCAAAGGTAGGTACTTAGCTTCTATAAACAATAATGTCCTAAATGTCTGAAAATATTTTTAAAGGGGACTTATTTTAATAGTTCTCATGTTGCTGGAAGTTATGCAGAGATTTTAAATTCAACAGTTTTTTTTAACAGCGTGTGGTAAGAATTTGTTTAATGCCATGACTTTCCAACCTTTCCTGTCTTTTTGTATTGGTAAATAGTAATGATTCTGGCAGACAAGAGACAGAAGTCTGGAGATGTTACAGCTGACATCTGTATTTACTGAAAAGAAAGGGGGGAACTGCACTGCACACCTGAGACCTCTCTGTAGTTCTACTCTTAATTGAGCTGTTTACTCAAGATTCATCTGACTGTGCTTATGCTCATACTTTTTACTGAAGTAAATATCAATCATCAAAGCATATCTTAATAAAAACTGGCCTTGGCAACTGGGAGGGGGTGTCAGAGTTTTTTGCTATTGAATTGCAGGAGGGATTGGAGAAGATGTAATGTCTGAAATTTGAGTAGGAACTTTTAACAATTGTTAGTGAATTGCAGTTATGGGTGAATCTGTAGGGGGCAATCTCTGACAATAAAAGGCTAAGATTCCCGCAACCTTCTGTGTGGTGTTAAGAGAAGTTCTTTTCCTCTTCCCTGCCCTAACATTTGTTTTTTGAATTTTAATGTAAAAGTGCAGAACCTGCTGGTGAGGCTGACTGTTACTCCTCCCACTTCTGTTTTATTTTATTTAAATACTGTTTATAAATTGATCCTAGATTTTGCATTGAAAAGCAATTACCAAATATTCTGGTTATTTAATTACTGCATTTTAGAATATGTATAGTATGTTGCAACCATTCTGACTCCTCTGGCATACTAAACAGCCAAGTGCAGATCTTAACGGTGAAAGTTCAAATAAATTATTTAAGGTGAATTCAGAAAGGAGTACTTGTTGTTGCAGCATAAACACTTCAGTTTTTGAGATCTGCTCCTATTTTTAAGTTTGTGCTAAAATAACATTGCTTAGGTTTATATAATGGTTACTATTTGAAAGGCATATCAGAAACTATGTACACATATGAACTGGGTCACTTTTATAAACTTGGAAGCTAGCTTGACAACCTATATACAGTTTAAGATCAGAGTGAATTTCTGTTAAAGGATGAGACATTAACTGTGCAGAAAAGTTTTCATCAAATCTTAATATTCAGTTATTTTAAGTTCTCAGTGTTTTAAAACTTATTCTAAAAATAAACTGAAATAAAAACAGCACCTCATGTTTCAAAGCCAAATATTTGAAAGTTGTGGAAGTAAAGCAGGAAACCTTTTTTCTTCCTTGTAGTTATATCCATGGTGTGATATTTTTCTAATAAACAAGTATGTGCTGGTTCTGCAATGAAGACAGTTAATGCCCATGTGGGTGGTGCTTGTTGAACAGGGGCTGTTTGATTTTTTTTTTTAATCCTCACTAGTTTTGGTCTGGTCTGTCTTATTCATATCTGCTAGAATTAAAATAATATTGCCATGTACACTTCTGGTACTTCAGTGTTGTAGAATAATTCATATTAATTGTAATGCATGTTTTATAATTCCCTTAGTTTTGTGTTCTGATGTTATATTACTTCTACCAAATGAAATACTAATTCATAAATGTAACAAGACAAATTTCACAACCTCCAATCATTTCAGGCATTTAATAACACTCTTTTTCTCATACTTTTTATTTGTAGCAAGTAAGTTTAGCTTTCTCTTTTTGTTTTTTTTTTTAAAGAAAAAGGGCAAAATTTATTTTTTTACAGTGTGTAAATTTGTAGGTCATTCAGAAGCAGGGTTCTAGATTCAATAAAATTATTAATTATTAGAGCCATTTTTTTACAATGGCGTTCGTAGAGCCCTTTTAAGATATTGGTAGTCACCATGGAGTAAAAAATAATCGGTATTGAAGGAGGCAGTTAATCCTGGGTTTGTCAAATCTAGGGTTCTTGCTTTTTGCTCTGAAGCCTTTATTACTGACCATTGCTAGAAAAAATGTTAAATATATTGATTTAAAAATACAAGGTGTTGTTACTTCATTAACATTTGGTTCTGGTCCATGATGCTAAGGAGAATTCCATGCTACTTTTTCTGGTATTTTGAAGTGAGGCATGGTTCTCATTGGAAAGTCCAATGATTCTGCTATCAGGTCTCTAGAATACTCTGTCTGGAATGTTTTCTGTAACTTCACTGCTTGAACAGTGTTTCTTGGGAGAGGGTGAGGGTAGGTGCCCTCGCCTTAGATTTGCCACTGTGCAAACTACTGCCACAAACCTGTGGAAGCATAAAAGTATTGCACAGAAAAAAGAAAGGATTTCCTGCAATGATTCTAGGCAGTTTCTTTATTAGTTGCAAAGCACGTAAAGTTAAGCTGCAATTACTCATTATTTTACAATGTCAAAAATTGTGCTTGAATATCCAGTTTTACTGTTGTAAATAATTAATTTGCATTGTAAATGTCGAGATGGGTTAGCATCAAAGTCACAAAATTATTTTTCCTCATTTTAATGTCACTTTGATTTATGATACTGAATTGGTCATTTCAGACACATTAAAAAAATTGTTTTATATGTTTTGGAAAGGCAACTTAGTTAAAAAAATTCTAACAGACCAAGATTCTTCACTGAAATCTCTGCAAATCAGCTTGATATCTTGCATCAGTTTTCTCTCAGTTTGTATATATTTTTTTGGTACTTCTGCAGTTGGATAAATTATTTTTTCATATTACTTTTAAAATAATTAACTGTTTTTTTCTTCTAAGGACTTTCAACTATCAAGGAAGTGGAGGCTGGAGTACAGCATATTTTAGCTGACATCTTTGCTAAAGATAAAGATACACTGGATTTTATCAGAAAATTGTAAGTTTGATTTACTTGATTTTTCCAAGTTTGATAGTTGGTAAGATAAGCTGCTAGTGTGCATGTGTCTTTGTGCTGGCTTGAACCTGTCTGGATGCCAGCTGATGACCACAGCTGCTCTATTGGTGGTCTTCCTCAGCTGGACAAGGGAGAGAAACTAAAATGAAAGGCCTCATGGGTTTAGGTAAGTAAGGACACGAGAGATCACTCACCAACTACCATCAGGGGCAAAGCAGCCTTGGTAAAAATTTATTTATTGCCAATCAGATCAGGGTAGGGTAATGAAAGAATAAAAATTAATGTTAAAGCACCTTCCCCTCACTAATTCCTTCTTGCCAGGTTTAACTTTACTCCTGATTTTTCTGCCTCCTCCCTTTCCCCATCACACCTTGCTGTCTCTGCCTCTCCATCATCCTCAGGGAGAGGACTCCACTCTATTTCCCTTTTCCAGTGTGGGTTCCCTCCCACGGGAGATAGTCCTTCATGAACTTCTCCAGCATGAGTCCTTCCCACAGGCTGCAGTTCTTCACTAACTGCCCCAGTGTGTGTCCCACATGGGGTCACAAGTCCTGCCAGCAAATCTGGTCCAGTGTGGGCTCTTCTGTTCATGGGTCCACAGGTCCTGCCAGGAGCCTCCTCCAGTGTAAGTTTCCTATGGGGTCACAGCCTCTTTTGGGTGAAAACACCTGCTCTGGCGTGGAGTCCTCCATGGGCTGCAGGTGGATATCTGTTCCACTGTAGTCCTCCCATGGGCTGTAGGGGTACAGCCTGCCTCACCTCACCATGGTCTACATGACAGTCAGCAGAGGAATCTCTGGTGCATTGAGCATCTCCTCCTCCTCTGTCTTCACTGACCTTGGTGTCTGTAGAGTTGTTTCTCTTCCATATTCTTATCCTTCTCTACACCTGCAGTTTTTTCCTGTGATGTTTTCCCATTTTAAAATATATTACCACATAAGTGCTACCACTTTGACCAGTAGAGGGTATATATTTGGAGCCAACTAGCATTGGCTCTGTTGGATATGGGGGAAGCTTTTAGCAGCTTCTTGCAGAAGCCACCCCTGTAGCCTGAAACCTGGCTGTGCAAACTCTGTACAGTATTAATTTTTTTAAATGATGTGAGAACAGTGTTACTGTGCGAATGCATTTGGTCCATCCCTTCATTTGTTCAGGAGAGAATCCTTAGCCTTTCTGTCTGGCTGTTGGAGGAGACATCTGTGAGCATGGTGTGACAGTATGCTCAAAAGCTGTTTCATGTAGAGCACATCTGCTTTGCAGCTCACAATCTGTAAGGGACAGTTTACTTTCTGAATTTCCTTCAAGCTTTGACTTGCAGAGGTGTAGCTGCTGAAGTATTTGCTATTTATTTATAAGTACTTCAATATTTACTGCTGGATAGCAGTCAGTGTAATTAGTGTGCAGGGATAGTTGATTTTGGCCTTGGAATTCAATCCGGCAGGCCAATATGACCTGTTTTTAAAGCAGGAGTTGCTGATCCTTTGGCTGTCAGCTGACTACATTTTCTTTTATTATGTAATGACTCCAAAGTGATGTGTTGTGTCCCAGAGATTGATGTGACAGAATAATAATTGCTTGGTTTTGTTTTGTTTAAGATAGAACAGATATCTTCCTAGGAGCATGCAATGTTGGTTTAAATCTGCTCAGTTCTGTTTGACTCTTCTTTGCTTTTTATTGTGAGTATTCAGCAGCTTTGTCAACAGGCTAGAGCACAGCAATGTGGAGCTCCTTAATTTTATACACAGTGCTCATTAGCTCCACTAATACATGCTGTTGTATGTGTGTTGTATGTACAATAATAACTATTGTCCATAATTACTGTACATAATAGTCATTTGGTATCTCTGTTACTTCTAAATATAATGAAAAGTTTTATGGGTGTCAGGTGCTCAAAGCAAGAAATTAATTCTGAAGCTGGGTAGATTCAAGAGAGAACTTGCGTTTCTATCAAGCAGATAATGGCTCTAGTGTTTTGCAACTTCCCAAAATTTGTTGTGTGAAGTTGAACCAATAACTGAGGTGCAGCTGTTGGGTTTTTTGAGTATCAGGGCCTTCAGTAGAAGGGCCATGTTCAGCTTTTTCTGCTGTCTGCTTGAATTTCTTCTCTTGTCAGTGTGTTGTGCCAATCTCAGCATTGAGAAATGTAATACAGGGCTGTAGGTAATCAGAATTAACATAAACCATGATTGGACAGACCCCAAAATTAATTTTTATTTAGTACTAATGACTTGTTACAAGCTTCACGCTAAGATGCCTTATTAACATTTGTTTTCTTTATTCAGATGTCAGCAGAGGTACATCTGTATCCAGTCAGCCTTGGCAAAAGTGTCATCCAAAAGTGGAAATGAAAAAGATATTGATAAATTCCAACTGTACCATGAGTTTTCTTGTAATATAAAGAACATTCAGCATCATCAGGTACACCTACAATATTTTTTTTTTTTCTTATAATTTTAACTATAGCAAAGGTGAATTTAAATTTTGTTGCTTAAAACTTGTTTTTACTATTAGTTATCAAATGTAATAAAGACTTTACAATTCTTGAAGTGCAGGACTAAGTTGTTAATCTTTGTCTTCAGAACTAAGCAGAGGACTGATTATTCAGTTTTCAATTAATTATCATTAACAAAATATTCGGTGATTTCAGTACTGGTATGTTCAGCATGTATCATGCCTTTCCTCCCTTCCTATGTTGACAAGTGCATAACAATTGTTACCAGGAGGAGGATAAAGGAAAAGTGACTTGAAGACTTGGAATGGGATGTACCCAATGCAACTCTCAAGAACTTTGCCCCTGTTCATTACTGATCACCAAGTGATTGTCTTCTGTTTTAGTCACAATTACCCAGCTTTCAAAACAAAATTCAGAAAACAAACCAAACACATAAAAAAACTCCTTCTGGTTGGACCCTCTTTCAACCAAAAAAAATAATCTCATTGTGTGCAGGACTAATTTTAAACCTGGCCTCCTATCTCCCAGTATGGATAGTGTTAGGTGAAAGACTAAATTACTACGAGTGCTTTTAGTAGACAGGCCTTCAGTAGATGTTTGAAGAGGTACCTGTAATTGTTCTCTTTGTACTGTGAACATTAACTGTATCTATATCAGTAATTATTTGGTGGAACTAGAACATCTGGAAAAGTCAGCAGAGCAAGCTATGACTGATGTGGTAACATATGACAAAGATCCATAGATTCATCATGAGATGTGCTTTATGGATTTTGTAGGGATGATTTGTTGTTGAATAAATACTGTAGTTGTCAAAGACAGTTTAGTTTTTCCTGTACCTGAGAGTTGTGAATGCTGAGCATTGAGATATGTATTGACTGTAGAGGTATTTTTTGGTATGATGGCATAATTTATGACTTGTTTAATGCATCCTTTTTTAACCTTAATGCTTCTTTTTTTCCCATTCTGGCTCCCAGTGAAGTAATAACCACTCTTCTTGCAACTGGTAGTCCTGTAATCACAGGATGTTTTTGCACTCTTACATACCAACTTTCATCTACATGCTACTGGTATTGCCTATTCTAGCACACTGGATATTTCTCTATTATGAATCAAAAAAATCTGAGTTGCTTTTGCCTCACTGAAGTTTCAGGGCACAAAGTATGTCAGGGCTCTTTTGTACTGGTTGAGGAAAAAAAAGCATTTTATGATCATCTCTGATACTCAGTTTGCAGAATTCTGTTTTGTAAAACTACTGTAACTTCTCACTTCTGTTGATTTTTGGTTCTTTGTTCATTTTTCACTTCCTTTATTTGTCTATCTTTTGTGTTTTGATGATGAAATAGGCAAAGTGTTTTATTTATCTGCCATTTCTTCTTTAAGCTTAAACCCAAGAATTGTGCTTTCAAAAGTCTTTCTCATGATCTTCAAATTCTTGTGTTACCCAACCTGACTACTGATGCAAATTACTTCCCCCAACTCCGCCCCCCCCCCCCCCCCTTATTTTCTAGGGTTATAACCATCCTTTTTAATACCTAAAAGTCCTTACTTTCTCCTTTGGCTAAGACTTTGAAGAAATAGTTCTCTTCTCCATTCAAAAAGCTGGTTAAAAATGGGTTCTTGAATGTGCATTGGAACAGGTGTAGATGTCTTCAAGTGATGAAGCCTCTGGTTTCATTCAGAATTTTACAGTGTAGCAGATACCTGAAAAATAAATAGGGAAGCCTGAAATTGAGGGATTTATAAAATTAATTAACCCCCCTCCTCCCCCCCCCAGATTGCAGGTTAAATGCCTGTGTTTGAAAAATAGCAAAATTCACTGTTATGAACACCTCTACTCCTTTGGTAACTGTGTAGAGAAAAATGTTCTCAATGAATTTACCTAGAGGCAAAAGTAGAAGTCAGCTTTCAACCACCTCTTTGCAGAGCTGCAAATAAAGGATTCTATAAAATATTGTACTGGAACTAGTCAATGCCTGAGTATGGAAGTGCTACTAATCTTAAAGGTCTTTGTACAACCCTAAGTCTACTCTAGCCTGCAAGTAAGTAAAGGAAGTGGGCAGGAGACTATCGTGTCACCTATAAGAAAATAAACTGTCTTCATGACCAAAACATTTATAGCCATGAGAGTGCTGTGCAGCATGTGTTACAAAGGGGTTAACTGGTGTGCAGGGAGCTGCAGCTTGGTTCTGCACTTTGGCACCTGTCATTGCACTTGCTATAGTTCTGGATTATTTTCTGTGCCATTGTCACCTTGTGTCTTGAGACATGCCACAGAATAATCAGGACTGGCATGGAGTCAGGTTATTTGACTGGGGAAGGTTAAACACTGAAACTGAAATGAGGAAAAAGCCTTAATTTGTTTAAAAAGCCTGATTCCAGATTTTGACATGATTGGGTACCCATGGGTGTTTCCAGCTGGCACATTTCACTGTCAGGAGGTTCAGCCACAGTTCCTTCCTTTGGCAACAAGGGGAACCTGACTGGACTCTTAGGCTGTAGCTGGGTAGCTATACCAACACTGTCATAAGTAAGGAAAAAAGTTTTTCAAGAGTTTATTTGAATTTTTGACTAATTGTAAACAGTTCAGTGTTTGTTTTTGCCTTGGGGCTGCTTTTCTCTATTTGGACATGTCTGAGTTGGTGGGAGAAAAAAAATTAATGAAAAAAGTGTAATGATTGAGGCAAGTACTCTGTTTTCAGTTTTATACTTAAAAAGGAATAGGAAATTAAAGTCCTTTGTAAAATATGCAAATCTTATTCAGGGAGTCAAAGTAAATCTGGAACACAGAGGAGAGCTGTGCAATGTGAAGGGTGCATTTTTCAGATAAACAGCATAAGCTTTGATGAATCTTGTGACTACATCAAATTATTGTTCTTGGTTTCTTTTAAAAATGTACATGGTTTTCATTAACCCTTCCCCTAGATCTGTTCCAGTCTTGCATAAAAAGTATTTTCAAGAACTGAAAGTTTACTTTGTGTCTAGAATAGCTGTATTTGAACCTGTTACTGTTAAAAAAAAAAAACAAAATCAAAACAAACCCACCTTTATTCTATTAGGGGGAGAAATTCAGTAAATACTTGCTTAGTTGAGCAATTCCTGGATGATAACTCTTCTCTGAATGCATGTCATTTAGAACAAGATAGACAGGTTGTCTAAGAAGAAAAGTGTAGAAAATATGAGTGACTGCAATACAGCTGGTTTAAGTTCAGGTGACTGACACATTCTGCAGATGGAGTGCCAGGAAAGAAAATGTGATGCAAATGTTGACCCCACTAACAGTGTGCTGAATTATGACATTATAATTCTATTAGATACTTATGCTGTCACAAGCATCATTTTGTTTTCATTTTAGCTTGACATTTAACTTTCTCTCTTTAAAAAAAGAAAATAAAATCAGAATAAACATGAAAGCATTTGATTTGTTAAAATGTGTCTTTCTAATCTCTACATGAAAACATTTGCTTTGGCAGTAAAGGTACCAGATGCTATAATATTTCACATGCAATCTTTATTATTAGCTTTGTTGTTCAATGATATGTCAGGCCTGGTATGTCACAAGACCAGTACGGCTGACAAACATAAATTGGTACTATGTCCTGAAGTCATTTTAAACCATTGTATTTAACATATGTGACATGTCTGAGTTAGCTAGTGATTGAATTAAAGTTCATGATTGACACAGAATGCTCTGTTGTGACAGTGCTCAGGGCCTGCTACATACAGCAACATGTGTAATCATACAAGAATGGCAACTTCTAGTAGGTGTTTTTTTATTTCTGCTCTTTGAAAGATTTTGGAAGGGAAAATGAAATCTAAAAATGTGTGGGTTTTATTTGTAGCTGCTAAAATCTCTTGACCAGGAAGTTATCTTAATATATACTAAAGGATTGCTTCAGGTGCACACTTGTCATATTCACAGAGAAGCCAGACTAATAGATGCCCTCCAGTATCCTTCAGGATCCACCAGTCGTGTTGTGATCCTGGTTTGAAATGCAAAGCCACAGACTTTTTTTAAAATAGATCTCTGTGCGTAGATAGTGTTCATGCAACCATATTTAGCTTGCTATTATGAATAAACAGTTGTGTACATGAGATCCTGCTAGAAATACATGCATACATTTTAAGGCTGAAGTGCTAATCCTAAGCTAAAGAGTCTATCTACAATATTTTCAGCTATTTATGAACTAGATGAGTAACTAAAAAATTCATCCTCTTTCAAATTAATCTGATTACCTTTGGGACAGAAGTTCTGATTCATAATTAATTTTGAATCTGGATTGATTTTAGGAAGCAAAACGAAGCCTGAAGCTTAGAACTGTATTTTTCCCTTTCTCATATTTAGTTGTGATTGGAATAACTTTTCAGTTAATTTCTTGAGTTTTAATTTGGATTATTAAGTAAGATTACTCCACGAACTAAGTTCATGTGGACTTGTAATAGAAGTGTGTTTAGGATAAACTGGGTCTTGAGCTTGCAGACTCCAGGAAAAATGTGTGATTTGTTATGCCAGGGCATGATTTAATCTGTGTTTAAATTGTAGATGTTATCTGTACATGCTAGTACTTTGTGAACTGATTTACTGTACCACCATCACGATTTGCAACAGAATGTCAAGCAAGTGCGTACACAAATGTTGATAAGTTTATCTTTTGGATATTTTGTGTGTCATCTGTCTCTGCCATTTATGTTTGCATTCAGATTCTGGCCATTAACCGAGGGGAAAATCTGAAGATCCTGACAGTGAAGGTCAACATTCCTGACGGGGTGAAGAATGAATTCTGTTGGTGGTGTGTCAATGAAAGGTCTGCATGGATACATATTCTTACAGGAATCTTTTTTCCTATAGACAGCTGTGTACTGAAATGTGCCTCACATGTCTTGTTACATTAAGAGAACAATTTAAACAAATATTTACTAGACTGGGTGAAATGAGCACATAGGCAATTCTTATTCTGTATTTCCAACTGTTGTAGCTGAAAAAGATTGTGCATTTGGCCATACTTGGGGAGTTCTGGAACTGTTCTTCAAGCAATTGAGTTTTTTAAAATATTGAGTTATTTTATTATTTCTTGCTTATTTGTTCTTACAAGTTGTTTTTTTTAAGCCAGAACTGAGCTGTTTACTGTTGCATAATTTTGAGGGTTTTTTGAAAACGTTTAAGTTAAATATATCTTGGTTTGTGCAGTATATCTGTCAGTCTTTTCTTGGAAACTGCATCTTGTTGTTCTTTGCTTGAGAGTATTGTGATCCAAACTTCATCTTCTTGCGCATATAAAAGATAGATTTCTCTTTCTCATTAGTTTGAGATTTGAGCAGTGTTCTGAAGATGCCTTAGAAACTTCTACGTTTGCATCCTAAAAGTGAATAATCAAAAAGAGGAAAAAGGAAAATATCTGCTTTTTTAATGTATAAAATTTTATACGGTAATAATCTTCTAGCATGTATTTTTTGTCCGCACCAAGTCCAAGGAAGGGACATGGTAAAAATGTTCCTTTTTGCTATAGAAACAAATTTAATGGGTTTGTTTCCAACATGGAAGCCCCTGAAATGAGTAAAATATGGTTTGTCTAGATAACAAAATATGGTCCTTGGACTAACAGCAAGTAACTTTTTTCTTTTTCAGTGAAGTATCAGGATTCCTGAACACACACCTAAGTTTCATGCTAGTTTTAATGTCTATGGGGGAATTTCTGTCCTCCCCCAAAATGTATATTCTGTAGGCAGAACACGTTTGTCAGTCTTGCTTTTACTGCATCTGTGACAGAATTTGGAAGCACTGTGAGCCACAGATAATGGAGCAGCTTGACACTGCTACACAAATGACAGTAGGATGTGAAATGCAATTTTTTTGTTGTTGTTGTTGATTACACTTCTGTGAGTCATCCTGAGATAAAAAGAATATTGATCTTGGAAATGAAACTATTTATTAATATTTGTCACTCATGAGGCTATATATGCCTATAGCTTTACTCTGTGTAAGGACAGCTTCTCTAGTATCGGAAAACTTCAGAAGGAATGATTTTAGTAGATCTTGGTGCATCAGCATCTAGGATAGATTCACACAATACAGTGTTATCTACTGTCTATTGAATTATTAGCAAATATACTGACCTTTATGTGTTTTTCACAACATTAGATGCCCCTTCAATGGGAAGTGATTTTGAAAGGCTGGAGTTCTTCCTTATTGCATTGCGGTCCATGTAAATGCTATTTTCTTTGCAAGTTCAGAATACTTACAGAATTCTTCTGTAGAAGAATATGTATTTCCTTGAAATTCAGGTTCATGCTGAAAACTCTGGAATATCCTTTGCCTAGCCCTATGTGTTTTATTTTTCCCCAGATGCTGGAATTTCTGTGGTTTGATGAACTTAGCTCCATTAACACTAGAACTGCAATTGACCCAAAGATGTACTTGTGAAGTGTGATACGGAAAAAGATGAATGAGAAAGAGCCAAAGAGGGGCTGCTCAGCTGACTTGGAGTGTAGAGACAACATGGAGTTGTTCCTTGGGCAGGAGTTTCCATTTCATAACTTTACCATGAATTGAAATAAGGCTGATGGGCCTACCATTTCCTGGATCCTCCTTCTAACCCCTCATATGGATGGAGCAACATCTGCCTTCCTCCAGTCTTCTGTTATGTCCCCTGATCTCCACAATTTCCCAAAGATTATAGAGTGTGACTTAGCAGAGATGTTGGGTAGCTGTCTTCACACTCTCAGATAGATATTGTCAGAGCCTATCAATTTTTAGGCATCAGGCTCTTGTAATAATTTGCATACCAACTCTTCCTTCACTGACAAGCAGGTCTATGTTTGCCTCAGCTGGGGTTTTTATTCCCAAGGCTTGGGGCCCAGCTGCTGGTAAGAACAGAGGTGAAGAAAGTGTTGAGAATTTCTGCCTTTTTAGTGTTGGTGACTAATCCCTTCTCTTTAATAATGAGCTAATACTTTCCTTCTGTTTCTGCTTGTTGTTTTGCACCTGAACAAGCACTTTTTTGTAGTTTTTGACATCTCTGGCCAAGTTTAATTTGAGCTTTTTGCTTTTCTAACTGCATCTCTGCAGACCCTGGAAATGCTCTTGTTGTTGTCAATTGGTATTCATTTCTGGTATGCTTCTCCTTTGGTTTTGAGCAGACTCAGAAGCTCACAGTAAAGCCAGGGATGTCTCTTGTTCCACTTAGTCTTGTCCAGAGGAGGACCATGAAGGTGATCAGAGGGCTGAAGCATCTCTTCTACAAAGACAGGCTGAAAAAGTCAAAGTTGTTCAGCCTGTTGAAGAGAAGGCTCTTGGGAGATCTTACAGTGGCCTTCTGGTACTTGAAGGGGGCCTACAGGAAAGCTGGGGAGGGACTTTTTATATAAGGACATGATACAATAGGGCAAGGGGAAATGGCTAAATGGCAAGGGGAGAGGCTAAATTTCTATTAGACATTAGGTAGAAATGCTTTCCTGTGAGGGTAGTTAAGGCACTGGCCCATATTGCCCAGAGAATATGTGGATGCCCTGTCCCTGCATGTGTGGATCTGTGATTACTTCCTTTGCCTTGAAAGGGGATGAACTATTTTTGTGTTTCCATGAGGGCGTTCTTGAAAAACTCCCATCACTTTCCAGAAAACAAATCTATTCTTGGAGGAAAGCATAACTAGGTTTCAGTGATCTTTAAAATTATATAGACATGCTTTTGCTTTGTTTTTTTAAAGTGAAGTGGATTTTTGTCTTTCCTCATGAAGCACTGGAATGATTAAAATGCAGTACGTGCTATGATTGAACTTACTGTTTGGATATTAATAGAATAATGCTTAAAAAAAAATATATATAAACAGGTAATAAAAATGCTGTGATAAACTTTTTACAGAGAAAAGGTTTGCTACCTAGCTTTAGTGGGTGGAAGAGAGGGTAAAACAGCTGCCAGATTTCCAAATTCACTCTTATTTGTGCTGAGGATACTTTCTGGTGGAGTGTAGTCACACTTGCCACCTGTAAAAACTTCATGGTTATAGAATTGGATAGTAATAAGGAGGTTTAAAGCCTCTGCCAATTTTATATAGGTATGGAAAGAGTCTCTAGTTACAAATAAGTATAATAGAACTATTTGCAAAAAGCGAAGTGATGAGGTCATGTGGCTAAGCACTCACGACTCTGGATGTTGTAAAACTGAGTGGTAAACTTAATTCTGCTCCCATGTTGTGTCTGCATTAATGCAGTGTTGACTTGATCACACATTTCTCAACTCTTGAATGTGTAGACACTTAAAAAAAAGCTGTTTCGGGAAACTAGATCCCCTTCAACTAAAAAGCTGTCTGAGTTATAATTTAGGATTCTCAATATTTCTGAGCAAGTAAAAGTAAACAAAGTCAAAAGTAAAACTTGGTCCTTTTTTTGCCTCGGCTTTCACATGGGCACATTATCAAATGGGCATAAATCTATAATATTGCATTTTCAAACAAAACAAACAAAAAACCCCACCAAAACCAAATCAAACCAAACAAACCTGAAAACAACAAAAACAACCAACAAAAAGACCCCCAAACAAAACAACCAAAAAAAACCAAACTGAAAAACAAAAAAAACCCAATCAACCAAGCAGAAACAGACAAAAAGACTTCCAGAAATTACTTACACATACTGAAAAATATGTGTATATCTCACTTAGGTGAGACTTTGGAATTAAAAAAATACACTAAGTGAAGTAAACTGATACAAATAGTCCTCCTGTTTTTTACTTGTTTTCAAAATAACAGAATATGTTCATAGTCTTTACTTCTATTTGAGTTTAATATGTCTTGATTCATCTCCTCTATCTGTCCCTGTGCTTATTCTCTAGACAGTCTCAGTGAGTCAGTTACAGTTGTTCAAGGGACTATTCCCTTGCCCCATCACCCCATAGTAATGTTGCCTAAAACAAAAAGGTCAGTGGAATCTGGGATGTCTTCTCTGAAGAGCTTTGAAACTGAGGTGTATTTTAGGATGAAATTTGAGGTAATTAGTACAGCTATAAGAACTGTGCACAATCTCCTTAGAAAGGGAATGCTCCAGAGTTTGTCTTAGAAAATGTTGGGAAGTAGTCTTGTGTTTTGTATTGTTTATTTAATTTTCCCTTTTGCTAGAATGTAGTTTACACTTCAAATATATCAATAACAAGTAAAGCAAAAACAATTTGCAAGTTGTTTGGGTTTTCCTGTTTTGTGGATTGTTTTTTTTTAAAGGACTGCTACAAAATGAATAGATTTCATCTTGAGCTTGAATAGAGATACATAGAGATATTCGAAGCATTACAAATTACATTTGAATTGAGTTTCATTAATTGACATGAGTTTAGCTTTTGAATTTCTTCTGGGCACGGTTGCCTTACATCAGTAGCTCTGGAGTTACAGTTATAGAGGATGTTGAGTAATTTTTTTAATGTAGCAAGGAATAGAAAAGAATGCAACCCTAATAGTAATATGGAACTAAGTTCTTCATTCAGTTGTGGTAAGGTTTGACTTCTCAAAATCAAAAGTAACCCTTTTTTTTTTTTTTTTTTTTTGATATTCCTTTTAAAAGATAAATACTGATTGTGTTCTAATACTACCTAACAAAAAAGAGAAAAGATAGGCCTTGTCTCTTGTCTGGTAGTAGAACTATGAGCAACTTCTCATTCCATTCATATTTGAAATTATGATTTCATTCCCACTTTGCTGTAGTAATACTGCAGTTTATGAGACATTACATTCAATGTAAAAATATTTTTCAAAATTCTTTTTATCTGAGTTTTTGAATGTGTTCTTAAAATATTTCTTACTGGGTTTGTTTTGTTTGTTTTGTTTTGGTTTTTTTTGCAGATGGAGACCAAAACAGTTTTTAAAACCAGAATTAATGAGGATACTACGGAATTCAGTGGAAGATGCATATAAGCGCCTTATATATCCTCTTCTCTGTAGAGAATTCAGGTAAGACCAGAATGAGTGTGTATTTTCATACTACCAATTTTTTAACAGTTCCCTCCCCAACATTTTATTACAGTAACTTTTAGCTACTTGAAAATACCATCCTGTTTTTTATTTTCTGTGGGTACAGCAGAATGAACTATCTTGGTGAATGAATCGTGGTTCTGCACATTTCACTTATGACCCTCTCCAGTTCAGGCTACAGTAGAGAACCGATCTTGCTTGACTTGATGAAACCTTTTACATGTTTACATAGTTGTTGCTTGTGCATTTCACAGAATCATAGAATCATAAAATGCTTTTGGAAGGGACCTTAAAGATCATCTACTTCCAACCCCCCCACATGAGCAGGGACACCTTCCACTAGACCTAGTTGCTCAAGGCCCCATCCAACTTGGCCTTGGACACTTCCAGGGAGGGAGCAGCTGCAACTTCCTAGGGTAACCTATTCCAGCATCTCACCACCTTCACAGGAAATATTTTTTTCCTAATGTCTAACCTAAATCTCCCCTCTTCAACTTTGAAACCATTTCCCTTTGTCGTCTGGTTACACACCTGTGTGAAAAACCCTACCCCGGCTTTCTTGTAGGACCCCTTCACATATGGGCAGGTCATTATAAGGTCACCTTGGAGCCTCCTCTTCTCAAGGCTGAACAACCTAAGCTTCCTCAGCCTGTATGTCAAGCCATTTGCTTAATGAAGTACAGTTTAGATCTACAGAATCGTAACAGTTGTAACTTTTTCCTTTTATTAGCATTCAGTTATGTCACTGAATTTTACCAGCATCTCTTCATGTCACATGACATAGTACTGTCAGTTACATTGTTCTGACCCTTTTTTTTAAATTTTCATTTTTTATTTTAAATTTTTTAAAATTTATTTTTTATTTTGAAAAAAACTATCAAAGTTATTGTTGTGCTTGGAGGTATCCCTCATGTTTGTCATCGGCACTAAACATTTTGCAGGTATTGTGATCGCTCTAGAGATGTCAGTAAAATTGCTTCTGGTGATACTGTAGTAATGATGTCATCACACAAAATGTCACTTTAAGTTCTGTAAGATTGTTCTAAATTTAAAGGAAACTTGAACCGTAGTGTTATACAAGTAACATTAGTAAGGTATTTTCATGGTGTAGTTACAGGAGTTTACTGCATAATAAAAATAATTTAATATGTCAAAAAGTCTACATTGTAAAAATGTTATCCTGTAATGGCTAACATATTTGCAGTGTGGTTCTTCTCTTGAGTACAAGAGAAGGTCCCCAAAACATAATGCGTTTTATTCTGGGAAGATTTCTGACCTATGACCTGAATTTTAATAACTGTTTTTAGGTAGTTCAAATGGAGTTTATCACGCAGACCCTTTTTCTTGGACCAGAAATGTTGAAATTACTTGTGTCAAAATGACATGTTTTGACTATTCAGTACCTGAAATTGGAAATCACATTCTGAAATCTTGGGTTTTCTTTGCCTGCTTGTCTATGCTCTTATGTTTCTGTTCAAGTTTGAGTTGTTTTCCTGAGTCTTTTCCTGAGCATCAGTGGCTCAGTGTTCTATGTTCTTGCCCTCTGAAAAGAACTGCCAGCTGAAGTTTTGAACAGGGGATATGTCTAATGACATTTGGGTTTTCTTCAATAGTGAATATTGTGTTTGATCATTACATTGCAAGCCGGATTGCTTCACCTCTTTTCATTAGTGAGTCTGTTTTTTGCTATTGTGAATTTCACATTTTGTGACCACAGTACATGTAGCTACTTTAGGGGAGGCACAGTGTCTTTTTTTTGGCTGAAATTATGAACACATTGTGATGGTGAGTTCAACTCTTGGCTTCTGTCACAGGAGTGTGAAAGTAGTTGTCATTGTTAGCCCTCTCTACAGTCAAACTCCCTTAGAATATTTGTGGTTTGGTTTTATAAATAAGCAAACTGACATAAAGCTTCTTCAGGGTTCTCTTATTGTGTTTTTGGTTCACGGTTCCCACCACAGGACTGCTGTGGCCTGCGTGTTGTGTATGATACTGAGGGCTGCTTCAACAGTAGGTTGCTCAAGGTTTTCTATTCTGTTTAAAAAGCAAACAAACAAAAAACCACAAAGTTCCTTCTCTGCTATTTCTTAGACATAGTTCACAAGTCATAAAAGCAAAGAATGCAAAGCTTACTGCTGTTTCTGAGTGGCTTGTTTTACTCTTTGTGGTAATTCTGCGTGATTGTTGGTATCTCATGAGGAACAGCTGAAATATGTCCTGTATAGAGGAATGCAAAGCACCTGCCCATAGAGTTCCTGGCTCATGACCATTTAACCCTTATCCTCTTTTATTCTCTTTCCACCAACATCAGAAGCTGATTTTCAGTACTCTTCCAAAGGGCTGCTAAAGTATTCAATACCTTCTTTTAGCCTTAATATTTCCAACCCCATCCCCCACGGTTCTTCTTTTCTTAATCATTGAATGTTGGGACAGAAAGTTTCCAAGAGTTTATTGAAATTTCTGGTGCTTTCAATGATCAGAAGAATTAAACTTGCCAGCAAGACAGTTACCTTATTGTTTCATTTCCTTTCTTGCACTCTGTCAGATATTATAATTTCTTGTATCTGGTATAATGATGTCTAGTTGCTTTTGGCTCTTTGAAATCCATTTTATTTTGTTTCAGTACTGCATGGAATGATTCCTTTAGGATTTGGTGGAAGTGATATGGCACGGACATAATTTTTAATGGATAATCCTTTCCTAATTTTCCATGCTTTCTTAAAGTGAGTGCTTTCTCTACTCTGTCTTCAGGGACACGAACATTTCTCTGTATATCTTGTTTCACACCCGAAGCTGGTTTGCAGATATTTTTCCACAGAAAGGATTGACTCTCAGACTGTATATGGAAGTCTGAGTGCTTCCTATAGTTTAGGAGAGGGGCTTGAAATTCTGATTTGATTGATATTTTTTAAGAAAGTAACAACTGAAAAGTTTTTTTGGGTTTTATTTGGGTGTTGTTTTTTTGTTTGGGTTTTTTTGTTTGCTTGTTGTTTTTGTTTTTTCTTTTTAAGCAAAATAACCATTCTTCTTATGTTTGGAGCAGAGGAATGCTATCCACCTCTGCTTTATATTACTGCTGTACCAATGAGGATTGTTACAAATTGGAAAAACATGAAGCAGGGCATCTTGCCATTTGGATGGTGAAGCCAATAGTGCACTGAAAAGGGGAAAGATATTAGATTGTTTAAGGTAGTTTGCTTGAGGATCAAATAACTATTCCAAACTTCAAATTTAGGGCCAGTACTTGGGACAGTAGATCATGCCATTGATACAAGTGTTGAGTGAGAGGCAGTCTATATTTTAAATAAAAAAATACAGGATATTACGTAATAGAAAGGACATATTGTGCTCCCCCTACACACCTGGCACTTTAAGGGACATTTCCTGTTACTATAAATGTTTCTGTATCTCTATGCTAATATTAAACATGAATTCCATAAGAAGTACGTAACTAATAGCATGAATTTAGGGGCAATTTTAATTCCTGTACAAGTATCCCTTCACTGATGGACTGATGGGAATTTGAGGTGTGGCAGGACTGGCCTTGTGGGCAGTAGGGACCCCATATCTCTGGGATAGATGGAAAGCTGGAAGTAGGCTTGTTTCTGTATAGAGCCTCCAGCTCAAGAGCATTCAGCCCTCCCTTGTTTACAAGTGACTCTTAATTTCTGTGCACATATGATGGACTGAATATCTGTTGTACATGTATGTAAAAGACCCATATGACTGTGATGCTTAGGTATTTGTTTTCTCTGGTCTCTCACAAGTAGTATCAAATTGTTCTGCCCCTGGACTCTACCTGGAAGAAGCTCCTTCTTTAGGTTTAGGTTATTTTTATTTCATTTTTTAAGAATAGGAGAACGATGCTGCAAGACTGAATGTTCAGGGAATGAAATTGCAACTGAAATGTGAAATGATGTTTGCGATGGGAAGTAATTTTCTTTCTCTATAGAAAATTATGAACTCTGAGCTGTCCTGACACTCAGAAAAGATACTTTGGCACCGTGGAAAGTTGCTCCATGTAAATGTGAAGTGCTCAGAAGATAAGATATTTAGTTAAGCACAAAAGACAAAACATAGTCTTAATTTATTTTGCCTGTATTTAGGATATTGTTGACCATTTTTGTCCCCTCAACCTCAAGGAGGGGGGAAATAGTAAAAAGATTCATTAGAACTTGACAATTAAAATGAATACTTGCAAAAGAAAAAGCAGCCAGTAGGGGATGAATATTTGTGTCCCTATGACTTTCTAAATTTTGCTTTTATTATAGAAGACACCATACCATGACAAAAATGCTTGTCCTTATCGGTTGTCTTACTGATACTTGACAATTAAGACATCATGCAGCTCGTAAACCTTCCATGACAAGACTCACGTGTTTCTTATAACCCTCTTCAGTAAGTGTTCTTGCATGAAGTAATCAAAGACAGTCCTGGGTTCACTATCTCACTTCTTTCTATTGAAGAATATGGAAAAAAAAGGTAGGGAATATCGTGAGCGCATCAGCTTTCTAGTTTGGCTCAGAGGAAGTGGAATTCTCTCCTAGGAAGACCTCAAATCTACACATTTCTTTGACTTTTAAATAATGTAATTCAGAGATGTCTCATGAGTCACTGTGTGTTGACAATTGATTGGATAGGCCCTTCCAGTTTCCCTCTAGTACCTCTCAGCTCAAATGTTCAGCCTTTTTTTGCCAAAACTGGCAAAAAAGTTATGATGTAGTCAATCCTTGCTGTTTTATAATCTGCTCTTTTTGCAATTAGATATCGGCTTCAGTAAAGATCTGTTCTTTGCTCAAAATCATGTGTTGATGTTTGAATGTCAGTTGAATGTGTGCATTCTTATGGGTGTTTCTGTTATACTTCTGTTGATTTACTTTTTTAGAACCTGGATGAGATGATCATAGCTGATCCTTTGTTAAAAAGTGTCAAAAACTTGATTTGAAGTGTAATATATAATTAAAGGTAACAAAAACAGGATTGGAATAAGCCTTTTAACTTCAGAACAATTCAAAAGTGCATTTAAAAGCTAATCGAGGGGGAAATAATTTTTTTTTCTTTGCTTCCACCCTTCTAAGATCAAAGTTGACATCTGATGCAGAGAAAGAGTCTGTGATGATGTTTGGGAGAAATCTACGCCAGTTGCTTCTGACCAGCCCTGTGAGAGGCCGTACTTTAATGGGAGTGGATCCTGGCTACAAACATGGCTGCAAGTTGGCCATTATTTCACCAACCAGTAAGTTTCAGCTAAAAATATTTCTGAAAGGACTGATAAAAATGTTTTCAAAATCTACCCTCTTATCAGATTACTTTTTTTCTAGGAACTTTTTAGGTTTTTTAATATATCCTGTCATTGAAGCCTTTCTTAACGTTAAGTTCCTGGCACTTAGATTCCAGTGTCTCCTTGGGTGCTATTATTTCTCTCTAAAATACAATTTAAAATCCCTTTTGCCTTCTTGAATGCAGGTTCAAATAATTGTGCCTCTCAGTAGTCAGCAAAGAGAACACCTGGCATTTTTATTGTTAAGCAGAATTTAACTGTCTATACATCCTATAACTTTGCTTTTTCCATGGGTAATATCTTGGACATCTGGACACTTTATCAGCTGTTTTTGTTTAGTAGTATGTGTGTTAATGTGAGAAGTCAGAAATATTGTATTTGCAGAACTTTTTTGTTCAGTTTTTAGATAGATATAGAGCAGAACCTTCCTAATTCATTCTAGTCTGATCTGGGGAGATGTACCTCATTAAACTCACATGAAAATGGTTTTTTTTCCCTTTTGCCTGAGAAAATATCCACCTAGAGAGACTATAAGGAAGGATGTGTTCTTGATGTGTTAAAATGGCAATAAAAATAAGGTAAATGATTATTAACTTGCATGGCACCATAAGCTATCAGTACCAGTTATTTACAGAGGTGATAGATGGGATGATGACCACAGCTGGCATTAGAGTTGTAGAGCTGCTGGGTTTCAGTTCCAGAGACTGCATTCCTAATTTTAATCTCTCTTTACTGGATCCATAAATGTACTAGAGCAATAAATCTTTTGCAATGACTTTCAGTTTTTCTCTGACACTATAATACACGCTGTATTTGCCTAATATGACTAGATGCTCATTATTTGCTGTATAGATATGTCCCAGGGAACTAGAAAATGTATCCACTCACTTTGGTTTGGCAGCCAAGGCATTTTAGTCGTCTGCCCACCATAGGTTTCTTCTAATTGTATACCAAAATAAAAGGGAAAGATGGCTTATTGAGAAGCTTTCTTTGTGAATTCTCAAGATAACTTCAGTAGTTCCACAGGATGTCTCTTTTAGATCTTTGAGGGTTTTTTATCACATGGCTTTGCCTTTCATTGCTCCAGGTCAGATACTCCATACTGATGTTGTTTACTTACATTCTGGTCAAGGATTTCGTGAAGCTGAGAAGATAAAGCGGCTTCTGCTACAGTACAAGTATGCTAAAGAAACTTCCACTGTGCTATGAATATATATCCCTGTAACACATTGTCAATCCATTTATTTTTAAGAATAAAAACTAACATTCAACTAAGGAGTAAGTTTAGCCTCAGTCTTCCTACCATCCCACAACCCCCAAAACAATCATCAATCTTTTCCTGCTGCAAAAGCCATGTTTCAGTCTTTGGAAGAGTTTTATTAAGCAAAGGAAATCCTGCTCAGTTAGATCTCCAGATGGACTTGCAAATGGGGGCAGCATAATTAAAGGGTTATTGTATCCAACTGTTTTGGGATCCCCTGTGGACAGACATCTGGTCCACTGAATCAGGTGCTGAACAGCCACAGCATACAGTCCAGTTTGTCTTTGAGAGTTAGATTGGCTTTAAATGAGGTGGTTTGATGACTGAAGGGCTGTGGTAGGGGCAGTCAGAGACACTGAACTTGCAAGCTGTTGCAAATTGTGATTTCTCATTATGGAATTAAAGTTCAGTTGCTTGGGCTTCTGCTTTTTTTCATAATTAATAGCAGATGAAGGACATATGCGGTGAAAAGTTTGAGGACTGTAAATAACATTTTAATTTTTTCTTAATATTAAATACAATTTTAGGTTTTTTTCTGCAGATATTACCACTGTTCAGTTCCATTACAAATGAGTGAAATTTTTGACTCATCTCTTGAAACTGTTAAACACCATGGTATTACTAGGAATATGGTCTCACTAACTCCAGGCCTTGTGGTATATAAAATAAGATGTACTGGTCATTATTGTGCCTTGAATACTATGCGTGAAAAAGTCTAAAATAGAAGAGTAATTGTTCATCTTTTTGCCTTTTGCAAAGCTGTAGCACTGTTGTGATTGGCAATGGCACGGCCTGCAGAGAAACAGAAGCTTACTTTGCTGACTTAATTATGAAGAAATATTTTGCACCACTGGATGTTGTTTACTGGTAAGATTGCTTTGCTTACTGCTTTATTCATGTATTCAACATATTTTAACTTAAGAACTTTTAAATATAAGTTTATAAGTTTATATTTTAAAATGTTTCTTTTTATTATTGCCTTGTCTTTATTTTTTGAGTAGTGCTTAACCCGTCCTTTTAGCCAAAGCAAAATGTCTTGGAATTCTTTGGAGCATGAAAGAAGCTCTCCTGAGTCAGTAGGAGAGACTCAATGAAGCATTTTACTTTTTCTTCCTGAAGTTCACTCTGTTGCTGTTATCATTGTAACAAAGTATGTGAGAATAGCAACCCAGAAAGCTATAGACCTTTGTTTGGCATTGTGTGTCTGCTTCTTGATAAATGAGGTTTAAATGCAAATAGTAAAGCTTGTGTTGTCTTACTTTAGTATGGGATACTTGCTAATCCTATGAGTATTGAATGGCCTGGAAAAAAATATCTTGCTTAATACCTAGGAGAAAGTAGTGACAATATTTATCCTCTCTAAATGTCAAATTTTGTACATTAGTTTCTTGAATTATGATGTTGATTTGAATGGAAACTGTACTGTATCACTTTATTTTCTCTCATGTAAAACTTTTTTTTTAAATGCGCAGCTTTTTCTATTTTTTTTTTTGTGATTTACCTTGGATTATATGTTATTCTGGAGTTTAACAGCAATATTTACTTTTCACAATTTTTACATACTAAAATTAGTTAAATAAATCTTAAAAAAAGTTATGGCCTTTCTTTGTTCATATTAGTATATGCATTTAATGGAGCCATTTCTCTATAGATTAGGAAGTTAGTTTACAGAAACGTTCAACAAATCCATTATTTTTGCTGGCATATGCTATCATTTAATTGCACTTGTTCTTTGTTTCAAAGATTTCTAAGTAAATTTTCACAAAATGTGGTACTTAACCACCCTTGTGTTTTCAGGAAATATAATAGGAGGGTTCTGATTGCTTGCAAAGGAAGGATGCTGCTTAAAGTTCTGAAAAATTAGGCATCTTCTTGCTTGAATCCATCTTTAAAGCAGTGAATTTTTAGTAACTACAGAGAGTGGAAAACACTTCATACTGTGTCGTCTATGGCAGATGTTTAATTGCACTTTTTTCACTTCCTAAAGAGTAAAAATCCATTCTATTGGCATAAGCACTTTGTCTGGAAGAGTGATGATTTACTTTTTAAATTTATTGATTATATTACAAAATATGTAAATAGCTATTTAGTTTTTCACAGAAAAAAATATTTGTATAATACTGTGGTGGATGGCTTTCTCACTGTGTTTTACTCTTTTGCTTAAATATATAGTTCGGGTTTTTAGAATTAGCTGAATAATTATCAGTATTGATTTTTTTGGGCCAGTAGACCCAATAAAAACTCTCGTGATACAGAAATTTGTATAAATGTATTAAGGCAGATGTCAGGTTGTCAAGTTGATTTTTTTTTTCCTAGTAGTGACAAAATTTTTTAATCTTTCATATTTTAAAAAACTATGACTATTTGTAGGAAAAATATATAAATGCTGTTGTTTAAACTGCCCCGTTAATTCCTGGAAGTGAAAATTACCATAGCCAAAAGCATTTTTGTTTTCTGGATATATTTATGTTGCTGATGGTTTTCTTATCCTCTTATATGGTCAAGAGCTACTTACCCCTTCAGCAATTATTTGCAGACCACTGAGGTACTGTATATTAAAATAAAAAACAGAATAATGTAATTTGTTTTGTTTTGTTTTACTGCTTGCTATAGGTGACATTTGGTGCTGTTGAACTTTGTGAACTTCTGTTTGTTGTTTGTGGGTTTACCACTAAGCTGCACTTGCAGATGGACTGTCACATTTTAGCAGCCTTGACTGAGGTTTTCTTGAAGACTGTGGTTTCTGTGTTTCCCTTTCTTCTAAACTAGTTTTTTGTGCATCTCATTGCATTTTCTGGTGCTGGATGCTTCAAGATACTCGTGTTCTATCTCTAGAAAACTCTACTTCATCTCCTTTCTATTTCTTAGTAGCAGAAAAGAAACATGAGCCCAGACATCCACCCCCCCTTCTGACAAGCTAGCAAAGTGCCTGGAATTTATGTCAGTCTGAGTTAAAAAAATGTAATTGCTACTTGCTAAATGAGGAGGAAATTAGTACAGAATTGTCATTTGAGCAATAGGTGACAGAAGGCATACATTGTGAGAACTGCTATACCTTGAGAGGGGAACTATGAAAGATGACTTGGAAGAATGAGCTCAGCTGATTATCTTTTTTTTTAAATAAGTAAGTCCCCCAGAGCTTGCGCTCTCAGGTCACAAAACATTCTTCTGTTTCCATCTGCAAAATCTTCCCTTGATTATGTTGTTCCCTCATGACAGGGAAAGATAGGAGGGCTTTGCTTGCACATAGACTGAATGCAGATCTGTAATGAGTTCTGTGGAAACCCATGGTATGCTTTTGGATCAAGTGATCTTTATAAATCCTTTTTCAATTAAAATCTCCAAGAAACAATTCAAGTCATGTTGGAACAGTTTAATTTTGAAGATCTGCTTCAGCAGGTTGTGTTTGTAACTAAAAAAATGGATTTACAACATCAGTTTAGTGTTTGAACTGTAGGAAAACAAAACACACAAAAAGAAACAAAAAAACCCACAAACAAAATCCAGAACAGAACACAAACCCTCCTGTAATTTAACTGTACTAGTTGGTTGCATTCAACATAATAGCATCTCTCATGCATTCAGCTTCTCACAGTGATGCACTGAGATGCACAAAAGTGGAAGTAGTTGCCCATCAAAGCATAGATCAGCTCATTGCTGTGTGCAAGTTTCAGACAACTGCCAATTGCATTTGTTTTAATCTTTTTTCTTTAAATGTGTCCAAATATGTCCGAGGCTCAATTGCTTTATAGTGGTTTAAAACCAAAATCCCAATCAACTTCTTAAGCTGTCATTCAGAAAGGGGGCACATACAGAGGTACTACAGACTTTGTCTGCCTTGGCAAATAAAGCTTTTATTACAATACTAAGTTTTTTTGTTGGAAGTGGAGAATAGGATCAGAAATCATTACAAAAGAATGAAAACCTGTTCATTTGTATCTCCAGTTCAGCATACGGAACTTAGATTGTGCATCTCCAGGAAAATGAGTGAGTGATAGAGTCTGTAATTTTAGAAAGAAGGTGTGTGCAGTTGATGCAAGCACAGATAATCTGGACAGGGATGCACCCTAAAGAGGGTTAATGCTAACAACCAGCTGAAGTGTTAACTGATTGCTTGCATGTTTAGTACATGCTGAATTAGTCTCTCTACTACTGAAGCCATGAACAGTAATTTTGGAATTATGCATGAAGTTATTCCTTGGCTTCAGCATTCAACTTTAGTGAGCCCTTAAGTGCAGACTTAAAGAACAACACTATTTGAACTTTTTTTTTTTTTTTTTAAGTTATTTGCAAGAATCAGGTTCAATGATTCTCACCTTAAAATATTTAGGTTGTATCAGTATCAAAACAGACTTCAAAAATAATTTTCTTCATTTCAGTTTCTCTCAAATATTACAGTACTTTGTGTGTTGACTGGTTTGTCATTTTTAGTACTAGTAAATATATGAAAAACAAGCTTGAAAATCAAGCACGCTGATTATTATTAAGATAATCCTCAGCAATGAAAAGTACAAACTGTTTATACTTGTTCTGATGTTTTCCAAAGGGAAGACCAGTCAGTGAACACAGTAGTAGGAAAGGAGGTATACAGCACCATTGTGCCATTTTTCAAGTGGTTTTAAAACCTGTCTGGACTTAGTTTGACAGTTTATGATTTAAAGCTAATATTTTTTCACTATTTTTGTAACTAACATCTTTGCAGATACCTACATCCTACCTAAATAACTGCAGGCATTTTTTTATTTTTCTATTTTTTTTTAAATGTAGTTTCCCCTTTAGAGCTATGTTTATTGACTTAGATTAGAACTGGACTAAAGCCCAGAGACAGTTATATCTAGTCTTCAGGTTTTCTTGTTACAAATCAGTTTTTGTTACAAGGTTCAATAAATATTCTTGATTATTTATGTTAGTGCTATTGTGAGTTCTTGCCAAAGTTACATTGTATTATAACCAAAACAGATGTTCTGGTTTAGGCAAGTGTATTTGTTTTAACAGGACCAATAATATAAATGAAACAACAATGTGTTCAGAATTAACATGGCTGATGATGAACTTTTAGGATTCCACTGGCCTTTCTGGATTAAATGAAAATCTTGAAAAAATATTTCAGGAATCTCATTCTGTGTTTCAGTCACTACAACTGGTCTTCTTTGATTACTGTTGCGTGTAGGAATCTTGAAAATGAAAGCTGAATATGATATGAACTATGCTAGAGCAGGGCAACATGAACAGTTTGACAATCATATTTGGACAAAAAAAAAAATCACACTTTTCCTTTCAACTTTAGTGGTTTCATTGTCACAATACAAATATGCTCATTGGTCTTTTTTTATAAGCGTGCTATATTAATGCTCAGAATAAAGTATTCAGGTCTATATTTAGAAAAGCAAGTTTGATGGGTATCATGAATTGTTAATAATTTTCAACCAGCAGTTAAGAATGCAACCAGGAAAGTGTATATTTGTTTTTTTTTTCAGTTGGCTTGGCATTTAAGTTCTGTTATACTTGGTTTTAAACTTGATACAAAATCCTTTTCTTGCACTTGAGACTTTATAAGCAACATAATTAATAATTTACTGCTGTTTAAGTTCAAACACTTCTGTACTGTGACAAATAGGGGAAAGGCTGTAATGTCTTGTAAAATTCTCATTGGCTTTTCTTTAATGTTTAAATTGTCTCCTTTAGACTACTTAGAAATGTAAGGTAGAATAGGACTGTTTAATACCTTTTGAAGTTGGGCTTTGGTGGCAAGAAATTGATTTAGAAATGTTTGTTCTACAGGATTTTAGGTCCACTTGTATTTTATAGGTGTCTGCACATGCTTTAAATATCCTTTTCAATTTAAATGTGTTTTATGTTGTTGAATATCTACATTATGCTCTCTCAGCTTTAACAAATGCCACTTTCAAGTTCCATGCTTCTACATTTCTAATGTTACACTAGCTTAATTCCCATTACTTTTCTGCTTCATAGCACTCGCAGTTTGAAAGGGACCTAACATTCGGGTTCACATTATGATAATTAGGTTTCAAAGCAGTGTGGGGGAATTAAGATGTCTGAAGTCTAGTTGCTGAATAAAGTTCAGAACTACTTGTAAAACTTGTTTGAGTGGTTAACAGAAGTGGTTTTATTTATTCAGTGCTCATGCAGCATTAATCCGTATTTCATCAGGTACCCACAGTGCTGTAACTCTAGATATGACCTTGGGACTTAATTTACCCCATCTCAGTTTTCCTTATTAATGTGCCATGAAAGAGGTACATGAAAGATAGCCAACATCAAAGCACCTTTTCAAATAAAGTGGTTGATATGAATCCTCTGGTATTTAACACTGTCTGTCAAATGTTTCAGCTGGTTTGCATCCTTTTACAAGCTATTGCTTGCTGCATTAATGCAGTTGTTTCAAGTCTGTTGAGAGTACAAAGAGGGGTAGGGATATGGGAAACTTTATTCCTATTTCTTTTTGATTATGTTTTCTTTAAGCTGTTGTTTTTTTATCTTTTAAGGCATATAAATCTATTGATGACACATTTATGTACGCACACCTACCCACCTTAGGTCATTAGATGTCTGATACAGAAGGTAGAAAGTAGTTTGGAAAGTTTTGGCAACAGGAATACATATTTGGTTGAAGCAATGCACATGCATTTGAACAATCTTTGTTCTGCTTTCATCTCTTTCAAGCTCAAGTGGAGTTATGAGAAGTCCTAAGCAGTGAAGGAATAAATTCAGGAACAAACAGGTTTAAAAAGTGGTGAAGAGACATAATCAATGAAAACATTTTAAATTATGGTAGTGATTTCCAGGCAAGCTGTCTTCTGCTCCTTTCCTTACTTAAAAGTTAATTTCAGTTGTGAATAGTTTATTACAGCTGAGTAAGAACTCCATGATCATGCATGCTTCAAATGGAAAAATATTTTCTTTGTATATTTACAAGAGACAGACCCATAAATTGTAACCTCACTGCCTAGAGACTTATTCCTCGTAAGTGTGTCCCCATTTCAGGTAGTATCTGATGTTTATTCCTGGTGTATCTACAGATTGGTATCTGTGCTGAGCCGAACCTGTAGTATATTCAGAAGTAATTTTACAGCAGTCCAAGAAAGCAAAGATTCTGCTTTGCCCTGTCTGTGTTGCTTATTCTAAAAGATCACTATAGAAACCTGTACCATCTCTAGCCATGTGTTTCTGAGTGGAGGAAAATAAATGGGTAAGCATTGAAGATAGTGGGACGGGTGAAATAGGAGATGACACTGAAACTTTTTAAAATAAATTCTTAAGTGAAACACTTGACATAATTGTGGAATACCATCTTTGAATTCAATTTCAAAGAAATAAACTTTTTAAGATGAGAACAAGGACTACTAGGGAGTATACCAGCATAGTTAAAGTGACTATGAATTCCTTGAAGTTCAGAAAAGGAGTAAGATGTATGTGACATTTGGAATTTACCAGCATGAAGGTAGTGGGTCAGGAAGTAGGATGTAACTAGTGCAAGAAATCTAAAGCTTGAAGAACAAGTCCATATTTCCAGGACATTAGGATATGTTTTTTTCCTTGAGTCCAGGGCAATCTATTGGAAAACAGTCTTAGTGCAGAGATGAAAGTTATTCACACAGCTTCCCCTTGTTATGTATTCTCAATAGGTAAATCTCTTGATGGCCTTAAAGAATATTAAACAAACCAAATAAATTCTGTAGAAGTAGGGAAGATTTTAGGATGAAAAGTTATTAAGCGTGTGGCAATATGTTCAAGAGTAACTTTGCATGCTCTTTAATTGGAAAGGTGCTGATCTCAGATGCACTCTTGCGAATCAGATGATAAGTGTGAGAAATTTATCACAATAATTCCTCTTCCCTCCCTTTGTGTTTTACCAGAGAAGTTGATTTTTTTATATTTAAGATTGCAAAATGACTTCTCTATTTTCAGTTTTACGTTCCCTACCAAGCAGTAGTTTGTACACAGTAGGTTTCCTTGTAAATCTTTGCTATATTCAGTTAAAACACAATTTTTTTACCTAAAAATTTTTTTAGATGATAATCAGTTAGAAGAGATTGTATATTGCAGCAAAATAGATGTCAGATTAAGAGTCTGGCTTTTTGTGGTTTAGGTTTTTTTGTTTTTGTTTTTTTTTTTTTAATTTCAAAGATAGATTTCCAGGAAGATCTTATTTAGAATTACGAACATAGCACACCCTCTTCTCTAGGTGGTGGTAGTGTAGAATTCACTGAAGAGACTGTAAGCCTGCTGACCTTGGGCTGTTTTTTTCCATGTTCTTTGTGAAGATTTTGGTACAACTCTGTGAACTGCAGGTTGAAAACCCCACTGGGTTTGAAATAGAAAATTACATAAAGTAGACTTGGAAGCTTTGTATTTAAAATAGGTGCACCTGTGTGTAGGAAATGATCCCTCTTAGTTCTATTTGCAGAGCTTTGATTACAGAAATTTGCAGTGTGGTTCTTGTTACTCCTGTGTGTGCATTTTGTACTGGTAGCTTTTATTCTTGTCTGGGATGAAGTAGCATGGCTTCACACTCATGTGGTATTGCCATGCTAATAAAATCTTTGATACTGAGAAGTCAGTGTAGATTTAAACCATTAAAATGTTAATTTATTATTTGTGTCAAAATTGCCTTTTAAAAATAAGTAATGCTTATAGCATTTGGGATATTACTCAGTTACCCTGTTCATACTGAAGAGACATCAGAAAGAAATGTGTGTTATAAGTGACTTTGTAAAGAAATAGCTGTGGCAGTTAGTAAATTTTCACTAGCAAGGACTGGGAAAATACATCTAGGCTCCTCACTATGTAAAAAAGTTCAAGCAGGAATTACTTGTGGAATCTAGTAAGGATTTAATTTAAGTGGAAGCATCCAAAGATAGTGTGATTTAATACTGAGAGCAACCAGATTAAAAGTATATAAATATAAGATGTATCCTCTGATTTGTGAGGTACTACGATGGAGGGTTATTGCACAGTCTGACCTGGTTGTATATTCAGATAGTATTTTGTCTTCAAGTAGACATTGTGTAGGAGAAGTAAGCATTTTTCCATTTTTGTGAGGTTGCCACTTATATGTTTTTACTTAAGTCGAGGTTCTGCCAAACTTCATACCTATTCATTTGTTAAACCACATTTGGTGTTCTGCATTTCAGCTTTTTCTGGGCTTCCTTTGTAGTTGTGAGATATGATATAAAGACTTATTTATTTATTTGGACTTAAATTGTGCTGTTATCATTGATGCTGATAGGAGTGTAGGTTAGGTAATTAGATTACGTTAGGCAGTCTAACACTACATTAGATAGCTGAATTCATTGGCTTTTAACTGGCAGAGAGTTACTTTTCAGATGAAATTCTTTGTCCTAGATCTCTGTTACAGAGTGTATATGTGGGTTGCAAGTATGTCTAAATAATTAGAAATGTTTAAGAAAATGAAGGAATGAGAGTCATTAATGGGGAATGAACGCTGTCATTAATGAGGAAACTTTCTTTATTCTTGAAGCATCAATAATGGTAAAGGTTTTTTCCCCCTCTGTTGCATAACACTGTCACTTCTATTCTTGATTTCAGGCTATCGGTTCTTAGAGGCTGTTTGCAGCTCAGGAATGAGCACTGCCTATGTTGCACCTTCACTTGGAATAATTTTGTGTGATACTGAAACTGAGGGCTGTTCTTGCCTAGACTCATTCAACTTTTGTAATCATGAAAGTGTATGGCATTCTTAAAAGCTTTGTGAATGTCACTGAATGAAGCCAGAGCAACAGGAGATGCTTCAGCATATTTCTAATGTTTTTAGAGCATGAGAGGCAGAGTATGGACATGCTGTGTGCCTCAAAGGGCCTTTAAGTAGGTTATTTCAGCTTGAAAAGGGGATTAGATTTTCATGACTGCAGCGTCAGATGGTTGTAACTGAAGGTGCCTATTGAGGATACTTCCTTGCTATAACTGGACCCCAGCAATCTTGTCAATGATGAGTAGGTAGAGGGAAGGAGAAATGATCCATTTGTCATGGTGGGTCATAGGGAGGTGAGAAAGAGTACATCTGAATGTGACCCTGCTGTAGGTGACTCTGCTCTGGCAGGGGGCTTGGACTCAATAATCTTTCGAGGTCCCTTCCAACCCCTAACTTTCTGTGATTCTGCGAGACAGCAAAAACACAGGCTACATGAAGCACCTTCTTCAGTACCAAGCCCTCTTAGAAGCAGCATCTGGGAACAGCGGGCAAGTGAGCACAGGGAGGAGCAAGTGTTGCTGCTTTTCCCGTTCCTTTTAGTTTTGAGGAGATGTGTGTCTTTGGAGGCTTCACTTACAGTTGTAAACGTAATCATCTAGCAGCACATTACTTATTTTCCTTTCCTTCAAACAGCCAGGACTTCTGAAAACAAATTTTTTGCTTGCAGAGAAATACCGTTTTCACTTTAATCTGTTTGCAACTGCAAATAATATCACAGTTTCTATTTGTATCAGATTGTTTTATGTAACAGCAAACATTATTCAAACAGCTCAGTTGTTTGTGGAGCTTCCTAAATAAAAAACCTAGGGGTGGGAAGATGTCCATCTATATGCAGTTACAGTTATTGCTAATATTAAATTGTCTTTTCGCATAAAACTTCTTTCTCAAATCTAATTAATTTTTATATTTTGTTAAACAACTTTGGCAGCTAAGGCAACATGCCTACTGCCTGTTCAGTTCTTTTATTGGGTTGAACTAGAACTAACATTTGGATAAAATACATTCTGACATTTGAATTTGACATAAATGTTTCAGGGAAAGAGTTTAGACATGCATCTTCCATGGGTGAGTCTCTCGTCAGGGTTACGATAGTGTACTGCAAATATACTTTGGAAGTGGGTTTTCAGTAAAATCAGTGATGCATTTCTTACTTTTTCCTCATCTATTTTTTTCCATAGTGTAAAATCACAGCTCTAAGTTACTTTGCCATTTTTTTTTTCAATTAGAAGTTATTTTCTAGAAGTTACTTTGTCATTTTAAAGTAAATCAAACTGGATTTTCCTGTGTTACTTCTCGGTGATTATCTCTGTGCTGAAGGAAATGTTAACTGTAATCGTCTGCTATAAAAGTAAAGAGAAAGAGACATTGTCAATTTGAATGTTTTAAAATGAAATAATTCTGAAATCATATAGTATCCTTTTAATATATCCCATTTCTTTAGCCAACAATGACAACAATGAAAAAGACCTTAAGGAATGTTTAATTCCTTTTAAATGAACGCTGAAGGCTGTCATTTTTCTCTATTCCTGCTGTTTTCCCCTACTTCTGTTGGCCCAGCTGTCTGTACCCTCACCCTGCTGTCTCTTCTGTCTGCCTGTCCACAGCTGCCTGGTGCCTCCTCAGTTGTAGCTTTCTCCCTAGGGAAAGTGCCTAATGACCTCTTGGCTGTTCTGGAGGAGACCACTTGCTAGAACAGCCGTGTTCCTCATCATTATTACCAGAGAAGGAAATTAGGGGAAATGATTTTTTGTTTCACTGGCTTCTTTTTGTGAAAGCGGTTACAGCAGGTTGTAGGTTACTCAACTTCTGACATTACTAGGAGTGATGTTTTTTTAGCAAGAGAGGATCTGGAGTAAAGGGCTTATTCTGATGCTAAGCAAGAAGAAAAAAAAAAACAACCTGGTGGTATCTAATTCAAAGCAGATTTATGGCCTGTAGGGAATTTCTTCCAGCTCTTTATAAAGTAAAGATACAGATTAAATATTGATGATAATGGTTTGTGTAAATGTATTTTATTTATTGTGCAATGAGGAAAGTGAAAAGTTGATTGCACTTTAGTCAACCTCAAGTATCAGTGTTACGAAATCAAAATACTGTGTAGTTCATAAATTGTGATAAACTAAAATTTATAATTAGTACAGTGAACTTTTATGCAAATTGGCTTTGGAGCATCTGAAATACGACCTCTTGCACTCAGTACAAATTAAAGCTTTAATGATTAAAACAGGTTTCATTTCAAAATTTTAATGGAATATGCCAGTATGGTTTACATTGACTCCTTATCTATAAAACATTTTAAAGTTATTTTCCATTGGATCTAATGACAAAATAATACTTTAGGGTTTCTTCTTTACCATGCCACATTTGGTATAATTAAATAGTGTAAATTCTTAACTTCCTTGCATAACATGGTGCTTCTGATGATGGTAAAGATGTAAGCCGTTCCGAACTTCAGAGGAATTTATGACTTGGGGCTTGAGAAATATGTGTGTTCTGGTTCTCAGGGTTTGATAAACTCAAATCTACAATGTGTCAGTTTGTGGTAGTAGTAATTTTAATATTTTATTTATATTGTTTACAAATATGTAAAGGGTGAGTGCCAGGAGGACAGAGACAGGTTCTTTTCAGTTATGTCCAATGATATGACAGGGGGCAACAGGTACAAGCTTGAGCACAGGAGGTTCTATGTAAGTATAAGGAAAAACTTTTTCACTGTTAGAGTGGCAGAGCACTGGAACAGGCTGCCCAGGGAGGTTGTGGAGTCTACTTTTCTGGAGACATTAAAAAACTGCCTGGATGTATTCCTATGTGACCTCCTGTAGGTGAACCTGCTCTGGCATGGGTGTTGAACTTGATCTTTCCAGGTGCCTTCCAACCCCTAACTTTCCATGATTTCTGTGATTTTTAGGGAAATATTTCAATTTCATAAACAGAATTCAGAACAAACCTGTACTTGGCTAACTTTGGAAAATAACTTTTGAATTAGTATTTTAGAAATCATAATTTGGGTTTTTTAGGATTAGATTTTCCTTTCTACAATGGCATATATTAGTAGCAAGCAAAGAAGGTGTAGGAAGGTGGCAATTAGACCCTTAATACTGAAATTTCCATCTTTACTTCATTAATAAAATTTGGACCTCAATTAATTAAACTTTCATTTATGCTTAGACTTGGAATCCTATCCTTTCACTAAATTTAATGTTTGTGCCATATTCTGTAAATAATGGTGGAGGAGGAGCTTGCTACCGCATCTCTGCAGTGGATATAAGAAATGCTCTCAGCCTCATAACAACCTGCCTGGTAAAAGCTCTGTGATGGTCCCATGCTTATCCTGGTCATGCTGTTACACACGGCAACACTGATGTTCAGATGGATGTGATCTCCATGCTGCTCTGGCTCAGGGCTGAGGAGATGCTGATGGCAGTGATAGTACTGGCCTGTCTACCAGCGGCAGGCTGGGGACAAGGCTTGGCTCTGCCACCTTCTGCACTAGCCAGCAGAGCTGAGTGGGTGCCTGAGGGTAGAAGATGCTCTGCTATATTAAAGGGTGCTGCATATCCCACCCTGGCATATGTTCTCTGTAACCCCCTGGAGGGGTTGTTTGCATGAGCCCAAGTGCCTCCAGGCTCTGCTGTGTCTCTATTAGAGAACCTCTTGTTCTCATTTGGACAATTACTGGTTTCATATTGTATTGTCTCTTCCTCTGTGGCCCTCGTCTCCAAATCTTTTTTTAACTTATTTTTTCACTATTTAGGTAACAGCTGTTAGTTGTCAGCTACAAGAATAATCTTACCAGTTTAACATCAGACACTTGAAATTAAGTGGGTCTACTCTGTTACTGCAGGAATCTGCAGGGCACACATTTCCATTCACTTTATTTCCAAACACTTTCACGTTTTCTTTCTGCTTATAGCAGTTGGAGAAAGCTAGGATTGTGTAGTAAGTTTTCAGTGCAGTACTGATGAGAAACAGTGTTAACTTCCTTGATCTCAGTTTGTTTCTCAGACACTTTTCCAGGAAGCTGATATATACTTTTCTGATATGTGTACATGGTGCTTAGTTTTTTTCATGCTGATAAAGAAATTATACACCTCAGTTTAGTACTATCAAATCCTCAGTTCTTAGATACAGAGGATTGAAGTATTCCTGTTAATAATGTAGTAGGTTTTGGAGTCTCCACCTGTTGAAATACTTGAAACCTGACTGTTCATAGCATAGACAAAGCATATTGCTTTAGGTGACCATCCTTTGAGCAAGTGTGTTAGACTCACTGATTTCCAGAGGTGGCTTTCTACCACCACGATTCCCTAGCATCTAACAGTTGCCAAAACCTGAAAGGATCATTCCAAAGCCTTCAGTCTTCATTGCTAGCTTCTCTTTCAGAATCCAGACATAAGAATCTAATGACTGATTCCGAGATGTTGATTTGGAGTTGATTCCCGTTACCCATAGAATAGGGTGCCAGTACTGGCAGCTTATAGGCTCTGAGCATCTGCACTTTCTGGTTGAGTTCCAGCATACCTTCATTTCCTGCTGCCCAGATATGAATTGTCAGGAAAACTTTGAAATAACTTGATCTCATTTTGAAGGAACATGTGAGATGGGGAGAGAAAACAGCTTTAAAAGGGGGAGGGACATCAGTAGTTTATTCTAGAGCTTTGGTTCTGGGTGGAACTTGGGCTGTTGATGAATTTTAATTTTTTTACTTTTATTTTTTCTCTTCCAAGAAGAATCTGGTTATGAACTTCCTGGTACAAACTGTGTTATTAGATAGTGAAAACAGCAGGGGTGTTTGAAAGGATGAGTCAACTATCTCACTTTTATTAGTGCCATTGTTTAAAATTGTGTAACTGTAACTGACAGCTCTTCAAATGTTCCTCAGAGACTTTGCCGTTATGAAATGGCAATTCAAAAGATTCAAAAGATGTACATTCCAAGATTTTTTTCTGCAATATATTTGTCATTGGACTTAAAAGTAATTCAATTTGTAAATGAACCTTTACACTATTTTAAGGCCTTTTTTGCTAGAATTTCATGTGTTTGAATATCAAAGTACTGTGCAACATACCTATGACTGGAGAATCACTTTGAAAAGAGTATTGTAAAACATAAGACATAAAATAATTTAGCTGGGGTTTTGATTTATATGTAAGGATATCTTAAACTATAAACTATAAAGCCATCTTATCCTACGATTTCATATTTGGATAACTGGAAAGAAGACGAATAGTTTGGGAATTTTGAGTCTAAAAATAATTAGCTAGAAATGAAGCATAAGAAACTTCAGTCCAGAAAAATATTTTTAAGTGTTTGTAACTGGGTGAAAAAGGCATTTTAAATTAAGTGGTCTTTCAGCATATGTTTATGCCAGTTTTAGTGATATTACTCATGGAAGGTCTCCCACGTGGATCTGTCACAACCTGAGGGAAAAAATTATTCCCTTTAGAGAGCAGGGGGAAAACAAATATAGCACTACCTAACTGAAATTTTATTTTATTAATTGCAGATATTTTTTTTTTCAGGTTTTTTTCCTCCTTTTGGTTACAGTCTTGCCAAAGTTTTCTGTAAAAACACACAAGTCATGAATACATTTTAAGTTTGTGGGGATTTGATGTCTCTTTTTGTGTTTGGGTTTTGCTTTTTTTTTCAGTGAGGTTGATACATGTGTTTGTTTTAAATACGTAAAGGATAAACAGTAATACAACTAATGTTTAGCTCATTTTCATTTGGAGATTCAGGTTAGAATCTTTTCCAGTAGATGCCTAATGGTTGCATAAGTCTTCAATAAAAAAATTATATTTAAACCTATGACAATGAGGAGCACCAGAGAAGACATGAAAGAACTCTAGAAGCCTAAAAAGATAAAATTCTATAATTTAATAATAAAGCAACCAGTGTATTTCAGTTGCTCTACAAACATTTGAGTACTTCTTACCTTAATCTGGGTCTGAAAAAAGAAACTGAGCTATAAAGCTCATACCTGAGCTTGTTAGTGTAAATCAAAGTTAATTTTTTTTATTTTTTAATTAATTAATTTTACATCCAAAACGTTACCTTTTTCTGAAGAATAAGTAACCTTTTTTCTTAACTTTCTTCTTCTTTTTTTCCCTGTCTGCTGTAATCCTGTCCTATGTTAATAGATTTTTGCTGGAAGCACTAAGCCAGTACCCCAATTTTACAGCTTTTTTACAATGAAGACAAATGATTTCTTTGGGCAGAATGAAATACTTTTTTGATGAATGTCAGCTTTGAATAGTCATACTAGAGTATAAGAAAATCTCAAAACAAACTGGTTTTCCTCTATTAAGAAAAATTAAAGAAAAATAAGGACTTAAAAAATTCTAAGAGCACTTTCATGATTAAAGTTGCAGAAATTATTTTTGAGAGTGTGTAATTTGGATCATATCTGCATAAAGCATCATTTACTGTATGTAACATGTCTTGAGTATTTTGAACTGGAGGATAAACAGAGGAGGCAAATGAATCTTGTGTGAACTAAAACAGGCAGGGTTTTTTGGGTTTTGTTCTTTTGTTTCTATCAGGTGAATTCCAAATAGAAGTAAGGAAAAAAGAAACAACATGGCTAGAAAGATGTGGTCACACTTTTCCTTAGTATTTAATACCTTAAAGAATTTTCTCTGCCAGCAAACATTCTGATTCCAGAAAACTTAATTTATTTTGAGTTTCTCTCTGTGGAAAACCTCAGTACTTCAGAGTTTGATAAACTGTGCCAAGAAGTGTTTGTAGTCTAAAAATATTTAATATGATGTCTGCACAAACAGCCTAAATGTTAAGAGAGGTGGGGAGGGAAGAGCAGCAGGAGGGGATCTGTGATTCCTGTGAGGAGGGGAGTCTCCAGGACATTACTCAGCACTAATAGAAGGGGCATAGCTGACTCCAGCCTTCCCTCCTGGATCTGTGCTGGAGAGAGAGGAGTTTGCTAGGGAGAGATCGAGTGCCGAGATCAATGATATTATGGAATATGGGGAAGAACACAATAAAACTTGTCCTGAGCCAAAGGTACTGGTCAGCATTTGAGTGAATCGGGCTGTGGCAGCTGCATGGCAGCACTGGCTGAGCTGCCTCCCAACAGCCCAGAGTGAGCATGAAAGAAAATGACAGATGCTGGAGGTGCTGTTCTCCAAGGGACATTTTCCTCCATATGTTGTGGTCTTGTCCAGTTATGCTCCACTCTGGGGACAAAGTCTCCATGAGAGTTAATGTGACTCTAAGCTCCAGCCTTTGGTCTGGCATAACTAACTGTGTTTTAGCCACAACAGTTGCTGCGTCTGTGGTGCCCATTCTACCAGATAAAAATGATTCCTGAGAGCAATTACAGCAACTGGATAGCATGCTCTTAACAGCCTCTCTAGATAATTTCAAATTGACTTTTCCTGTGTGACACATCTTGATACAATATTTGACTAAAACTGAATGCTCTGTGAAGTTTGCTGACAAATGAACTGATTCAAAGGCCTGTATTTACTGGAGAATCTGATGGACTCTCCTTAGTGGATTATCTGTATTTTAAATGTCCTGTGTCCTCTAGGAGAATGATGGTGTGAATAGGGACAGTGCATGTGATAGGGAAATGTTTTGATTTGAAAATTAGACGAATTTTAAACAAACATCAGTTGTCCCATTTATAAACTGCTGGTGCCAACAGCAAATATAGCTGGTATTAGCAAAGTCTAGGTATTGCTTTACAGGCAGAATTTTTTTTTTCTTTAAAAAAAGGTCTCATTTGTTCCCCAAAATCCTAGTTGTTGGTACATTGTAATGCTCCAGCTTGAAAAATCATGCATGAACATGAACTGCTGAGTTCCCAGGTTTTATTCTTTGCCTCTGCTTTTTATAAAAACAGCCAGTGTTGGTCTTCTCTTCCAAGAATCTGCATCACTGGAGATGGTCTGGATGAAGCACCAGCTTTGTCCATGTGCTACTACTGCAGGTGTTTCTGTTTCGCTGAGCTGAGAAGGGGATGCTGTCAGGACAGTATATGAGATGGTGGTCTGCTCTGGGATTTGCAGCCTTCTTTAGTCTGCTGTGGTCTGGTTTGGGCTTGTTGGCTTCACCAGGCTTTTGAGAACTGTGGAAGGGACAGGAGCTGAGTAAGGCTGCTCAATGAGTTAGTTCTTCAGTGTGGAACAGTTTTGCTAGGTTTTTGTTGGACTGCAGTCATAATCTGTTTTGGGACTATGCCATATTTTTAATGTATGCATCTAGACAATTTTATTTCAAGAGCCTCTGTAAATATATGAAATGCGAGTGTTTAACATCAAAAAGTGTTCCTTTTCTTTTTAAAGAGTGACTGACAAAATTTGTGTTTCTTTGTCATCCTGATCCTTCCTCACAGTGGGTGAAAAGAGGTTAGGTAAAATATTGTCAAGGTTTGACTGTATTTTTACCCTGTTGTGTATATAGTTTGTTCTTCTGAGGTCATTGGGATAATTCAGTTGTGTAAAACTATGTGAGTGTTGGCAGGAGTGGTCTTGACCATAGCCATTTTCTTGCCTGTTTTATTTTTAAGTGTGGAATCTAGGATTTTAATTTCTTGTGTCAGTCCTGAAGCCTTGAAACCTTTTTTACTGTCTTTCCATTGTTCTAATATTAGTGTTCGTTGGCTCCAGATAGGTAACTTTGAAAAATATTTGAATATATTTAATTACCATTAATTCTGCTTAGAATTGTTTTAATGCTATCATATTTCTAATCATATAAAATGTGTCTTTTTTTTCACTTGTCCTCTTACATTAAGGTAATTTCTATAACGTTACCCGTATTGCCTCAATTCCTCTTCATGGTCTTCTTGCAACTGGGAGCAGAGCAGTAGTTGAATTCTCGCTCAAGTTCCTGCCACATTACAGTGTTTAAAGTAAAAATACATCGCTTAGCTGCTTTTTAGTTGCATGGTGAACTTGGAAGTAGATTTTGGGCACGGAGTTCAGATTTTAAAGCACTCTGCAAGAGTAGAAAGGAACTTCAACTCCAGCTGCTTTATGAGCAATGACAGGACCTGTTCCCTGAAACTGTCAAGGAAGCGGTGGGGGCAGTCACAGGTGACTGTCACCTTCAGTCTTGAGGCATGCCACCCTAGGTCTTTCATTTTGCACTGCAGACATGGGACGTATATTTCTTCTGGGGATGAATCCGCAGCACCGGTTTTGTTCTGATAACAGCATCTGGCACTAGATTGATTTAACAGACTATGAGGTTTGCTCTTTTCAGATATGCACTTGTACGGCAGCTTCTGTGCAGCTCTGACATGGCCACACGCTACTGTTGTTTTTTCTGCCTCCTAGCACCACGTGTGAAGCTAAAGCTCTTTGACACCTGCCATTTGGACCCTTTTCTTACTGAAAAATGTCATCCTTTTCAGACAAGATGAAGACAGATATCTGATCGTTCTTCCCTTTGCAGGGATGTGCTGAGGGCATGGTTCATACACAGATGAATAAAGGATTCCAGGCCATAGCTATACAGTTAGGTTTATCAGTGTAGTACAGTAATTTATATCTAATAACAGAAGAAATTAAAGAATAGTAACTTAATGTTATATCTCACCATAATTCTCAAACTTATTTTATTTTGCTGCAAATTGTTTGCTACCTGTTTGCCAGTTTGCTGCAAATTACTGTTTTAATGTCAGGAAATTCCACACCACTTTTCTTTGGGGAGGCGAATGAAGGTAGTTGAGTAATTGAAATCAGTAAGCTTTGAACTCTTCTGTGATCACTCAAATGTTTTATGTGGGATACATTTTCTGCATTCATCCAAGCCTGGAATTTAGTAGACCTGGACTACATTTACCAAATTTTAAACTTATTTAAGAGAGAAGCTTTGAAAATCCTGTGCCACAGTTGATCCTCCCATTTTCTTGACACGTACTTTGTGCTAACAAAGAGAGAACGTGGTTGTGTGGATCAGAAGGTAATTGTCCTTATGTTTGAAATGTCCTTTTATTTTCTTTGGTTATACTCCGAAGCAGTGAAAGTTAAAGTTGTTGGGCTTTCTTAGCCCTAAATTTCCTAGTTTGAAGAGGAATGGTTAATACTTGAAGACAACTACTTCAATAATTGCATTTTTAAAATATAATTACTAACTTTTCGGTCTTTGTCATACGTTTTTACTGACTTTTGCATATGGGTCTCTTTAGTTGAACTGGCTTTGAATTCATGCATTTTATGTGATGTTGAAAGACTATAATTTGGTATTTCAGAGTATTAAATTTTTCTTTTGCATATTGTATTTCATCTGATGTGCATATTTCAATTCAGTAGTAAAGTTCAGTTCTGCATAAGCATTTTGTAAAAACGATTTACCAAATACTGTTCTAAGATTTAATGTTATTTTAAGATAAGTCATTATTAATGATTTGAAGGAACGATATAAACAGCGGTACAATTATTGTTAAATGCTGAAACAGGCCTAATTCTTTTCTCTTCAGTAAGTTCTAAAGATCTCTGCAGTCTACCAGGGAAGCCATCAGCTTGACTGATGCTAAATATTGCTTGTATTGGAACAGGAGAGAAATAAACCATATTGCACAGATGATTGCCCTGAAATTCTCATTAGAGTAGCTGCTGTATAAGGTGCTTATTAACTGTCTCTGCTGTAGAGTCAGCAACCTGTTTCAAAAGTAAGGTTTGTGACTGAAAGATGTACTGTTGTTCTGAGTTATTTGCTGCATTGCAGTTCCTGGTTTGAAACAGTTTAATTATTTTTACTTAAAGAAGTAGATTGAGTTGGTCAGGACAAGATTGCTTTCTTCTTTGTATGGTGTAATTTCTAATAAACTTTTTGAAATACCAAGCAAATTCATTCATACAAGGGTAGATACAGTTACAGACATTTATGTTGTGAGTTCAAAACATTTGTGAGTAGAATTTGACTTAGTGTTTTCTGTGGAAACTTAGAGAATATGGCTGAGCAACAACGCAGGCTCTGTGTCACTGCTTATCATCTGATGTGTTGTCTGAAGACAATTTATGGGCTTAACTTCTCGTGTGCTTGGGAGCTTCTGAGCAAAAACTTCTTTAAAACTTGTTCACCGTTATCCCTCCCTCTAATTCAATGGCTTCACTACAGCTTTTCTGTAGTACTTTTGAAAAAGAAGTCTATAACACCTCTTGTCTAATGTGACTGATTTTGAAAGTTGGACTTCCACATAAATGTGTGGTATGAAACAAGTTAGGATTTTGAATGAAGCAGTGAAAATCGATGAAAAATCCTTTCCTAACAGTGTATTTTGTCATTGGAAAATATATTTAATACTGGAATAACTCCTGAGTTATATATGTTGTTAAACTTTAAAGCTAGATCTTTTTATTATTTAAAAGCACAGATGAATTGTATAGGTTTTGGCTTAACTCTGTTGAAAGATGATTGCTTTCTAGTTTAATCTTTTTTTCATGATCCTGACATCTTCCTTTGCCATACCACTAGCTCATTGGAGGTGAGGGAAAGACCACGTTTTGAATTTAATCTCATCTGTCAGAATGAACAGGCTTTTAAAAATCTTTTCAGGTTTTTTGTTCTTTGGATACGTAGTTGAGTACATACCAGAACCTTTTTATCTTACACTTTCATGACATGTGTTCCTCACAAGAAAAAAAAAAAGTAATGGCTTAGCAGTGTCAGAGCCCGGGTCTGTCAAGCCCAGTATCCTGTTGTTCCCATGGCAAAGCGCCTGTGGCTGAACAAATCACAGCGTCTCTCTTGGCCTGCCCCTGGACAGCAGTCTTCAGTTGGCTGTGTTCATCACCTCCCCAGCAGAAGGAACTGTGCTGGACATGGTGTCTAAAGATGGGGTTGCTCATCTTGATGACCATGGGAACAGCAGGTGACGCTGCTCGTGATGGCAAGAAACCTCGAGCGTGCTGCTGGTAGTGATGAGTTGTTGGAGGTGCAGTCAGTGTTGCTTCTGCCATGGGTAGTGTCCTGCTTGACGTGGGAGAAAAGAGTGAGACACAAGTAAAAATGCAAATCAAGAGATTATTTCTGTTTCATACACAGAGGTTCTTTCATCTCCCATGGGTGGTTTTGATTAGTCACTGGAAAGGGCTATATAGGGAGACATCTAAGAACAGATGCAGACATTCTGTTTCTCTAATACTTCCACAACCCTCAACCATTTTTTGTTTTAGGGTCTTCTGGAGCCTAAAACTGTGTTTTCAGTAAGGCCCAGTGGATTTCTTGTTTATGAAACAGCCCGATCTTTTATTGAGCCTGTTCTTAATTAAGTCTTCCTTGTGCCGCCTCAGTTTGTTTTTAGTCATTAGATCTATCAACATAATTAAAGCTTGTAGCATTCCAATGCTTCCAAATGGAACCTTTTTTTTTTTTTAGCAAATGTTTTGTAATTTTATTTTGCTTTATTTTTCTATCTTGGGTAATTCTTAAGCCAATAATTTCAGTAAGTAACACTGAATAATCTTTTGACCCTTCTGTGCTTCTGACATTTTGTTTTCACAGTATTTTGAAGAATATATTTATCAGTGAGTATGTAAATGGTTGTGTTAGAGGAATTTACCACAATTACAAAATTTTTATTGTAAAGGGAGTTATACTTAAGTAGATGATAATTTATGATCAAGTAAGAAAATCTGGTCCCATTTTGATTTTTACATGCCCTTTGCTTTTTGTGTGACCATGATTTTCTTCCAGATACTAACACTGATTTCTTCTTTGCACTGGTATTGTTTCTTAAAATGTTGTTTTAAAGGCTCCAAGTTGTAAATCCAGGGTTTGGAGGCTGTAGACACAGTAATTTATCTGAAGTAGGATAAAGTTACTCTTTCTCTCTCTGCAGGTTATTAATCCAGTGTTGCATTTGATTGTGGGGAAATGACTTCAATGTAATAAAATAATCTGAAATGCTGGTAAGGTTCATAAAAATGTCAGGAAACTGCATCCATCTTTAAGCCTAAAAGCCTCTAGCCTGATACATCTTTTTTGTTATACATCAGGTTTTTGCACATAGTTTTGAAAAGGCTTTCAGTGAAAATTTACTAAGAACCTTTAAGTTATGAAAAATGTGTTATTACATACATGTGCATGAAATTTTAATATGCTTGAACAACAGTTGGTAACTCATTTGTTACATTTAAACTTTACCTCAATGCATTTTTGTAGGTATGTAATAATGTTGAAACAATAAAAAAATATGTATAGTTCAAATACTTTTTTACTTTTTACAAGAAAGACTTATTTCCTGTAAAAATTATGATATCAAAAATCGGATTTTTTTAACACCTCGTCAAATTATTTCATACCAAATATATGATGCTTATTTAAGCTTAACTGGAAAATAACTAGTTCTAGTAAACGTTAAAAGCCTCCTTGGAGTACAGGAGATATAGTGTCCAGCATAAAGCAAAGGGACCACCAGGTGGTGCTAGTGGAATATGGTTAAGGTTGGTTTAACCTGCATAAAATGTGTCTTAACAAATGTGGATCAGCCCGGTGCAGTCTAGAAAAACTTACTTTCTCTGCAACAAGCCTGTTTGCACAATAAAAAAGAGTAAATTGAAATACTGTGTCACAGCTTTGTGGTTTGGGCACGTTTTGGTTTTAAAAGCTGGAATGGCTAATGTGGGAGGGAGGCATTATGGTGGCATGGTCCTGGATTCTTTACTTGTTTTTTTAATTTATTTTTTTTTATTAATTCAGAGAGCAGTTTATGAGACTTATCCATTCATACCGCTTGCTTATTGTCTACTACATTTTAACTTCAAATAGCAAAATAACTTCAATAATGTTGGTTTATCTGTGAAGATTTTAGTCAGTGCAAGGCTCCTCTTAAGGAATATACAGAAACATGGATTTTACTCTGTGAGAGGGTAGGGGACTCTAGTTTTCTGATTAAATGCATTATGTGGCTTAAAAATTCAAAGTAGAAACAAATTATAGTTCTGGACATACACAGATTTTTTTGATTAAGTTTTTATCAACTCTTACGAGGGATTTCTTTTAACTCTCTTGAAAATTGTATCCCTTAAAAAATGGAGAGGTAAGAGAGCAATGTGGAACACAGTAACTTGAAGTTCGATTGCCTACTGATTTGAGCAGTTATAGTTTAGTCTTAGTGCACCCAGATATAAAAATATGTATATTCTTTGAAAGCATGATGCAGAGCATTTTTCTACATTAAATAAGCATAAGTTATCCCATATAACATCACCCTTTTAATGAAAAGTATTAGAATTTTTAAAAAAAACACAACAGAAAGCCACAAAATGTCTTTAAACAAAAGTGACTGTCTCCTGACTAGTTAAAAAGCAAAATCCAAAACAACTTTAAAAATCCCCAAACCTGTTTTGCTTGTAATCTTAGTGTTGTGACAAAGCAAGATGTTTTTAGTATTGTGTGTGCCAGTCATTTCAATAACCACCTCACTGTAGCTAAAACCAAACTAAATCAAACCACATGACAGCCACTAATAGGTCTGTAAAATCTCAGTTGACTATAGTTGAATGAACCAGAGGATGGTTGCTCTGGAGTTTGTGGCCCTACACATTTACTCTGAGTAACAAATATATTTGCCATCTGGGTTTTTACTGTCTTAGACACAGCAGTATGGGGTTCTGTGTGAGGAGAAATTCTTCTCCTTTTCCAAGTTTTCTACACCCAGGTACTTCATAACTGCAGGCTTATAGAAAACCATCTTAGAGTACATCTCAAATATCCAGTGTATGCTGCTGTTGAGAGTGTATTTTGTTTTCCTGCTTGAAGTACTTTTTTACTTGGCTTACCTCTTACTTCTCCCCCAGTGTATAACTGTGCTTGCACTTGAGGAAAGGAAATGTGCTCTTTTCAAATGCTGCTTTCTGCTATTCTGAGTTTAGTTTTATTTACCCATTTTAACAAGGAATTTTTGTACTAGCCACCTTAAAAGTTAGCACGAGTCACTTACTACTGTAGAATGATAGTAGCATTGCATTCTGAATGCAATGAACTCTTCTGAAACTTGTCTGTGTAGCATTAATAAGAATCCGTAAGATATGAAGTGTGTTAAAATTCCCATCCATCCAACTTTTTTCTTTTCACTGCACAAAATACTGTGCAGTAAACAGCATATAGTGCAGCATTGTAAAAATGTGAGCAAAGCATTAATTTTTTTTAATCAAAGTGAAATATCGATGTAATAAATTTAGAAATTACATGAGAGCTTAACTTTTGGATCCGTTCAAATACAAAGAGATTAAAGAGCCATCAGTAAAAAGCTGTTAGAAGTATGTGTTAACACGCATGGTTTTGGGAAGCAGTTTCCAAAAAGGGAGCACTTGCCAAATGCTGCCTTTATAAGGTGTGAACAGGTTAAGAAATCTATTCTGCTGCATTGTTCTTTACAGTATGTATTCGTCAGAAAAATAGGTTGATAAGGCTTCTGTCGGCATCTCAATTTTTTTTTTCAAGAGCTAGGTTTTTGTGATATGACTATATTTCTGAATTGTTTTCATGGTGACCCTCAGTTGTCCATTATAGGACTGTTTTCTGAATGTTGGTGAGATTGAAGGAATGCCTGTAATACCGATTCTTTTAAAAAGATCGTGGAAAAAGTTTAATTTTCACTTGCCTTATGCAGACTGTTGGTCAGCTGGTCTGAACAATTTTTCTCTCTTGTGAAGCAGTTGTTTGAATAGATCTTGAGTTATTACACTACAAAAGAGAACAGGATTTAATCCTCTGTATTTAAAGATCCAGTTTTTCTGTGCTATTCAAATGTTCTCTTGAGTTTCGGGTAATTATAAGGGAGACATTTCTAACTATCCGTTTCTTTGTTTAAAAATTTGACCTACTGAATGTACTTAAAAGAAAATTTATAATCTAATCTTAAAACAATATGAGGAAAGGTTAGGATTTTTATTGAAATGCCTGGACTGCGGTTTCCCTCAGTATGGAGAAGACAAGCTAATTCTAAAGGTGGAATAGTAAAGTAAAAATAGTGCTAAATTAGTATTTCTCTCCAATGCAGTAGCTGTATAAAGTCTTAATTATTAGACTGAAGTTCAAGTTCTGTTGAAGTTATTTGAAAAAAATGTACTGTGGATTCAGTAGTGTTAAAATTTCACAGCTGAAAACAAATTTACACTGATTATTTGATTGCAGGTTTCTCTTGAGTTGAACTAGAGTGCTCGGGGTTTTTTTTTTGTGTTGTGACTTGAATGGGTGAGTTTATCATCATTACTGAATGAGTTTGAGGTGTGTGGTAGATACATGAACTGTAGTTTAGGTGAGGGAAGACATGCAGTCTGTTTTTCTTTGAGAATGGCAGTGAGAGCGGGGAGAAGACGATATTAAATGCCACTTATAAGCGAGCTGCAGCTCTGTGGCTCTGGGTCAAGCTGGGTTTTTCTGAGTATTGTAGGCAGTTAGCTGTAGATAAGGTGTGTGCACACTCATGACTTGCATTCATGTAATAGTTTAATTGATATTAGACTTCAGAATCCAGGTGATTTGTAATGAAATTCTCAGGTAGGTTTTTGTTTTGATAGGGAAAGTGCTTTGCTTATTTACTTCTGGGAACACTTGTTTCACGTGTTCTTTTTCTCCTTTGTAACATTACTACACGGGCTGGTATCATGCACAGTTTGTATTCATAGTGGGGCCAGACGTGAAAAAGAATGGATGTTGCAGGTCAGGGAGAGGGTGTGTGTGTGTTTTGACTTAAATGGAGATCTTTTCTTTTATCTGTACTGTCTTAGTTTTATAAGTATTTGGTTGATTCAAAACATTTTTAAAACATGAGGCTTAAAAAAAGTCCAAATATTCAATTAAAAAATTTCTAAGTCTTTCAGTTTTGTGGTGTTTTGATTATTTGCGATTTTTAATTTTCAGCATTGTCAGTGAAGCAGGAGCATCTATTTACAGTGTCAGCCCAGAAGCATCCAAGGAAATGCCAGATCTGGACCCCAACTTAAGAAGTGCAGGTATGAAGTGTGATTATTTTTACCACTGTTTCAGCATGGAATTCAATTATCTGTTCTCTGACTGTTTTGTTTATAATATCAAGTGTAATAATAATCAAAAGTATAAAAAGTAAAATTTTGGATGTTTTGTTTCAGAACTTTAATTCTCTTATCATTTCACATTTGAAGTCCTAGGAATTCAAATCAATGACATAATTTATTGCCGTGGCCTATAATGTAAATGTTCTTGTGGAGGTATTCCTGCAATAGAATCGTACAGGAGAGTTTGTGGGCATTGGTATAATAATGAATTGCATAAACTTCCACAGTTGGATGTGTCCAAGCCCACAAGGACTAGACCTTCTTTCTTTTGTCCCTTGTATGTACAGAAATGTCTCTAATAATAATTAAATATTTCAAGGGTGAGATATAGATGTAAGAAAAGAACAAGTAATATAAATGTGTGCATTCATTGTGATCACTTTGAAGTCTTCCTTTAGTTGAATATAGTCCTCAAGAAATACTATTTTGGTTTAGATTTTAAAAATTATCTACTTCACCATAAATGTATACTGAGGTATAATATAGCCCCATTACTTAAAAATTTTCAAGTGTTGCCACTGCTACAATTTTCAGTGTTTGGTTAAAGAGTAGTCTTTAAAAATCAAATTCCGAGCAGCTTTGCTGGTGCCCCAGCACTACTCATGGATTTGGCTTACTAGGAGTCAGCTGTAAGGGCAGATCTGGTTTTTTTTTTTATTATTTGTGTATTTTTATTTGAGATCTTTTTGTATTTGTTTTCATTAACCCCAATTTTTTGTTTTCTTGGTTTACCTGCAACTTGCTGTCATACCTGATCAAATAAATCACATTTGAAAATGGAGTGACGTTCTCATATAAAAAAGTTTTTCTAAAAAAGTGACACTGTTCTTAATTTTATTGTTAATTTAGCAGGTTACTGGCCTTGAAATCCCAATAAAGGTGCAGAAGTAGGTCAGCAGAAAAAAAATTTGAAGTTATGGGGTATTTGGGGGTAAAACTTTCTAGGATTCCCCATGTTCCTCTTTCCTTTTAATTCCACAAAGGGAAAAGGGATTTGTGTTAACACAATATTTCAAGTGAATTATTTTACAGTAATATTCTTTAAAAGTCTGTATCAGCCCCTCCCTTTGTCAGACAGATCTCTAGCTTCTTTTTGTTTCACTCCTTCCTCCCTGCCTTCAAACAGACTCTGTTATGATTATCTTTCCTGGGCCACAGGTTTTGAACATGTCACAGTATGGCCACAGTGAATATTTAGGCATGTGACATTTATGTATATGTGACAGATGCCACTAAATTTCCCCTGGGCCAAGGTTTATGTTGCCTATATATTAAATGTGGCCTTTGAGCTGCTGTAAATTAACAGAGAAAAGCTGAAAAGACAGAAGTCTAATTATTAACTATGTTTCTCCAGATGTACCTTTTTCCTTTTTTTGGAAGTTAATTTCAGACATTTTTATTTAGTGTTGTGCATCAAATGCAGTAAATGAAAATCAAACAAATTTAAGTATTAATTATCTGTAGTTGATAATTTCTCTATTATTACTAGGAATTGCTTGAGGCATAATTTAAGTGCTGTTGCATTTGATTTGAAAAGCATTAGCAATTTTAACGTGCCACAGCAATACCATAGAATGTATAGAAATTGGAAGAGAGTAGGATAAAAAGTGAAAAATAATTGCTTAGTTCCATAAATGTTGGCTGTTACAGAGTTGACAACTAGAAATATATTTATTACAATAGAATCATTCTAAAAGTTTTAGAGTGTCTTTATATATACTTTGGTGTCAATTTTTAATTAGCTGCCACTAAAGCTGTGGACATTTTTTTTTAAAGCTGAATACAAAAATTTGACGTTACATTAGAGGGTAATATTAACTGGTTTGGGAGTTTCTGTGAGTTTTTTCTTGACCAGATTTTCCTTTTGTACCTAGGATTTTCCTTTAATGTGCAGCAAACAGAAAAGTGACATGGTGTCAAAGCTGGCTTGCTTTTTATTTTAATTATTGTGTTACATCATATCAGGCTCCGTGCTTACATTATAGCATTTAGTACGTTAAAGGAAGCTGACAGCTGCATGATGAAGTGTGACATTCATAGTTAAAAGGTACAACTGACTTGATATTTGTGATCTTAACGCAGTTTGCCACTAACATTTTTCTTAACACAAACTTTATAGAAGAGTTTTGGGATTTTTCAGTTACATAGTTAAGCCTATGTTTGTCCATCAGGTACATAAAGGTAGAAATATTAAGTAATGCATACTATATGAGAATATACTTTCAGATCTTGTAATACATTCTTTAACATATTTACAGTACTATTTAGCAACTGTGTAAGTTTTCACTTTATACAGATAAATAGAAGACATCAGTCCTAATTTTTTAAAAATTGTTACCTTAATTTTTCCTTGGCTGAATGTTGTATGTAGTGGGGGACCAGAAACCTTTCATCATTTCTTGGGGGTGTTAATTAAAGATATTAAGCCAAGAACTCATCTGGTTATTATTTTTTTCCCTGTGAGCTGTCTTTGGAGGTCATGGATGACACGAGTTTCCAGTAAATGGTTGAGAAGGGTCTCATTATAAACTAATAGTGTATGTATGAACTTTCCGTCTTTATAATCATAATTTCAACACTTTTACTCAAAATTGCATTTGCTTGGGGAAAAAAAATGCTCAAATATAATAATGCTCATTCCTTTAACAATTTGCTGGTGTCTCCAGAGCAGAGAATGGAATAATGTTTCTCCATTTTAGACAGTTTTAGAACTGTCCTCTAGAGATGACTGCCTTCATTGTTGCAGTAGGCAATATCAGCTCTTAATATGATTTCTTTACACTGAACTAGGGTCTTTAAAATCTTTACAGTATCAAGGCTGAATATTTCACGAAGTTGCAGAAGCTTCTGTACTGATACTGCAATTCATATAAAATTTTGTGGAGTGGGACTCAACTAAGTAGATAGTAAAGAACTGGATGAAACCTAGTTACTTGTGTATGAGTAGAGTGAGAAGGTGTATATCCCCTTCTGACAGTCATTGTAGGATTAATGAGCAGAACAGCTACTTCTCAGCCTCACAGAATTAGGAGATAAGAGGCTTATAGGCCAGAGCAGTAAAAGGATTTCTTACTTGATAGGCTGAGGAAGTTCAGCTGCAGCAGATTAGGGAGGTTCTGCCTAGAGAACAAGCCACTGTAGTGTAGTAATGGGTGTATTTGGATGAATTTGCAATAGGGTTGCAGCCTGTCAGAGAAGAGAATGCAAGGCTTCCTTGAATTCTCCTTCCCAAAAGCTGTGCCTAAGAACAGGCTGAAGATTTGGAGTGGGAATTGTTGTACGGGAGAATGGACACCATAAAGAGGGTGCTTAGCAAGCTGTCAATGTTGATCATCTTTGTGAAGCTTATAAATATGTCCCCTCTTGAGTCTTAGTAATAGCCTGCTCTAGGCTTAGTAGAATGGCTGCAAGGCTGGGGGTGACTGCAGTCCTTTTTCTGCCCTGGCATGTCCTCTGGCCACCTTCTTAGAATAGGAGTCAGATGCTGAATTTGGTGTTTTGCAAGGCAGTCAAATTAATTTTTGTCTGTCCTGTTTTTTTCTTGGTGTTTAGGGTTGGGTTGTGTTGGTTGGGGTTTTTTGTTGTCTTGGCCGGGTTTTTTGGGTTTGGTTTGGTTTTCTTGAGCTGCCATCAGTATGGCACTTTTCTTGTGTGAGCGTTGGTTAATTTTATTCATGGCAATGTCAAATAAGAGTTTTTCCTTGTCACCTCAGTGTCAGATCTTCTGGATTACTCTATGTCTCTGTGGTTGAGATTTGCTTGTCTTTTTTTGTGGTGTTTTGTTGGGGTTTTTTGTTTGTTTGTGGGTTTTTTGGTTTGTTTGGTTTTTTTGTGTTTTTTGTTTTTTGAAGGCCTGGATTTAAGTTTTCCTTTGAAGTAGTTTTAAGTGCCATGCTCAGTGAACAGTGACTTTGCCTTGCAAGTTTACCAGTAAATTCTCCTCCATTTGAGTCTTCTTTCATTATCACAGCATTTGAGAAGATTGTCTCAATGTGGTATTCTTTGCCTGAGCCAAAGAATAAAGATAGACTCAGTGAGGAGCTCTCATCCATCAAATAGATGGACTTGTAGACAGTCAGTGCCAAAATGTTTTTTTGCTTGTCCCTGGGCCTGTGAACTCTGGAATTAAATTATCTTCCAAAGGTTGATACCTTCTTTGTTATCTATCCTATCCAATACATTATTGCCCAAGGGCTTATTTAGGTGGGCAGAGCCTAATGAAAATGAGTCTTCTGGGACAAGAAATAAAAAGAGTCTGTGCAGGTGTCAGTGGCCATAACATCTCAGTGCTTCTCCACTTCTACAGTTCCTTATTGTTGGAAAAGCTTCAGCTGAACAAGTTTGGCTAGACAAAATGGGAAGATCATGGAGGAACACTTAAAATATATAGAAAGTGTGAGTAGGTATGGCTTGTCTTGAAGGACTGGCACACAAAAACATGGAATTTTTCAGACATCAGTGGTTGTGTAATCACGTATCAGAAGAGATATCATGCTAAGCCTGTGTGATTTTATGTCCCTACCTTAATACAATCATAGGCATTTGGTTTTTAATTTGCAAATCCATGTTCAGCTGCTGAAACAAAACCAACATACTAGGGCTTGTCTACTCCAACAGTTTCAGGAAATGTTTGTTTTCTACTCAGACATGAAAGGTCTGGGGTCCTCTGTCAGGACCACACAGTTCTGTCACTCAGGTAGGAAAATAGTATATGTAGATAAAATATTACCCAGTTACTTTTTTGTAAAGATTTGGAATACTAACAGAGCAAGCATGTGTGTCATGCTGCATGCCCACGTATGATCTTTAAAACCACTTAAAAACTTTGTTGTTTCTAAAGTATGATTTCTGAGGATAAGGGAGACCAAAAGGTCACACAGCACAGCTTGCCTTAACATTGTCAAATCCCATCTGCTTGTCTCCTCTCCACAGGGCAGAATACATTGGATTATTGTACAATCAAAGTTCAGCACACCACTTGCACTTTTCCTAGCAAAAGAAAGCCTTATAGGCTTTGGGGGCTTGTTAGGACTTTGTGACAGTCATGCTACAGGGTTTTATTCCCTGGGGTGCAGTTAAAGATAGAGACGTACAGTTCAGAGCTGTCATACTGGCCAGCAAGTAGAAGGTAGAGATTGGAAAAAATATAATTTCTTTTGACTTTATCTTAAGGAAAGTAAAACAATTTGATGATTAGATGTGTGGGACATAGTGCCTTGATGTCTACTTGAGCTAATTTCTTCATCTTCTTAAAAGAGCACTATTCCCCTTTGGCTACTGAGGAGAGAAGGTCATTTTAAAAAAACTTTATTGGAAAGAAGTATTACAGTTAAACCATTCATACTGCTTTCTAAGTGGAAGCTTCCTTCTGCAGCTAACCATAGACGACTGGTGCAAGTTCCACAAGTTTTCAGAAAGAGTTAGAAGAAAGGAAAGAGAACACTGAATTTTTATCCATTAAAACATTTTGCCAGCCTTTTTAGTTGGGTTGTGTGCCATTACAGTACAAAATGAAATAGTATTCCATCTTTCATCTGCTGTATTTTATAGCATTTAAGAATGAGTTTAAATGCACTGTTGGAAAGAAAACTGCAATGGTTAGAAACGAAATGGATGGTTTTCATGGTTTAACACTGTGCTGGCAATTAACCGAATGACAGATGCTCTATTAATCCCCCCTCCTGATAGAGAGTATAAGGGAGAGAGACTTATGGGTTGGATACTAAATTACACAGCTTTAATGAAGCAGTAATGATAAAAAAGGGAAAAATTATTGAATATGTACAAATATGCAGAAAAACAATACCATGTTTCTTCCCTCTTTCCCTCAATAATGCTCACGTTACTACCAAGGCTGCAGGGCAGCCCTGGGAAAGTCCAGGCTGGACTCCTGGAGTCAGGAACACACAGATTCAAGCTGGCATGGGTCGGGACAGACAGACAGAATCGTCCCAGGATGCCAAAGCAAACAGGAACAGGGGAAGAAGGGCAAAGAGGAAGGGGCTGACCCTCATGATCTCTCAAATTTATACCAAGTATGACACATATGGATGGAATACCCTGGTCTGTTTTGGTCATCTGTCTTGTCCGGTCCTCCCTAAAGGAGGGCTGTAAGGGTAACCTCTTTACTTCTTTTCTCTTTACGGAGTATAAGGTGTTCCTTAGAACTGAGCAGTGACCTTGGTTCTGCATACCAAACATCGAGCATTATCAGTCCTAGAAGCAGACACTGGCTGAGAAACTGGCTGTTCATTTCAGCAAGTACAGCTACTAACACGAGACGTAACTGAAAGCAAAATTACAAGACAGAAAATTCACTCTGTCCCAGCCCAAACCAGGCCAGTGGTGAACAGCAGTAGTAGGTAAAGATGGTCTTGCTCCTTATCTCCCTATAGGAAACAGTTCCTACTAATGAGCAGAAGCTCATCCTGAGGCATGGGATAAGCTCTACAGTTTAAACAGAAGTTCTGTGGAATCTGTGGATAACTTTTTAAAACAATCCCTAGTCTGGAAAGGACTGGTCCTCTTATGGTTGTGATGGACATGTATGCCTGCTTCAGGATTTTGAGAGAAAATTTGACTTAAATTGCCCCAAAGCAGTGGCACAGTGCTGAATGGGTTGTTATACAAGTGTTAGAGATCTTTGTGTTCTTTTTTGTTGCTCTAGACAAGAAACTAATGTTTTCCAATCTGTTCAAGCTCTGTGGGATGTGTATGAGGTAGTATGTAATCCTTATTGTGCTGCTCATCGGCAGCACTGTATTTGCTCTGAAGCTGTGGAGTGTCGTAGGCTGGAAAAGAGAACCTAAATCTTCTGTAATCTGCAAGATCAAGATTCACTTAGATTCCCTTAGGCTTCTGCTTTGTTACCAAATAAAAACAGGAGATTATTTTGATCCAGGTGAGAACTCTTATGCCTGGTTGTTTTGGATCAGCTTTTTCACTATTCCAAGAGAGTTGTGTGGTTGTTTATACCTTTTACCTGAGCATCATTCTCTGTGCATGTACAAATGTTTGCAACTGGTGTGTAATCTTTGCATGCTCTGTAGAAAGATGGGATGTGCACACCTTGCCTTCCTCTTGTTTACCTATTTCTTGTATCTCAGATGGATCTGAGTAAACAGACTTGGCCTTTTATTTACAGATCATTGTTTGCTATGCTGCTGAATAAACTGATAAAAATACTACCTGTTCTGTCTAAAAGCAATGTCAAGAAGGAGTGCTAGACCAGGCTCTGGTAAAGCCACTTGCCCTTAGCATGGAAGAGTTATGAAAATTATTTTCTTCCTTTCCTCTGGATGTAACTCAGTGTATGTGTGTGCTTATATAATTTCCTTAGAAGGCTTTGTTACTTATTTGAAGTGTGGAGGCTCAGAAACAATAAATGCAAGGATGCTCTTCAATTTAAAGAGTTTGGTTTGCTTCTAATACATCAGTGTGGTCCATTACTTGCCAAAGCTGCTTTTCTTACTGTAGGCAGGGGAACGGAAATTCTGATCACTTATGAAAGGTTAATTTTTCTGTTGATACACATAAATAATTCTTGTTAGTACAGAACTTAAAGCAATTTTTTCTTTTTAGTATTAGCAGTAATCAATGACATGGTGATGCAGTTAAAATTAATACCAGCAGTCTGAATGTGAAAAACATACTTACAATGTCTACCTTTTAAGCTGAGTAGATGGGGAAAGATTTCTCTGAATTTTTATCAAGCTGTAAGAACTCATTTCTGTGACAGAAAAATCACATCAGGCTTCAATTAAATTATTATATTTCTATCATCTCACCTTAGATAAAAATGCTGTTATCCTGTGATATAGAAATGACGTATTCTTGGGAAAAGTGTTTTTGAGAGTGTGCCTCTAAGAAATATTTCTTGAAGAAATACTGATATTGTAAATCTGCATTGCAATATTCACTTTTAGAGGTTTTCCATTTAAATGTATTTCTTATTTCCTTTTTGTATTCAAGCCATGTATTTTAAAGATTTTTGTAGTAAATAAATAGAACATTGTCATTCATTATTTCATTAATCTTAGGCAAATAACAGATTATCAGTTTTATGGAGTTTAAAGTAAACTAAAATATAACCTTTTTAAAACAAAAACCTGCTCACTTGCCACAGAAGAATTTTGGATGAAATGCAGCTGTTGAACAGTTGCTTAAAATAAATTGCATACTTTAAACCCACCAAGAAGATATATGAGGATTCAAAACTGTGTCACAAATCCTGACCTACTGAAAAAGAATGCTTAATGAAAAGACTACTGTACGTTTCACTGTATCCTTTGCAAGGAGGGTGAAATTCAGGTCAACAGGATAGAAAGCTTCCAGGACTCAGGAAACCTGAACAATCGATCATTGAGTAAACATTATTTCAGATACTTATGGAGAGTAATTGATCTCAAACATAATAATAGGCTTTATAAAAAGATTTTAAAAGTTGTAATGTTTCCATATCTACCCTTGTAGGAAATACTGACACTAATTACATATGCATTTGTAAGTTAGTCAGTGATTACCTTAATATATTAATTTTTTATTTCAGTGGCATTGAAGTTTCATCCCAGAAAGGTTGAAAAATTGGGGTACAAAGGTTAATTTCAAATAGAAGAGGGGATGAATTACTTGGATGTTATAGTAGCATGTCTCAGCAAGAACAGAATACTTTTATAATAGAAATACAGAATGTTCTCATTTCTGACAAATTTGAGGTTGAACTAATTATAGCCTAATAGATTCTGGTTGCCATCTATTTATTTGTAAAACATTGGTTAAACTACCCATGGCCTTCACATCTGGAAGCCTCACATCGTTTCAGAACGCAAACAAATGTTCCCACTCATATGACATAGCTAAACTGTCACAGTTGTTGGCTGGATCATACTTTTATTCTTATATAAAGACCCATGTATTTGAAGGAAGGACTGCCATCATCTTAGACTTTGGGACAAAAGCATTTTTCTACTCTCAATGACAACATTTGAATGCCACTGTAACTGAAGGAAACAGAATTTTTTTTTAATTTTTTTTGTTTGGTTGGTTGGTTTTGTTTTTTTTTTTGTTCCACTCATAAGCGTTCCTGGCAGTCTCTCACACTGCCTTTGGCAGAACTTTGTATGTTCATTTTCACTCTTACCCTATAAACAGCCATTCATCTTCTGCTTTATGGCATGGCTCTTACATAGAGCAGTGCAAATGGAGAACAGTTTAATGCGTGAGTGTCTGAATGCAAAAGTTGGCAAGCTGGTCCTGAAGCAGAGGCAAAGATTGAAACTATTTATAATAAATTGTTATGTTGCTGACAAGATTTGTAGCTGCTTTTGTACCCTAAATAGTGTGCATATCTGATTCGGGCCATAATGATTGCTTTAGATCTTTTCCATCACTGAGAGGAGATGGGTAGGCTAATTAAGAAGTTATCACTAATTCTGTACTTTTTAGGGCTGTCAGCTGACATGGCCCCTGTTTAGGTACCATTTAGAGACACAGTTGGAAGCTGGCTGTGTTGGTTTTGCCCCTCACTGTTGAGAGTGGGCACTTTTTTCAGTCTTCAGTATGGAAAGACTTAGCCTGAAAACTGTTGCTAGTAGTCTGGAGTGGAAACTCTCTCCTTTTTATTCCATGTGAAAAAATTATATCACTTGCTGTAGAAAATGTTAGTAAAAACAAAGTTACGTGACTTGAACATGTGAGGAAAATAGACTTAATTTTGAATTTGCCAGTTTGAAATTAAGAGAGATTTGGTCTTCTTTAGAAAGGGGGAGCCAGATAATTAAATAGGTTTGCAAATTCCTGAGGGGCTTCTGCTCATTAGCCATTAGGAAACTGAACATTTTAGTAGAACTCCTTATTTTCTGTGAAAATCAGAGCTGGAGAGTGACATGAGTAGTTCAGGCAACTCTTATCAAGGCTTTTTTGCTCACCTTACTCTCATTGCACCTCATCACTGATAGGTAAAAATACTGGACCATCTGATGGCTTTTTCTTGTCAACTAACCAAAGCCTGGTGTGAATTCAGCCCACCAAGCAGTTTAATTGCTATTTTTATAAAACATCAGAGAACGTCATGATGAGACAGGATTTTGGTAAATAAATTTTCTGTGATCTTCTTTATTTCTCATTCCATTTGGAGGCAAAGTTCATCTACATTAAAGTCAAAAGACCACCTAGGCCATCTTGTCCCCTCAAGCTTTAAAATTTTACATGGATTTACTGCATGGCAGCACAATATGTTACTGTCACTCCAAGTATTGCAATAATGTTTTCTTCTTAGTTGACAACTTGAAGCTTTGCATCTATCACGTTTGCATTTAGTGTGATGATTTTGTAAAGGTCCATGTCATCCTGATCTTAATACTCTGTTTAATATTGAATAGGGGGTTTCGTTCACATTTTACTTAGCCTATTTTAAGAATTGCATCTCAAGCTTTTCATGTTTAGCTTTGCTGATTACTTTTGATAAATATGATTTTCTGAGGCTTTTTGGTCCCGCATATAATTTATTTTGCTTAAGAGAAAATGAAGCATACCTTAATAATTGTAGAAGTGAGGATGTTTTATTGTCAGTTATATATAAATGCATGGTTTCTAGCCATTCCTGAAATGTACTTGAAGCATATAAACAAACAGCTTTAGAGTAAAAGAGGTTAGTATAAAAAAAGAAACCCTTTGAAATGTATTGATTTGAATTTTAGAGGTGAAAATGTAAGCCCATCAGGTTTTACTGTGTCTGTCTGGTCCATGGTAGCAGACCTTGTACTTCCACTGAGCCCTCATAATTTGAGTAAGACTTGACTTCAGTAAGAGTCCTACAACATGGATCAAATCACCAGACCAGACCCTCATTGTACCCTAAAAAGATCTCTCTGCCTATTGTGGCAGCGTGCTGGTACTGTAACAAAGAAAAAGTGGGTTTGTCTGTACAAGAGACAGTGGATGCATGTTCAAGGAATGCAAACAACTTTTGCCTTTTCCCTATTGTGCTCCCTTTTGTTTTGAATTTGAAAAGTTCTGGAGTAAAATAGCAGCTCTAGTGTCAATTCTGCAGGTCAGCTATTCTGCTAGCATTGGCCGTGGGAGCTGTGTCCCTTAGACTAGAAAAATGACTGTTAGTGGGTCTTCATGCTTCGATATTGTAGCTGTTAGGGCTGATCCAGGAAAGCACTTAAATGTCTGTATAACTTCATGCATGAGAATAGTATTTCTAGTTCCAGTGGGACTACCAGCATGTATTTGTGCTGAAGTGCTTTGCTGGATCAGGTCCTCTGCTGGAAGCCTCCTAGGGACATGACAGCATTGTCAACCTAGCTATTAAGACAGGAACAGCCTAGATTTTGCTTTAATTGAAGGTTCCCAAGAGCAGGTTATGCTTGGAAAATTCCTTTATCAACCTATGCATGTAGCTGTCTATTTTTAAAAGATGTTTTGCCATTAGGTGTAACTAAAAGAAAATCCTCTAAAATATGTTGTAGCTATTAAACAAGTTGAGATTAAGAAAGTTTGCTGAAAGCAAGTATAGTACCTATACATAAATATAAGCACATTCAAAAGAAATACATAGTTTTAGATGTTTCCTGGTTTGAATCAGTACTGCTGTCATTGGTGCTTTGTTCAGCTTCTGGTTGTTAGCTGAGTGGTGATAGATTCCACCTAATATCTCAAAGTGATAACCAGTGTATTTAAACTGGTAAAAGTAAGCTTGTTTTTTTACTAAAAAGTAAACTTTTTGTTCTGCTTTGTTTTTTGTTTTGTTTTGTTTTTCCTTGACAAGAAGGCATTTGTGATGGCCTTTGAATTCAGAACTGCTCGATCAGAGACGCAGGCATATCGGATGTCACCAACACAGAGCTCTCTGATCCTAGCTACCAAACAGCCTCTGTCAGCCTGTGTTAAAATAGATAATAAAGGATATGAAAAGTCTTGCATGACCGAGCAGTGAACTTCATGTTAACTGTGCATTTAGCAGAGTGGGGTCTTTAAAGGTGAAATCTCTAATGTTGCATTTAATGGATAAACTTCACAATGGGGTTTGAGAAGCTTGCATTGCCAATAAATGTTAGGTCTCTCTACTGCTTTGGCCTCAAGTATCAGTGTTCAGACAAATAATTTTCTGAAATGCTGTGAAATCTTCAACATCCTGCATTAGTGGTTGTTGCTATTTAAATTAGAGCTGCAAAGATAATCAAGAAAGTGGAGAACGCTTCATATAAGGAGAAACAGAGAAGTGGCCATGTTCAGGCTGGAGAAGAGAAGGCTCTGAACAAATAAAATACCTAATATGAGGGAAGGCAGATTCTATCAGTAATACCCTCTATGAGAACAAGAGGCAATGAGCACACAATGAAATACAGGAAATTATGTCTGAACACTAGAAAACATTAATTTATTATCAGGGTTTTTGAACCCTGGATTTTCTGGATTGTCCAGAAAGGTTTCAGAGTCTCCATCAATGGAGTTATGCAAAGGATATGTTCCTAGACAATCTGCTCTAGCTGACCTTATTTTAGCAGGAGTGTTAGACAAGATTATGTCTGTCTGCAAGAGGTCTGTTGAATCTAAATAACTCTATGATTCTGTAAAAGTGTTTATTTTTGGTGTGTGTGTATATATGTATCATATATATATGATAATAATAATCATGGTCTTAGAATCATAGAATGGTTTAGGTTGGAAGGGACCTTAAAGATCATTGTGTGTGTTTCTGTGTGTGTGTGTAAAATCAGCTACTGACCACTGGAAATACTTCCAGTTTTCCTATTTGAACATTATATATGCAAAGCACCATGCATATAACATAACTCCTGACTCCTGTCTGTTCTTCCTTTAGCACTCTCTCGACTTGATTAAAAATGAATTTAAATGTAAAATAAATTTTAAGAAATGTCTCTTGAAATGACTAATGCCAGCAGTGAGGGTGAATGAACTATTCATCAGTGTTTACTTCACTAGGTAAAATGAATGTTCAGAGAGCTCCTAAACTGACCAACCTATTTTGTCTTTACTCAGGAGGAATAAGTTTAAAAATATAATCCTGGAAGAACAGAACTCTTATAGTCGAGTATATAGGGAAGAGAGTACAATTGCAAAAGATTTTATTAAGTAAAGGACCTATCAATAAATATAGGCTTTAAAAATGCAGTCTTGATTCAACATTTGGATTTAGAAGGCCAAAGGTTCTTCCCGTGTGCTCTTAATGGCACCAGAGGTGTTAGAAACTGCTTTTTTTTTTTTTTTTCTAAATGAGGATATAAGGGTGACAGATTGCAAACTGTTGTGTTTGGTATGCAATTTATATTAGTGATGCCCCCATACCATTTTCAAAGTGAACACTGAATTTTATGGTTGGATTATATAAATACATAATGTGAAAGTATGTTATGTGTACCTTACTATATTAGATAAATAAGTAGATGAACAGTTACTCCATTCTTTTTTAAAAGTTTATTTGTTTCTATGTACCTGTGGCTTAAGATTATATTTCAGAGCTTAATTTTAAGTGTTACGTGTGCATTTAGCATGGAGTCAAGGGAAAATATAACGTACACAGTTCTGTTTATTAACTGTAACCTGAAAAAACTTTTTTAATGTCATGGTTAGAGCTTGAAATCTCCTTAGGTCTTTGCTTGTATTATTCCATTAGACCATTTGATTAATATACATTTCATGTTCCCTGTCTATCAGTGAAAAGGGATTCTGTTACATTATTCATTATTTCCAGGTTAAAAAAAGATCTTAAATATGTAGAAGATTAAAATAAAATATCAAAAGTGATTGCATGATTTTGATTTTTCAGATAAAAACCATAGCTGTTTCATAATTCTGTTTTTCAGTTTCCATAGCTAGACGTGTCCAAGACCCATTAGCTGAGCTAGTGAAAATTGAGCCCAAACACATAGGAGTTGGAATGTATCAGGTAAGATAAAAATACTATGTATCATTTAATCTAGCTAATCTGTCATGATACAGAGCGACACCGAAATGCTGCTTTATAGTTGTTAACTAGTTATGGCTCCTTTAAAAGACTTCAGTAGAGTTGCTAGAATGGTAGTAAATACTTAGAAGTCAGACTGCCTCTTTTTTAAAATCTCTACTTTTAATAATCACAATTGAGAGTGAAATGGCTATAGGTATAGCCACTGTATATAGACTAATGTATAGTGTATTGAAAACATCAAATCAGACAGGTAACCTGATCTGTAAAGCTTTCTCTTTTTTGTATTGTTACATCAATGGGGTTTTAGCTCTTTGTGTAAGATAGAATGAGATATTGATCTGCCATTTAGAAGCCATTAATTTGTACTATTAGGTAAATTCCTTCTTAGAAGTTTGTAATGAAAGCATTTGTTTTGAAGTTTTTGTTTACTGAAGCTGAATTGAAAAGTGTTTGACAATTTTAATACATTTTTGTATGTTGTTTCTTAGAAGCGACTTTCATCTTCAAAGTGTCTTTACAAAGTTATTGTTATTGAGAAGTGGTACATAAGTTATTGTCATTTTATACCATATAGGCATTTATTCAGGAAAGCATTTATGCATGGACTTAAGTCCTACCAAACAGAGGAGTAAAAAAAAAATATATATCGAAAACTAAGTATGTACTTTTGAAACTATAGAATATGAGTACATTTTCATTCACACCTATCTGCATTTTAAAGCCTCACCATAGTTTCAATAAATCCTTAGATACACCTCCTGCCAGAGTTCGTATCACCACAGAAGCTGTAAGATACTCATTCAAAGATACAGAATTTTCTGAGGTACTAGAGCTTTATAAGACACTACTGAAAGCAAATTTGCACTTTGAAAGCAAAGTTAGGAGCTCTGCTGCCCCTTGGGCATGAGAACTCTCTGAAGGCAGGGTGAGGGGAAGGGAGAAGAGGGATTAAGCTGTTATGACTGATCTACAGACAGAACAGTCGCTTGCTGGCATCTCAGAAGCACTGTTTTGTTGTACAGGGCATCCCAGAGTAATGACTGATATAATGGCTCAGATATAGAGTATTTCAGGTGCAGAATTTTGCATTGTCCAAGACAACGTGAAAGGTTTTATTACATTTTAATTTATGATCTAATTGTGGACAGTAGCTTTTTTAATATCTGGGATGAAATATGTATTGTGTAGTCTAGACCAAAAATGTAACTAGCTTTTCATGAAGGTGGCTACTTTCTTAGTACACTGTTAATAAAAATCTTGCATTTCCTTTCAGAAACACGCTGAAAACTGATATTTAAGAATCTTTCAAATCCAAGTTTTGGCATTCTTGTCCTGAAGGATAGACAGCAGTTACTCCTGCACTCGACCTCTGCCTCTTTAGGTAGAGGCAAGCTGAGGCTGTGTGTTGCTGCTGCTCCTGCTTCCTGTGGAAGCCATGTAGCACAAGCAGGGTGGTGGTTTCTTAAGGGATGGTTGCACATTCAGTGTGTTAAGTGTGAGCTCCCTGAAGAGGTCATCCTGCCTTTTCTGCTACTCCTGTCCCAGTGACATAATCCTTTTTTGTTGTTCGTAATATCATTGTGATATCCTGGGTTGCTGTACGGGAGGGGCAGCAATTGGTAGCTTGGGGGAGGAATGGACCTGGGGCTTTCACAACTGCTTGAGTTTTAATTGACTTGGGACATGGCCTCTCTATCAGTTTACCATAGCCAGAGATCCCAAACTACTCTGTGAAAGGCAATGGCAGAGACATGAATTACTCTGTCTTTTCTAGGAGTATTTTCTCAGAGGCTGAAGTGAGAGACTGCTCAGGCAGAACCTGCCTGGTGAAGGCTGTAGCTTCCTCTGACTGTGGCAGAAGAATGTTGTATGTTCAGCTGTGTGACCCCCTTGGGCAGGATCTGCTGCCATCAGCAGTGACAGTAGTTATACAGGAAAGTGAAGTTGTTGTGCATTAAATCTGCTGCTCACAATTGAGCTTTCTCAAAAGTTGCACCCCCTGCCACCTCTCCCCAAGGTTACTCTGTGAAGGGACTGCATCTTCTCTAGCTCCTGTTTCTGTGACATTCTGGATCCCTTCTACCTGTCTGCTTGGTACTTGATGTGCGTGTTTGTGAGAATGTTAGTATTTTCTAGTTTTTCTAGAGCAAATTTCCCAAGCAAATCAGCTCATTTGGCTATGGGTACTTTGGGTAAACATGGGTTTCCAGGTAGCAGATCTCTATAAACTAAACCCCATCAGTTGACATTTGTGTTCACTTATTTTAGGTGACAAGAAACTTGAAACTTGTACTTGACCACCTGTTTTTTTTTCCTATTTCCAGTTATGATTCTGAGTTTGTGCACTACCAAGAAAATCAGGTTTGTCAGAGAAAAATAAACAGGCCCTGGATCTCCTAGCAGTTATTTCCTTAAACACAGAGAAGCACAACCTGATTTATTAGGGCTTCTCTCAGACTAAATTCCAGTTGCCTAAAGGTCCTCGTCTTCCTTCATCTTTATCTCATTAGGAAAATTGTTCTTTCCTCCCAGACAGGAACTTAGCCAAAATTAATTTATCACCTTCAGGCCATATTACTATGATTTCTTCTGTAGTTGAACATGAAGATGATGCCCGGACTCAGCCTGATACAGAATATGTTTGCTTTGCCACATCCCATGCCAATTCAAAGCTGAATTCTTATTGGTGAAGAAGCAGTTAGTGGCTCAAGACTTTATTATGCTGCAAACTGGATTTTGGGTGATGAATTACTACTACAGTTATAAAAGATGTTGGAGATGTAGATGAGAGCCGAGAACAAAGCTGCTTCACAAAGATTGCAGTTAGGGAATTAAACTCCATAGCAAAGAAAATGAATAAGGAGTAAAAAAGATGCCTAAAGACAAACAAATTCCTTTTTCTCAAATAGAAACCCAGTTTTTGATAGGAGAATAAAACATCACTAATGTTAACTTTCTGTCTACCAGTCCCTGACAAAGACAAATCAAAAATTAAACTCTGGATTAAGGGTAGAATTAAACTAATACACTTTTAATACATCAAAATCTGGATCTGTATTATAAGGCAGAGAAAGAAGAAATAATGCTAAAGAACTATTTTTAGTTTGGCTGGTATTTTGCTCTTCATTTAATATGCAAAATCCTGAGATGCTAAAAACCGGTGGCCTCTAGGGAGAGAACTAGGGGGAGCTCAAACTGATGTGTAGTCTAAGAACAAGAGATGGTGTGTGTTGAAGAATTAGAATTTTTGATAGATCATGTATAATAATAAATACTTTGCACCATGCCTGATCCTGAAAATGCAGCACCCTATTTGGTCTTCATAATTTCTGGAGCATAGAAATCTCTTCATTATATACTTTTGTAGATGGTAACATCTTCACTCTTTAATACATCTGGAAAAACAATATCCCACGGGGATGTGAGAGAGAATATATGTAGTTTTGTAACCTCTGAAGTGAAGGATATTTGGTCCCAGGTGGAGCTGTAGTATTTTGTATCAAATGAATAAAATTATTAATACTTTTAAGTAGCAATTTCTTCAAGAAAAAAATGGTTGAGCTAATTTTTGTCTTCTCTAGATAATGCTGAAGAATCCTGTTCAAAGGAATGTTTCATAAAGCCTAATTGGAATGCCCAATAACAATTACATTTGGAAATGCCTTTTTTCCTCCCTGTATTCCTCTCCTTACAGAAATGCAGCAGTTTTGCATTTGATTGTTTTCTGTAAAACATTTTATTCAGTTGAAATTTGGAATGCCTTTTAGGCTTGGGTTCTGGCCCTCTCCCCCAAACAAAAAAACAAAAAGCCCCAAAAAACAAACAAACCAAAAGATCCCTTCTTCAGGGAGCACTTTTATTCTTATATGTTTCCTCCTTAGTCATACCAGTTCTGTCATAATTATGGTATTGTGGATACAAGTCAGCTTAAAATCTACAACCAGCTGTTCAATAGCAAGGCATCTCACTGAAACCATGTCTCAGTTCCTGTTGCAAAGGAAAGGGGCTTTTTTCCTTTCTTCCAGAAGGCTGTGAAGAACTCTTTCTGCTGCCATTCTTGTGTGGGTCTTTCCTTCCTTGCTTGCCCCTGTGCACACTCATGCTGATGAGGGAGAAATGGTGGGATGAGGTGGAAGGATGTAACTGACCGTTCCTGCATGTAGCCCTTTGTTTGCATTCTTTAATCATTATCTTCTTCCATCAAAAGGTGGTACATGACATCACCTTTCTAAACCTACAGTAGGAGCCTGCAGTGACAGGATACTTTCCTGCACACTCCTGAAAATTATTCATCTGGGACAAACTGATTTGTGTGTTAATAGTGAATAGCTAAGAGGTGGTCTGTTGCAAAATTTTAGAAATACGGGAATGAAGTGAACCTCAAGGGTATCTCTAAGTGCAAGAATAAGATAAAATACAGTTGGACCAGCCTGATAAAGGTATAGGTTGAACAAACCTAGGCATTATTTCCATTTGTTGTCTTTCCTGCAAGAAAGTCTGGCTTGTCCCTTGCAGTTGCTTGTCAGGCTATTTTTTCAAAGCGCGAGCAAATATAACTTGATAGCTTTGCTTGTTGAGCTATTTTGAGGCTTAACAAACTTCATATACATTTCTTTACCAGCTAAATCCATATTTTGGGTACATTCAAAGTATTGTCTCTCTAACATGAAAACTGGAAAATTAGTATTTAAATAGGAAGCTGGTAACAACAACAACAGAAAAGCTGTGAAGCAGTTGGTGAGTACAAACAAGATTTGTCATGATGTGAACATTGGCCATTACAAAGAATTGCTATGTGGTATAATAACAGGTTTGTCTTATTTTTTTGCTTAAAATACATGCACAGTTTTAATGTTGAAATGCAAGACACGTAATATCCTTCTTGATATTTGATTTTGATTATACATCTGTTGCACAGTATGTTTTTATTTAATAACATGGAGAAAAATACTGTAGCAGGATGATTTTTTTTTTCAGTTAGAAATGTACATTTTTCATTGGGTATTTAAGAATTTTATTTCATGTCTTTATTCTTTTAATTGACCTGTAGATATATGAGTGTATATAGGTGTGTCAGTTCTGTAGCATAGGACAATCACTCATGTATGTTGTGAGAATATGATGATGTACAATGTGCATGACTGTCTTTTAAATCTCTGAGATGTGATTGTCAAAACAACCTCAATCTTCAGTTTGCTTTGTTGGGCTTTAGTAAGCTTATTGAAAGTCATTTATGTTGGTTTGCAACTTACATTTTTGTGATTAAGAAAATGGGATGGTCTTACTAGGGGAGCAGTGCTTTATATTGTGTGATTTTTGTAGCTCCTGTCAACCTCTCTACAAAGTGCTTCAGTGTTCTTTCTATATTACTACAGTGAATTTATACATAGTTAGGCATAGAATGGATCTTTTATGCTATAATTGCAGTTTTGTGAATTTGCTTATGGTTTACTATACTTTAATTGAAACAGTCGTGTAACAAAGAGAACCTTTGCTTATACACTGTGTCAAAACATACCAAATGCTCACATCTGTGTATTTCACAGTAATCAGGCCACTCGTTTTAAAGTATATCACTCTTCTTTGGCAAACAGTTAATTATGGGTGTTCCTTAGGATGACAAAAAGAATACTATGAAACATACCAGTGGACTCGTGTCTGGCTGAAAGGGCAGGATATCATGAGAGAAACTGGCTATTCTGATATTACAGAAATCCCTAAACAACACAGACTAAAGGACACATTGCCATCATTGTTATTTAAAAATTTATGATAGTACCTAGACAAATTATGGGCTGCCTCTGTTTTTGTCTCTGAATTAACTCACTGGGACTTGAAAGATGGGGCACGTGGGATAGAGTTTCACAGTGCTCTTAGCTCTACTCCTCAGTAAAGGAAACTTAAACCTCTTTTGTGAACCTATAGGCTCCTGTGCAGAGGCTGTTGTCATGGAATTTTTTTGTAGCATACTGTAAGGAATTGCTTGGTTTGAAATTTCTGAAAAAAGGGGAGTACTGAAAGTTTTAAAATGTAGCAAAACTTTTTGAGAAATGAGGTATGGTAGCTTAACCTTTAAAATACAGTTAAAGGCAGACAAAAAAAGCATTGTCTTGTTAGTAGGGAAAAAGTACCTTTTAAAAGAAAAAAAAAGTGAATGAGTAAACTGATGAATACATTTGGTTTTAGTGCAGGATTTTTAACACTTGGCAACGTAAAGAATCCTAAAGTGTTGTGTAGTAGTGGTGCTGCATGGGCTTTATGAGGAAAGCAAGTTGTAAAATCATGTGGGCTTAGTGCCATTTTTAGGGTAAATTATTTGCTTCTCATTCTGAAAAGTAGAGCACTGCTAACCAAGCTGGCTGACACCTTTGGGAACAAAATCTTTGGAGGCAGCTTAGTCACTGAGAGGTAAGCAAGCCGTAATGTTTTCTGGATGCTTCCTTACACCAGTGAAGTGGGTATGCAAAACTTAAGGTTCCTTTTCAAATAAGTTACACCTCTGGCAAGTTTGTGTAATTTAATCCTCAGCAGCAGTTTTGCTGACTGCCAGGGATGGTTTATATCCTGTAATTTGGCAGTCTCTCCGGTTGTGTCTACCTATTCACTGGATGGCAAGGAAAAATGCACCACAGCAAAGCATAGTCAACTTGTATAACAAAACAAAGAGATATAGAAAGAAGGTAAGAATTGCATTGTTAATTATTTTAGTTCTGACATCTCCAGGAAGACATGCCCACTCACTGTGATGCAATGCTGCCCCTTTAAGGAAATGAAGGAAAATGTGTGCATGTGTATTTACAAGGAGTGCAAGAGCACAGTGGTATCATTCCATCTGCAAATGTCACTCACAAAGCAGCCCATGGAATGCATATCTTTTCATTGCTGTCACCAAAAATGCAGTGTAGACAGCATTTGAAAGCTTGTCAGAGATGTGCCTTTGTAAGCAACCTGAACTGTAGGTAAATTTTAGACACTACTATTAATACTCCCTCCCTTGCATCACTGCTATTTATTATTATTAGGGAGTTTGTGTCACATATGTGAGGTTTTACAGGGCTGATGAGGTTTTAGCAAAAGTAAGGGAGCTTCAGAACTGTTGGTATGCTGAGGTGGGATGATCTAAGGGTGTTGACAGGAAACAGCTGCTGGACAGATTTGCCTTCCCTTGTCAGTTTGCTTCTGATCTCTTAATTACCAGCTCTCTTGGCAGAATGTTGTTAGGAAGTGTTTTGTTGCCATATGACAACAGGCTTGGTTTAAACTCTTTTGTGATTTGTGCTCTAATTGGATTAAAATTTCTGTTTGTTTAATGTTCATTAAAAATGGGTATAAAGGTTCTTTCAGACTGTCACAAAAGTGGCAGATAGGAACTCCTGAGCAGAACTGCCCAGGCTTAGGATACCTTCCATGCAAGCCTGTTTAACATTTTAGGGGTTTTGTTTTTTGGTTGGTTGGTTGGTTCTTTTTTTGGTTTTTTTTCTTTTCCATAACTGTACTTGGGCAGACCTAGTTCAGCATTGATGAGCTTGAGTTATGATCCAGCCAGGGAGATTTAAACTCTGAAGAGACTGTTCTGACATGGGAGCCAAATGGCAAAAGGAGCAAAATGGGAGTTGAGAGGCTGAGATCCTGCAAATTAGCTTGATTGGTTAGGAAATACTTGGTTGACTAAAAGCTGAAACAGAGAAGAGGATGATAAAGTCTATCTTTTCAAAAGTATTTAGATTGGACAGCTTCTGAAATGTGTGAAATGCTGTTGGGTTTCCTGTTTACATTTCAAGTGTTTAATAACCTTAAGTGAAAATACACAAATTTAGCATTGAAAAATTGCTTGCCTCATTTCCTCTAGGTTTCATTTAAATTTTCATTCCCTAAGTTCTTTACATTTTTGAAACATTCTTAAAAATGCTACAGTAAAAGACAGCCAGAGACCTACAGATTGCTTTTGGTGTTACCTATGGTACTTGTGTTCATAGAACTTGCATTTCAGACTCAAACATTCATCTTTTATGTGAAGTAAGTTAATCTTTAAGATGCATTGTTACAAATTCTAGTCAGATTTTAGTTTATAATTTTAGTGATAAAATTGATTGAACTATAACCACAGTAAAAGCATCTCTTAAATGTCCAAAGTCAGGTAAAAGTGGCAGTGGGGATGTGAATCACTTGCTTTGAATGTGTGTGTGTGTGTGTGTGGTCAATTTAAACATCATGAATGTAAATATTATTTGTTAGTGGAATTCTGTAGTCCCTGGTTGCTGTGCAGCATTCATCTGTTGCATCTGTTCTTTTGGTTTCATGAATTAACAGTATATTCAATTGACTGGTAAGGAAAAACACTATTATTATCTTACTTTTGAGTGTTTCCATGTGAGTTCATAGCACAGCAGCTGTTGACTTGATATCTAAAAGTCTGGAATCAGCAAGAAATTCATACCTTCAGTATGTAAGTGGCAATTAAAATTATTATATTTTAAAATCATAAATGATATATTAATATTAGTTATTTTGGTAGCAGATACATAGGATAAGAACTTTGTTTCTCACTTAAATACATAAATTAGTTATTCTTCCTTAGTTTGAACAAATATCAAATTATGGAATGCTCTAAGGGCTCGTTCGTAGGTTCACTTAAACTGTGGATTTATTTTTCTCTGTAACCATATACTATTAAATGTAAGTAACTGAAAAAATTGTACTTTTTATGTTTAAGTTGTAGTGCTGCGTTAGGGTACATTTTTGTTTAAATATTGGATCTGTGATCAAATTTTCCTCTCTTCCTTAAAGATGATCTTGAATTAATCTAGGATAAATTTAAATTAGTGGTGCTGTTGTTCTTAATAATACTGTGACAGTTATGTCATTCAGTACACTGAAAATTGCAGTCTCTTCACTACGGGACAATATGCAAGATTTCTCTCATGTCTTTCTATTTGAATTTCTTTAGATATTTATCTTGCTAATAACACTTTCTAACAAATAGTTTTGAAAAAATCATTTCTGAAACTAAAATCATGTTTCACTAAACAATGATTAGTATCTGTGACCTTTGTTTTTGGATCATGAACATAAATATACACTTTTTTCTGTGTCAATCATTGTCTAAGATTTCATCTTTTTTCTGCGTTCCATTACATACCATGAATTATATGAAATTAATTTAATCGCTACTCCAAACAGAAATTAAATGTGCCCTAATCCAGAGTTACGTTGTTTGCTTTTACAACTGTAAGTCATAAGTAATTAATTTTCCTTGGAAAATTAATTCAGTTACCATTCCCAGTAGCATCATATGTTGACACAGGGTTATAGATAGTTTAATATTTTTGTTCAGCATGTTGGCCTCAACTTTGGAAGACCTTAAAGCAAAACAAATTCAAATTTACTCAACTGTATATAATTCAGGGTTATTTAAAGTGAATGTTGTCTTTGTTGCTGTCAACCAGCTGACGATGATGATTCTAAAATTATATTCAGTCTTCTTAAAACCTAAAGTCTGTGGACAGATATAAGTTTTTTTTTTTTTTAAATGTAAAATTGTTTCACGTTAGACCTTTGAATAACATGGCCACTGCAATGCTATCAGAAGTAGGAAAATTTAAGTGCTCAGAGAACATAACTGGATATTGCAAAGGCTTTTGCTAGAGCTAGCAGGTTTTGTTTCGTTTTGTTTTTTCAACATTCATTATGTTGCTTGAAAAGCTAGTAGGTGATTTATTCTTTCCGTTGCACTGAGAAATTTCTAAGTTGACTTAATGTGGAACATGGTTTTGTTTCCTCTATCATCATATACAGAAGGGCAGCTCGTTGCAGCCCTGAAGGGAAGTGCAGACACTTGTGTGGGTGGCCCTGCAGCCCACAGCTGAGTGTCCTTCAGAGATGCTATTGAGTAGTGTGGGCCAGAAGTCTTCCGGAATGAGAGAGGCAGCTTTTCAGTCTAATCTTTCAAGTTTACCAGGAGGAGTTGGTTTTGTTTTTTTTATTTTCTTTTTTTTCTTTTTTTTTTTTTTTGGAGGGGCAGCTCCATAAAACATGGTGTTTATTACCTTGGTTTATTTTTATTTATTTAAGTCACCCAGTTGAAGCTCCAGTGACGGCAGTGTTGCAGTTCAAACAAGCAAGGCTTACTTTATAAATGTCCCTTTGTGGGTTGGTGGCTGCATTTTGCCTGAACGCAGGGGGCTGGTGTCAGTGGCACTTAATTTAGAATTTTGGGGGTGGAAAGTAGAAATTGACATTTAATTCCAGTATAAAGTTACTGCTAGATGAGACATAAAAATATTATTGCATTAGCAGTCACAAGAAGAAAATAAACTATGAGTGCATTGACAGTATACAGTGATATTGCAAACTTGGGAAAAACAGAGCAGTCGATGGAAGAAAACACTCTTTTCTGGTGCTTTTTCATGACAGCACGTTTTTTCAAGTAGACTATACAGACAAATATCATACTAATAGAAATTAGTCCTATTCATAGTGCCATCAGGGGCAAATTCATAGGAAAATTGTGTATAAATAAGTATTATCACACATACCTTATACATACATGTAGGTATATACAACACGGGTGAATGTGTTGACAGAGATCTCCATTCAGTTCTCTGTTTCTTTGAAATTAAAGTATTTTGCATTTCCTGGTTCTACGTAGGACACTTAATGCCACTGTGTGTATCTGATAATGTATCAGGTCACAGTAAGTATTGCTAACTGCTTTGTTATTATGACCTAATTAATTTCAAAAGGGTTCACTGTGGTATTTCAAAACACAAAGTCTCCTGCAAAGGAAATGTCAGTGTGGTGAACTGATTTTGGCCATGTACTTACAACTTGACAGTCGTGTATGTTCCTGAAGCTGTGTCCTACCTAACGGCGCTGAGCTCTTCGTGTCTCTGATCTCACCTTTAGCTTTAACAAAGAGCAACTCTTGCTGACCTAGACAAAGTAGTTGATTTCTTCCTTTTCAAATAGTCTATGATACAGTGTGCCTTCTCTCTCAGGGACAAGAGAAGTGAGCACTAGCTCTATCCTTTTTTTTTTTTTTTTTTTTTTTTTTTTGATAGAGCTTGTCCTGCTTACATGTATGAGCAGTAGGCTCAGGACACCCGGCCCTAGTGAATTGGCATTCGTGCTACAGTTGCCCTTCTGTGGTACTGTTATCTATGTAAGGTAGGTAAAAATGGTGCTGTGTGTAAAAGTTTTGGGAGCTGACCAAAAGCTGTTACTGTAATTACAAATTTCTTGGCAGTGGGATTTCATGTTTCTTTTGGGAATGTTCCTGTTCATTTTATGATGACAGTGATTGTCTAAATTTGCAAGAAAAATGAAGCTAAAATATTTAAAAAAAAAAAAAAAGCAGAAACTATTTCTTCAGGCAAAATTTATATTTGGAGCTGTACTTCAGTTTTGGATTGGATAATTCAGAGTTGGCACTAATTCTGAAAAAAACATTGAGCTACAAAGTACAATAGGAAAAAGCTCAAAGCATGAACAAATGTGTACAGTGTCTTCTAATGTAAGTGCCTGGCTCTTTGGAGGCCACCTAGAAGTCTACAGTGATTGACGTGCATTCTGGCAATTATATTTTTTTTTTCCTTTCCCTCTGCAACAGTGTTGAAGTCACTCAAAGTGTATAGACAAAGCTGAGTGAATACCAGTTTCCCCAGTACAGGGGCTATTTTTTCAGGAAGTCTAACTCAAACCAGATGTTTTGCTTAGACCTAGAGTTTGTTGCTGCCAAGCATCTCATCAGAGGTCAGAGTTCTGGGCTCAAGGCCCTGCTAGAATTCTTTCACAAATTGCTATTCGGTGAGGTTTTAATCCTAATGGAAAGAATAATGTGCTTGTAAAATCTGCAGTTATTACAAACACAGTATACATATTGTGGACTTCAAATGACTACATATTTCATTCCCATAAACAGGGAATGCAGATGTATGCAGTGTGTAATAGTGTTAGACATTCAAACTTAAACCAAGTATATGGTTTATACTACTGTTAACCATTTGCATTCTTAACACTCCTGTAAAATGAATAGTAATCTTCACTAATAATTGGCAGCTCAAAACAAAACGAAAAAATCTCCAGCACATTTTGAGTTGTAAGCTGTTTCCTGAAGTAAATAGGAAACCTTATGCTTTTGAGGTTAGAAAAAAACACTGCTTGCTAAGGCATTAGGTTTGGCAGTTTTTTTCTTTCCTTCTTTCCTTTTTTTCTATATCAGTTTTTAATATATGTTGGTAGCAACATTTTATGGTTAACTTAATCTTACTTCAAGTATATTTTCATGCAGCTAATTATTCATCTCAAACCTCAGAGCAGACTGAGCTTACTTAAAAACAAATGCTGGTGATACAAAGTGATAAGAACAAGACCTAGCGATAAAAAAATCTCAATATATTTTTGTTTTCTTGTTGGGGATGTTATTGATAACTTCTGCTGTGATTCTACTTGAGTGAAACTTGAGTGTAAGAAAAAAGTCTCAGGTCAGTTTGCTTGGGTGCTGCAGCCTACAGCTGGAGAAAAATGCAGCTTAATATAGCATGAAGATTGACATCGTGGATATCAGAAATTAATCTGCAATATAGAAAACAGGATACAGTGTGAAATTGGATGGTGTAACTGATATCTCAGTATAGTGAGGCTATAGTGATGAATTGTCTGAGTTTTATGTTGTATAGCATCTTGGTTTTCAGCAAACAATGCTGAAGAATAATGTTATTTTCTATCTTTCATAAATCTTCGGACTTCTAAGTCTTAAATATGTTCAGTTATGTTTAATATAACTGTGTGGCTTCATTCATTCTAATTTGTGAATTTTATGTAAGTTGTAAATATGTTTTCCTTTTGGTAATTATAACTAAAGAAAAAGGTAGCATCACTCAAAGACTTAATGTTATCCCAGTCGGGTGATGATTGTAGTGATAGTCATGCTGGGAAGGAGGTTAATATGTATAAGCAAGATGTCTACACTAATAATCTAAACTTTGAGATATGCTAAGGTGTTCATCTACTGTCCAATTTTTTTGTTTTGTTTATGATAAAACTGCACAAGAGAATTTTTTTCAATATGAGGACAGTCAGACATTGGAATGTTCTCCCAAGGAAAGTGGTAGATGCCCTCACTTTAAAAAGTTTTAAGTCTCAGCTTGACAGGGTGCTGATACATATATAAATGATAATATTAGAAGGGTTGGACCAGATGATTCTTGAGGTCCCTTCCAACCTGACATTCTATGATTCATAATGAATGTTGATGCTACAGTGCTGCAGTATAGGTATTACCTTTCAGGAGGTGGAGGGAAATCTTTAAAGTACAAATGTAACTCTTCAGTAAGCCTGCCTATTGGCTAAATCTGTTTCATGGCACTAAATACAGTGATTTGTGTAAACAAGTCACTGTTACATCAGTCTGGTTGTTGAATAAGATATTGATGAAGCTGGTATTTGGACAGCAAATACATTTTCAGAGGCAGTATGCTTTTTTCAAACAGGAAAAATAGCTTTGTTCCTCCTATATTCTTTAGCAAGTAGAATGTGGCCAACATGATACTGGTAAGCTGCTTTTTTATTACAATTTACACTTGTACAAATACTGTTTTCCTTTTTTTTTTCTTTTTTTGAGTAAATGTCTCTGTTTGGATGTACAGAGATGAATTAGAAAACTTGAGTTCTTTATGGAGTAGATCATAAATTTAACTTTTTTCTGTTAGAAAATGCATTTTGATGAACTGAGGCTGTTTCTTCTGTTTAAACAACTAAAACTATGTAAAGACATACTACTTTCATTGCAAGTTAGATGATTGTGATGCAAGCTGCTGCTTCAAGGTGAGAAAGCGAATATTAAACATGGGTTGAAATGAATGCATACAACTTAATCATTCATATGCAATAAGAAAAAGTGGAGACAAACTGCAATATAATAAGAGAAGCTTTTTCATATTAATGAGTTTGCATTTGCCAATAATTCTGTCATTTGTAACTTGAATCATTCATCACCCCTGCAAATGGTTCTTTCAAGAAGTTATTTGCAATTTTGTCTTGTGTTTTTGTCCTTGATGTTGTGAAAATGACCGTCTACTGTTACAGGAATGAAAAGAGATCTCATTCAAACATCTTTTGTGTTTCCACTTTCAGTGAAAAATGTTTTTCAAACCTGCAGCTGGTTATTTCTGCAGGAGTTCCCTCTTATATTCAGGTTTGATTGACACTTTGAAATGGCAGTTTTTCATGAAAAGCTGTTAACTTGTAGAATTTGGTTATGGTACTAAGACAGACTGACTTTGTTCTACTGTTGGGGCCTGTCCAACCTAAACACAACCCTGCATCTGAATTTAATAGTGCTACTCAGCAGAAGGAGTGTGAGCTTTTTTCTTTTTCCTTTTTTTATTTATTTATTTTTTAAACACTGGTGATCCTGGTGTGTTTTTGAACCTCACCTGATAGGTACTCATCCCGATATCTTTTCTGTCAGTAACTGGATTAATTGGCACTCTCCTTTTTCCTTCTTCTGGGCTAGCAGGTTGTGCTTCCAAAATTTGAGTGCTGGCATAATATGTTTTCATTTTACATCATGAAAATAAGTGGAAAATGCTTTTTAATGACTGTACAAGTACTCTAGTGTCTGTCAAGTGAAAAAGTCCATTTGCAGCCTTTATTACTATTTATTTTTTAAGTTTTGGGTGTGAGGGAAAACTTATGGTGTTAAGAAATCTTCTGAGCAATGATTACTGATTTAATTTCCATTCAAAACCTGAGAAAGCAGTGCATAACGTAATTATTCTGCCCTCATCTTTACCGAGTTGGTCTTTAATATTATGACAGAATGTTGGAAGTGGGAAATAGAGTCATTATTCAAAATTAATACACTCTGCATTTCTTGCCAAGCTTCTAAAGAAGGATATAAATATACTCACGTGTATTATCTGAGAGGAAAAGGAGTATTTTTAACTTTGAAACAATTTTCTTTTTACATGAGGTTACTGAAAAAAATAATGATCTGAGCTTCCCCTGCATCTAATACTGATATCTACTGTTGTTTTACTGAAGTGTGAGACTAAAACATGAGAAATATTTGGCGTTTTTCACAGCTTAGCTGTACGGTGCTGTAAGACTAAATTTATGCTTTGCATGAAGAAAGCACTTGAATCTTGTTTTATAAAGAAGTGAGTAATAGTGGCATTGATTCCAGTTTATTTTGTATCGTTCTGATTGTCTATCAGTTAAAAAACTTATTTTCTGCATACCATAGCTAGAGTTTCTGATCAACTACTCTCTTAAATGGCTAATTATTTCTGTGGAACCTTCTTTATAGATTTTCACCTACCCATAGTGATACACAAATTGATAGACTCATCCAAACCCATGCCACTGTAATTTGTTGAGTATACTGAAGTGGTAATGTCAAATATGTCTTGCTTGCGTTGTCTCTGCAAATATCTCCTAAATCATTTGCATTATGGCACTGGTATAGCCATATTCTGGTTAATATTAAAAACTATGTGAGCTTTTGCTATGAAATGTGATCTTAAATGCTTGATCCTTTTCTTTAAAATTATTTAGACCAAATGAAAGTAAATGTTTTTTCAAATTTACGTTCGGTAGTTTCTAAATTTTAAGATGAATTGTTGAATACCAGCCAGAAGATAAATCTGATGTTGATGAGCTAGTGTTTACAGTTCTGTCCCATAATTTTTAATGAATGCTTGCAAGCTTCATCTGAGCTTTCAAAGTAAGAGAGAAAGTGTCCTAGTTGCCACCCAGACATTACTGTTAAAAACAAATATACACCACTGCTGAGACAGGATACATAGGTACAAGCTTCTCAGTATACCTTTAAGGTCACTGTGAAATACTAGACCAATTGAATTAAATGGCAAACTGCCCACTGACTTCAAATGGAGACAGGATTTTGCCCTTTATCAAGCCCTAAGGGCAAGCAGATTTCATTCTTAAACAGACCAAACATGGCAGTGTTTCAAAGGAAAGCTGAGCTGCTGTGAAGTTTGACCCAAGCTGTGCAAAATGCAGAGGGCAGCACGAGGACCTTGACCTGCGCTTGGAAGTACAAGGGGTACAGGTAAGCTGCTCACTGTCCTATTGGATGGAGTGGAAGATGGCTACCATTTTAATATGCCATCTCCCATGTAATTTTCTATAGGAAAACATTCTTTCCATGGTAGGAGAATACAGGGAGCAGGAAAGACTTACCAGAGTGTAAACTCTGCCCGCGCAGAGTAAAACAAATTAGATTTATGTTCTGACTTGCCCAGCAATAGGGCTAAACTTTTAAAATTGATACATCTTTTCTTTTCTTTTCTTTCTTTTTTTTTTTTTTTTTTTTTTTTTTTTTAATGCATTTAATGGTAACGTCTTCTTGTATTCCTTCTTTAGGATTCTTTGGTAAATTTTCAATAATGTGCATGGTTATTTCGTATCTTCTTTTAAAGAAGGATCTGTTAAGGCAATGTTTCTCAATAATTTAAGGATGGGAACATTAGAATAATTTGCTGTCACAGAAAGCTTGGATAGGAGGATAAAACTTACAAAAAAAACCCCAAACTCATTTCAATCAGGTAAACATACATACACGGTCTTCAAACTCACTTGTTTTACCAGAGAAAGTGTAATCTTATTTGCTGTGGTGTAAATACTGTATGTTGTTATTGTAGAGGAAAATGGAAAATTCTTTGGTGAGCCTGGATTTTTTTGTGCCACATTTGTCTTGGCAGAAGAACTAAGCATCCCTATATTTTTTTTCCTCTCTAATTCAGTGTTTTAAGTCACCATACTTTATTTCAGTTTTGCTTCAACTTGTATAGAAATGTTGCTGTGAATCAAAGAGTCTCCTACCTGTTTACACCCTTAAGCTTAGCATAAATTCATATAGCACAAAACCTCAAAGTAGGTGAGTTGATAATCTGATTATTCTTCATAAGTATTAACCCTCCCTGTCTATTTGGGTATTTTTTCTCCTATCCCCATTATTCCTGCTGTGTAGTCCTCCATTTTTTTTTTAATTTGTCTGATGGATGTAACTATATATAAATGAACTGAAGATTGGAAGAGTTCAGGCAATGTTATTCCTGTCATGTCGTCCTCAATTTCTGTCTCTTCAGTGGAAGATGTTTATATCAGTGACAGCTCCCATTTATTCCTAATTCATATCAAAATACTATTTTTAGTTTTAGTTAAGGCCATTCTAAAACAACATTGCTGAACATGCTCTCAGCTTTATCTTCTCAGAAAGTGTAAGCTAGTGGGGTTGCCTGCTGTTCTCTCTCTGCAACTGCTCCTCTCTACAGGTAGTAAAGCTGTGGTGATTATTGTTAGCTATATCACTGTTACAGTGAAAGGATGTGTTAGGTAATTCTGTTTTTGCCATAGCTTCCCTTGATTACCCAAAGGGTATTATTACAAGTACTTTACTCAGTAAGCACTATTAAAGAACCCCCAGGTATCTTCATGAAAACAATTGTAAGTGTGGGTAAGAAGAGTAGTAGTACAGATTATGGCCTGAAGTGTGTGCAAAATAGTATGTCCATGCTCTTCATTTCCCTCATTGTACTCATCATTAGACTCTTTCTGTTTTATCACACACTGAGATTTGCTCTTACTAAGTACCATAGAATTTGCCAGCTCTGTTAGGAAGACACTATGCTTCTTCCATAATCTTTTCTGAAAAGCCAGTGTCCCAAGTACATAGAATATCTTAATGTGTTGTGGGTTTAGTTTTTCAGATCTTGGGGAAGAAGTGTACTGAGGCTTCTGTCTCTTTGAGTGTCTGCATCCTGAATTTCAGAGATATCTTTCGGAATGGCTTCTTTTTATTAGTAGGGGTGAGCTTTTTTGCCTTTTTTTCTTTCTTCTAGTCATAAAATGTGAGATAAGTATTTAAGACAATAGAAAATTGATTAATATATGTGATTTAAATATACAAAGGCTTTATGAAACCTTGGAAGCAGTCAGAAATGAGTGAATCATGGGCAAGTGCAATAGGCTTCTGAAAATGGCAGTGTGGATATACACTCCCAGTGTCTGAAGAGCCAGCAAGCTGCAACTGGACTCTTAGAGCAAAGGAGTTTTGTTGCCAAAATTTCAGGCTGTTTTGTAATCATGTAATTTGTGCACAGCAATCTGTTTGCAGAATTTGTGCTTCTGGGTTAGTAGCTGTTGGAAATGTTCTAGTGCTGCAGGTCTCCAAGAGACCTCTTTCAGTTCCTCAGAGTTGCAGACAGAATTTCAGGTTGAGAAAATGCTCATTTTGTTGCATTGAGGTCCAGCATGTGCATATAGGAGGAGAAACAGGAAGATAATAAGTTTACCTGAAAAATCTGATTGATCAGGTATCCCTTTCTTTTTTGACGTATTAGAACTGAATGATGGAGAAAACTGAAATTAATTAAAAAGTTATCTGCACATAAGCTTTCGTGAAGATTAACGGTTACAGCTTCTTGTTTGTTGTTCCTAGTATAAATTTCAAAATGGCTGATGCAGATAGTAGTGTTATTTTTTCCTTTGAGAAATATTTTCAAGAGGAACTAATAATTTCTTTCATGTGATGTAATATAATGTAGTCTTATGTGCAATGCTTTCTTCTAATTTTTCTAACTATCTGTGTTTGTTTTTGCCAGGTTTTCATGTCTTATACCTAGAGATCATTGGTCTGTATAAAACTTGAACCATTTGGATGTTGTTTTCCAGTTCTCTTTCTGAAGCATACATGCAATAATAAAAATCTGCTCCTCATAAATCCCATTTAAGTTGAAAGAAAAATTACCAGCCATTTTCTATTTTTCCACATACCTGTTTTACAAAGCGATTCATCCTATTTTTGTTATGCACGATCTAGTTGATGTTGCTAGCCATCAAGCAGCAGCAGAACTTGGCATCAGCTTTTGGAGACCTTTTTTTTTTTTTCCATCTAAGGATTTGACTAGATCTGTGTTATTAAATAGCTTTGTTTTCAAACCTCTTGTCCAGACTTTAAATCTTTTAGTCTGAGAGGATAGCAAAGTTGCATCTATATCTTGATTCCTACTTGAAAATAACTTATGAAAGAGGGCATCTTAATTTTTATCCCTTAACTGGGCATATGAGCACTTCCTCTGAAACAGCATATAATGGACTCAGTTACAGCATTTTTTTTTTATGCCAGCTGTGATAACCAAGAGAATTGATAAATGAGAAGTGGTTAATAGCTTCTAAAATGAAGGAAATTCAGAGCTTTTTTAGTTGTTTCCACTGATGCATGGGCCAACTCAAGACAAAGATATGAAAATACTTGTGAGCTGACTCTGGACCATTCAATCAGAGAACCCAGCAACTAGTGTGTGAGCATCATAAAATATTGGAGAGCCAAAATATGTGCTCTTTGCTTCTGGGTAGTGATGCTCAGGTTACAGACAGGAAATGAAGAATTGTGATCCTCGCTTTTTCATTTACTACTTCTTTCTTTTATACCAAGTTCTTGTGGTTTTGTTTTGTTATCTGTAAAACTGAGACTGTTTTCACCTACATATATCTCAGCAGTGTGAAATTTAAAGGTTCTGTGGTGTTTGTGCACGTGTGGCTGTGGCAGAGGAGGTTATTGCCATTCTAATTTCACAATATCCTAGAAAACCCAAAACTGTTACTGTAAGAAAATATGTCCCAGAAGTTCTATCACCTACAGGTCAGAGTAGTCGTACTGAGTACATCAAAACCAAAAGTCATCAAAACTATGTGTGTCTCTGGACTATCAATTATGCATTTGCAAGAACTGAAAGTTTGAAGTTGAGTACTTTTTTTCTTCAGGATTTATCAAGCTTGCCTAAAACTTTTTCTGTTTAAGCTTTAGAACCTCTACCAAAGAAAAAAAAAGACTTTGCAAAGGAAATAGAGGGCAATTTTAAAAAGTAATGATGCTGTAATCTGAAATCAGATTACACATTTGCATTTAATATATTCATAAATGCAATAGTTAAAAGCTCTGACTTTGTAACTTGTAAGTTTTTAAGTCAGCAATACTAGTACAATGGTTATTTCCAAGTCCTCTGCTACACAAAACTGAAGAAAACTCTGTTCTAAGCAAGTTCTGTTAATTTGCTGCACAACAAAATTGTATTTTATTTTATGTGGTTACAGATAATTTAAACAGTCTGTTTTTGTAACATTTTAAGGAAGCCTCTGAAGGAATTTCCACACCTTGAATAAAAGTAAGGGTCATGTTACGAGGCAACAAATCACAAAGTCTGCCCTGGTATACTGGGAGAAAAAGTGCTATTTGATTTGTGCTTTCCCCCCTACCTCCCAAGATCTTACTTGTTTTAAAACAAATATGTATATTGCAAGAATACTTCATTGCTATTTCCATGTAGCACATGGGTAGTTCATACATTACTCTTGATTATGCATATTACTAGTTAATTTTGATTTCTCACTTTTTATATTATGCTCATCGCTTGAGTAGTAATGATCATCTACTGTCAATAGTGGTGGTTGATCTGAAATGGTTTTCTTGGTTTTGAGAATGATAGAACTGTTCGTGTCTTTGTTCACTTTTAAAAATTGTCATTGATCACTTAATTTTATAGTGCTGACAAGTTAGTGCAGCTGAATTATTCAGTCCTGTCAACTTTTCAGCCTCCAATGTTCCAGCGTTTTGCTTCTGCTATATTTATAATAGGTAAAGTGCTAAATATACATTTTAATGCAAATTTTGTTTAGTGCAGAGCATATTTTTAAAAAACACAAACTACATCCTAGAGTAGTTTATTTTGCCAATTATTTATTTATGCTTTTGCTTTAAATATAACTTGCTGTTATATGTAATAAGTGGTGCTGAAATTTGTTTCAGTTATCAGAGACGTGAATGACACAATAGATGCTTATGTACTCTGCATTTTTTTTAATCCATAAACACTAGTACTGAAAAACTTCTGTTTTTTCACGTGCTTCCTGGTTTTCTGTCAGCTTTCAGTCTTCCATGGGTCATTCAATAAACACTGCCCTGGATGACTTTTTTGAGCTTCCCCATGCCAATTAAAATGAAGTGCATGCTTTTTAGCAAGCAGAGAAAATAAGCTTTCTTTATATGAGTTTAGCTCTGTCTTTTCCAAGACAGTGTCTTATGTTCTGTTTTGTTCCTGTCTTTATTTTTGCCTTTAGTTTAGCTATGCAGTGGAAGAAGTTGGAGGTGCAGAGAGCGAGTGCCTGAGGAAAGCAAAGGGGGAGCTAAATAGAGGAGAGAAAACTGAACAGCAGAATTTCAAAGTGTTCTTTAAACGTACTCAGTTTGAACTGACATGCTCTACAAAAATACAAAAGGAGGGTGGCAGAGGGGTTGAGGAAAGTCAAATTACCTAGAAGTTTTTTCCTTCAAGCAATTCAGGAGCTGGCATCACATTAACTAAAAGAAAATTTTCTTCCTTTAAATTTGTAGCATGATTAATTCTGTTGGCGTGGAATTAAACTGCTAAATGTCCTTCTTTGGTAAATACTTTTTTTTTTTTTTTCCCAATGAGGAAATGGATATCTTATTGCATTAAATACACTTCTCAGTGCATTGCTGATTTGGGTCACTTAGCATAGCAATTGCTGAAACCTTGAGAAAGCCAGTGAGTGCAAGAAGTTGCTTATATTAGAAATCTAGGATACAATATAATATGTTTCATCTGCACAATGATTTCCATTCCAGAAAATACCCTTAAATTAATTTTCAGTTTATAGGTAGTTTTTAGAAATATTCCAAGTAGTACCAAGTATTCCAAGAGTGGAGTGAGAGGAATGCCAACACATCCTCAGTGGAGCTGGAAGAAGTCTGTGTATTTATATAGGCTTTTCCCAAGTTCTTAACATCTCCTGGGGGCTCCCTTTGCTGGGTGAGGCTGCAGGGATGTGGATGGTCACTGACTTCAGACAGGATTCCCACATATGACCAGACTCACCTGGGTTTCATGACTTCGGGAAAATCCCCAAGTGGATTTCTTAGTTTCAGCCATGTGATCTGTGAAACTCCACTCCTGATGTTCTTTGCTATATTTTTCTGTAGTATTGCAGGATATCAGCTGTATTTGTGGAGCTTTAAATGGCTGCAAATACAGTTTGGGACTGCAATTAAATTGTAGGATTTCCACCTAGCAGTTTGGTGATCATCTTTTTTATTCAGTGGAAAAAGCAAATGTGCCACTGAAGTCTCCAGGAGTTAATGTGTTTTGATTATAATTACAGATCAGGCTGCTGCCCCTGAATTGTATAATAATGTGCATTGGAGAAAACTGATACCTGCTCTGGAAAGAGGGAAATAGGTTTTGGGTATATGTGTATGTATTCCTGTAACAGTCTTAGCAATTTTACTGCTTCTGTTTGGTCACAAGCATAAATAAATATAAAATGAATTCCAGCAACTTACAAGTTACTTGAAGCATTTAGACAATCAAGTCTGCATTTTTGTTTGTTGTGGTTGGGGTTTTTGTTGGCTTGGGGTTTTTAATTTTGTTTGTTTTCTTTTTGTTTGGGTTTTTTTGTGTGTGTGTTTTTACTATCAAAGCTGACAGACTATGTTTCTGTTGTATCATTTTCTTTGAAAATATAAATCCATTTCTCTCTTTAGTGATATTTCAGTAATAGTAATATGTTGTTAAAATAAACAGAATTTGGATTTTTCAAAACAAGAAATGAGTCTGAGTTAAGTACATAGGATAACAATATATCCGATAACAATATAACATTTGGAGAAACCACAGTCTTCAAAAGAAGTAGTTCAGATTAGGTCCTTTTATCAAACATCAGAGAAATAAGCTTGTTCTCTTAGAATCTAACTGAAAGGGATTTTCCAGATGACTCTAGAGATTAATCCCCCCTGTCTGAACTTTACAAAGATTCCACCTGACATGTGAGGTGCATTTTAATTTTTTTTCTAATTCTGCACTTGAAAAGTTTACTTCTCATTAGACTGTGTTATCCTAGTCCTGCTGTACTTAACGTCTTGTCATGAATGCATTTTGCTTTTGTGGTTTCAGGAGCATTTGAAATACAGCTAATTGTATGTAGGCCACAGCCCTAGTAGAAATTTTTTTTCCACTTTTTGATTGAATCTCTGTAAAATAATACAGTTTTGAACTCTGCTTGGGATGTGTTGTCCCACCTAATTTCTCATTCAGTAAAAGTCATTCGGGCTGCACAGTTATGTAAGTTTTTAAAGAAAAAGAAGTGTTTTTTCAAGAGGCATGTTGGTTAGTCTCTCCTGCCAATATTAAAATTCGTGGATATAGAAGTTAATGGTAGGTACCAAGAAAATAATGCTTTATGAGGTGTTAGAAGTGGTTCAGAACTTACTTAAAGATAGAAAAAAAAAATTGCATTTACTTTATTGAAGGTTGACTTTTGAATTCAAAGGGTAAGTGAGGTATAACTTGAATAAAAAACGAAAATAGATTGGCATGCAGCTTGGTCTTATTTGGGATGAATGTTGATCTTGTTATATGGTAACGCCAAGCCTGGGTCAAGAACCTGCAGGTTGCTGCCCAGACTTGAGAAGTCTTCCCCTCCCCACTGCTTTGTGACCAGCATCATTAGGTCATGTCTGCACTGCGTTTGTAGGCTCTGCAGGGTGCAAGTAATTCTTGTTCAACTGGGTTGGAAGGTGCCTTGCTTGGCTCCTGGGCATTGTAAAGTAATAACGATGTATGGGCTGCTTGGGTCAATGTCTACCAATGTTTGTAAAAGTAGAATAATAAGTATTTAAGAATTAGTGGTTTTTGCAATAGAATTTTAAGCTGTTTGAATGTCTTCCAGAGAGACATGCAACGAAATAATATTTTTTGAAGTTTTTATAGGGGCCTAGATTACAGAAGTGGTATAGTTGTGTGTATTGTTTTAGTACTCAAAGGTGGTTTTTTTAGGTTACCAAAGGTAAAGAACTTAAAGTTGTAATTTAATTACATGTAGAAGATACCATTTATGATTGTTCTAGTCTTACACTAATAATATAGTATTTAGGGTGCTGGGTCAGGCAGAGTCAGCATACTGGCCCACCATCTGGACTTGTGCAAATTGACTAGTGCAACTTTTGGGTTCTGTGGTTCTGTGATAAATTTGTCATCCTAACAACAAATGTATTTTTACAATGTCTACACTGGTGTGCTGCTTAAAATACTTCCTTGCATTTGTGTACATCAACAGGTTTTTGAATCTTGAAAATAGCATTCAGTTATATGAGCACCTTCTGAAGGACCACATTGTTTTTTATTAATTTTTATTCTTTCTAGTGAGTGTTTGTGTCTTGAAACTGAGCAAAAGATCAGTCCCTGTTCTCTCCTTTGTACCATTCATAAAGTGCATTCTGTTCTCCCGAGGTGTTCGGGCAATAGAATAATAGGACAAAACCACCATGTGTATCATTGGCAGTTGTTCTTAAATGCATTTCTTTAGTGTTAAGCAGTCTGTGCTGTGTTTAATGAAATAACATGATATTAAGGTAATTGGTTTTTTGTTTGTTTGGTTAATTGGTTTGCAGAATGGTGGCTTTAAAATATAATAAGAATGTTTTTCTGGGAATTTTAATAAAAGTTTCCACAGACTAGTTTGAGTGGTAGACATAACCAGAAATAAAAACAGCAGCCCTTGATTTTCTTCCACATTTATGAATGCAAGTTATACTTGGGAAACTCTTAGTAAAATATTAGAAAAAAAGTAATGTTCAACTTTAACTTATTGGTCAGCTACAATTACTTACTGAAGCAATTTCAATTAAGGAAATAATTTAAAGTTATTTATCTTATTCTGTGGCTTACTCAATAATTCCTTAGGAAAATTTGATATTTCAGAGGGCAGATTAATTTATATAGTCTTCCCCACAGAAAAAATCTCAAGCCAGTTAGATATCTAAGCACTTCTAATGCCATCTGTGAAACAGGGTAGTTTTGATTTCTGGAGAGTGATGCTAAAAGAAAGCTCAGAGGCATGACTCGGAGGAAGTTCCTGGTGTGAATGGTTCAGCTGGCTGAGGGAATTCTTTTCTCCTGATTTTGTAAGGGGACATGTGGGGGCAGTTGTGGTAATTGTTCCACAGGTAAGAACACTTACTAAATAAGAGTTACTCTGAATTAAAAAATAAAACAATTTGAGCAAGGACACCCTCACATGCAGGGTTGCATTCAGAGTTACTGTTAATATGACACTGTATTATTTAGAAGGATTTGCAGGGGATCACTTGATGCTGGGTGTGGAGGGGTTGCTGGAGGCTGTGCATAAGCACACTTCAAAAGTAGCCTTGCACGTTAGATTTCCACTTTCTTTGTGCAGGTTTTATTCTGTTGCATTTAATGCAACCACTGAGAGGGATTCTTGTCTTTACAGATCTGTTGTAGCGAGTGAGTAGTTGGGAGTATGTGTGCTTCTAGTAGCATCTGAATAATCTGATACCACCCCAGTGGCATGTAGAAGTATATAATATCTAACTGAGAAGATGAGTGAAGTTTTAGGAAGACTGGAAAATGCACTGCATTTGAAACTTTTCTGGAGTGTAACCTGTTAGAAATAGTAGGATATAACAGTGATACTGGGATAATAATGTTTTAATTAACTACTTTCAGAAACTAAATTCATAACACTTCGTAGTACTTTGTATAAATATAAAGATGGATGTACAAGTTTCATCATTGAAAAAGGGAACTCATGCTCAATAGCTGCATCTTGGAGGCAAAATTGTTATCTGGAAAGTTTTCCTAGTGTTTGCAATTCACTAGCTGAATTTATTTTGCTTCTCTGAGGTACTGATAGCTTAGAGATTGTGAATGAAGTGGCTGTGAATACACTGGCATAAGTTTTATGGTTGTTTCAGTTAGTAATCACTATGTAGTGAAGCATCAATATTAGCAGATGGAAAATAATCCTGTTGCCTGTTACATTTAACTGTGAAATCTTTAAAAGATATGAATGGCTTAGAAGATAAAACAAAGCAGTGAATGAAGTGTTTTGTGTCATGGCTCAAATCCAGGTTGATGTTCTAAATGAATGCATAACAAAACCACAACAGATCAACCCAGATTTACATGAGTGATGTATAAGAGCCCTGAAGCCAAGCCAACATAGTGATTGAATTAGCTCCTGCATTTGTAGAGGCTTCTCCCTCCAGGTCAGACTTCTAAGCACTGATGGGCTTGCGTGGGGAACTAAAAGTTACAGATTGAAGTATGCCTACATTGTAGAGGGAAAGAAATCTTAGAGCTTCAGAACTTTTATCTTTGACAAGTGTGACTGATTTTTTTCTGGGGGGGGAGAGAAGGGGAAACACTATAAACAGTTAATGGAAAAACTGGAAGAATTTCCATTAGTGGTGCTTCGGTCAAGGACCTGCCAGTCTTCCCAGAAATATTTGTTCAAAATCTGAAACATTTTGTTGCTGAAGGGCTGATATGTACCTTATGTATTGCCCACCCTCATACAATACCTGGCTTGTTCTTTGAGTAAATAATAACTGTACTGCAGTATGATTCTCATAAAGAGGACAGTTTTTCAAACATTTGTGTGTGCAGGTGCAAAAGTACAGCATTTGTGATCCTTTCTTTAAATACCTTATTTTAAAAATATTGTCCTATTTTTATAAAAAATTATGTTTGATCTAGATAAATGTCAGATTAAAGACAAGATGTAGTGGATGAACAGAAGCATTGCTGCTTTTTAAGAATTGGTTTTAATACAGTATTGTTTTTATGTGCTGCAGGGAAATAGTTATTAAAAAATACAGTAATGTGAACAGAATCTTATTTTAGGCATTTGTATCATGACAAAGATATTGCAAAGAGGTATTTTTTAAAGTACGGATCTTTTAAAAGTACATTCAAAAATGGTCTACAATTTATGTTTTTACTGGTACCCTCATGTAAGATACTGGTAAGTTTCAGCAACCATTTTATTAATGTTAGTGTTGTTTGCAAATCTCATTTATGTACACTTTGATATTTCAGTAACCTGATATCTCCATTTTTGTTTCTCAGCATGATGTATCACAGACTTTGCTCAAAGCAACTCTGGACAGTGTGGTTGAAGAGTGTGTCAGCTTTGTAGGAGTTGATATTAACATCTGCTCAGAAATTCTATTAAGGTGAGTCAAACATTTTCCTATTCCAGTAATTACATGGCTCTGGATCACAGAGTCTCTGTTTAGTCTGCCATCTGACTGAAGCTCAGCTGGAGCAAATGGCTCTTGTGTTAAACTTCCAATTACATAAAAATGACACATTAAGACAGTATTTCACTGAATCAGTGAGTTTTTAAGGATATGTGTAATTCTCCAGAGTAGAACTTTTCTTTGGAGAAGAACAGATATTTTAACATTTTGAACCAACACTGCACATTTAGAAAAACTTAATATAATTACCTGGTACTTTTGCACTGAGAGAAGGATTTTCAAATGTACTTTCTGTCTCTCAGAAGGTATTTTTATAGGTACTGCAAAGTGGAACAGGTTGTAAAATTGGAGTGAGGAAAGGAGAAAAAAGAAAAATTTAAGGGAAAACTGCTTGAAAAAAAAACTCTTTTTACAGATTTTTTTTTTTATTATACCGTATTTTTTTACTTGGAAAATGTTCTGGGTTTTATTTCTCTTGGTTATAAATTAAATGGTTATTCTCTGTTTTTAATGTGTAGAATTGAGAATTGTTTAGCTGAACAGCCTCCCCAAAGAGCAAGAAGTTGCTTTCATACTCTGTTGTAGAGAGGGGATGAAAAAGAATGTCCACAATCTACACAGAGAATGTTACATTTGGTATCAAAATATATTCTAGTTAGCTCTCTTGAACTTTCATTCTTGAAAATGTCTTTCTGCACTTTGATAAAGCTCTCTAACTATTTTTTTTTTTCACTTTCTCCTCCATATTCTTTTTCTGTGTGTGTGTTAGGCCAACTATTAGTAAGGATAGTGCAAGTGCAGAGGATGGCCACTGTCAGCTTTCTGCAGGCAACAACTAAATTGTGCAGTTCAGCAGAGGGCATCAGGCTGAGGTCCTGCTGTGTCTTCAGAAAGCTGTGTGTGTGGAGTGACACTGTCCAGTCATAGTTACAGGTGGTAACCCTGTTGGCTAATTCTTTGGTCTAATTAAGTTATATTCCCATGCTGCCTAATGTTGTTGATCTAACTTGATCCTCAGCAGTTCAATTCTGCTGTTCTGTGTAGATGCAGACTAAGTTTCCCTCAGATGTATAGTGTATGAAATTGTCACCCTAGCTAGAATATACAGTGAGCTTTCAGCTTTTGCTTTCTGGTGTATCATCAACTCTTATTGACACATGCTACATGTAGAAGAGATGACAACGTTACAGTACATGCCTTACTGATGAGTATTCTACTCTAAAGGTTTGAGATCATCAGTGGAAAATTTTGTGAATTCAGTGTCACATTCCTTTGTCAGTATAAACAAACTGGATTTCATAATGTTTTTAAGAATTTTTAAAAGAAAAATCTCTTTCTAACGACTAATATTTTGTCTGTGGCTTAAGGCTCCAATTTAATTTAAATGTTAAATGTTTTCATGTTTGTTTTTTTTTTGGTTTTTTTTTTTTTGTTTTTTCTGATTTTGGCTATTTTTGCCAGGTTTGCCTGTGGTGTTTTTCTAGAGTCAGGCCATAACATTCCACAAACAGGCTCTGCTGTCATTGCCTTAAGGAAATAGCATCTGATATGTAGAGTCATATAGGTGACATTTCTGTCATTGGTGTCAGTGCTTGCCATAGCTCCGTACTCTCTTTCTGTGTTCAAACTTCTGTATGCACAGAAAGTTGTATTCACCAAAAATGTGCAGCAAACCCACTGCTTCCTGTAGGAGCTGGGTTAGCTCCAGTTGTACTTCACAGGTAAATTCTTTGCTAGATCTGAACTGCCCTCAGAACAGCTCGTGCAGCCAATTCCAAGCTGTTCTTTTATCTCAAGAGCAGCTGAGAGAAAAGGAACAATCTGTGTGGATCTGTAAAATTGTGTGTGGAAGGCCAGCTACTCCCAACCACCCTCCTTCTGCATAGCAGACATCAACCCTTCATGTTGGGGCAAGGTGTTGGGGTACCATTGGAAAAGAATAGCTGAGAGGGAGCTAAGAACAATTTATCTGTCCTAAACCCTCCTCCCGTGTTGTTTCCTGTAGAGGGCATCCTGGGGATAGGGCATAAGAGATGACAAATTGAATTGGCATTACAGAAATAGCCAACAGATCGTAAATTCTACATCCCTGCCTTACTGGTTAGGTATGGGCAGAACCTTGTTGCTGTACCAAGTTTTGTTGACTTGAGTGGATTCCTTCCACAGAACTGAGAGACGAGATTCTTTGTTCGATGATGCCTTTGGTCTGGGAGTCTATTTGCAAATTTCATGTCTGTTTTTCAATTTTGTAAGCAAGGATTTAATGTATGTAACCTGGTAGTGGATAGGACTTGTATTAATGACTGTTCAAGGGTAATAAATGTATTCTTTAACTTTCTCTTAGACACATTGCAGGACTGAATACTAACAGGGCTAAAAATATAATTGAATGGCGAGAGAAGAATGGACCATTTATAAACCGAGAACAGCTCAAGGAAGTCAAAGGTCTGGGTCCCAAAACCTTCCAACAGTGTGCTGGCTTTATCAGATTCAATCAAGAATATATAAAGAACTTCTGCAGGTAATAGACATGTTTGCTATCTTGACTAGTTTATCCAGAATATTCTGAGAAGGCTTCTTCGCTTTCTGCTCTGTCTTCAGACTTGAGATTTGAAGAATGCTAAAACTTTTCCCTCTTAAAGACAGTATCTGGATTTCTATAACTATGTAAGTTTAATTAAAAATTCTGTGACTGAATTGGTATTGGCATGCAGCAGAGTCATGACCTGAGATGTTAAAACCTTACGTTCTAGTATTTCAGGCATAATTTAGAGATTTGTAAATTCATTTTAGTGTGGTAAAGATTACACTGCAGAACATAACAGTGGGAAACTAGAGAGGATTTTTTGAGAGCTTCAATGCTACTGCCTGGAGAGGGACAGTTGAACAAGCTTCCTGGACCAAGCTCATATATTCTTCAACATAATCCTGTGCCCTGCAAATGTGATGTGACTGCTTTGTATCTCAAATGTGTAAGAGGTCCTTTCCCAACTCGTTTGTTAACACTGGCTCATCCTTTTCCTACATATTTCATTCCCTGTATTTGTACCAAGCTTTCCGTCTTTCGACCATTCATTGAGCTACTTCTTTTCAGCTGAAAGTGCCCTTTCTAGAGTAACATGACTTCTCCTGTCTTTCCCATTTCTCCTTCCAACATAAAGAACTAAAAAAAGGGCACAGTGGTAGCACCATCCCCACCCTTTTGCCGCTGGCTCTTCTCAAAAATTATTTTCCTGGGTAGCACATGTTGTTTTTCAGCCAACCCAGTGCTCAGAAGCAAAACTGTATTCCCAGTTGCTGCTGGCCAAACAGTACACACGTAACTTCCAGGCAGGAGGTAGGCACATTAGGACTGGCTGGCTGCCCGGGTGGAAGGTGTACAGATTGGTTGCCCATCTGGCAGGGAGGTAGATGCTGCATGCCAAGTGGTGCACACTGAAAGCACCAGAAGACTGAAGAAATTGCTTTCAAGGCTGAAGATGATTGATAGGTCTGACATTCTACAGTTCTGTTCTTATGCACAATATAGCAGAGAGGCTGATGTGATTTTTTTTTTTTTTTTTTTTTTTTTTTTTTTCCTGAATGTTCACTTGTGAAATGTTTAAGAACTTTCTTATTCCTCGATGGAGTATGCTTCTGGTGTTAGTCAGATTCAATAAAACTTGAGAACACTCTATAATCTGAGAAATCTTCTATGACTTTGGAGTTTGAGGCCAAAGTAAAGCTGTAACACCATTGCCTCCACAACATTTCTTCTGGGCTCAGATGGCAAAAGCAAACATTTTTGAAATGAACTTTGAGAATGTTTCATTTTTGTCCTTTCTAATCATGTTGATGCCTTTAGAGTGCTGTGCCACTTAACTTTCGTGCTTTGTATTTGGAGGATAACAAATAGTAATTTTAAAAGTTGACATGAAAGGAGAAAGTTATGTCTACTTCTCTTCTGACAGTGCAGGTATAGGTAGAGCCCAAAGTGCAGGTGTTAGTTCCAGGTCCTTCAATGTGTTCTCTTACCCTGCAAAAGTAAGAACCACTTGTGACCTAGGAAACAAAGACAAACAAAAAGAGATCCAAGAAAGGATCCTTTCCCAGTAGGAGTAATTCAATGCCTTAATGTATCCTTTACTGTTTCCTGAGCATTCTTTCTTTTAAGGAAAACTTTAGGGGAAGAACTGTGCCAGTTGTAAATATGCTACACGACTGAAGATAGATCTTCTTCTCTACTGTCTTTCTCTCTACTTTAAAGTCCTCTTACTAATAAGGGTGTTTTGTCCATGGATCTCTCTGACACTTCAAAGCAATTTCATTATCCAGTCAATTAAAGAAAAAAAAAAGTCCAATCCAAAGGCTAACTGAAGCTAGCTGATCAGGAGTCAATAATGTATTCCCTAAGTTTTAAGGAAATCTGTATCAAGATACCTTTGCAAAAATGTTTTATAAATTCTGAAATACTGGTAGATTTGACTTTTAATTTGAAGCAAATCCTTGTCTGAGTTACTTTGATTTTAAATTTTTCATATTTTAACCCTGACAATGATTGAGCACAATTCTTCAGAAATTTAAGCATGGGAAGTCAATGGTATAAGGAGTTCTGATGCTTAAGCATTCACATACTTTTTCTTGTTCTGTGCATGCGCTTGAGATACAGCTTGCTTACCTAAAGATAGTATGAATGGAAAATATTTAAATTTTTTTTTTTATTTACAATGATGCAGACTATTAGCTATTTCAGTTATTAGACAATCAGCCATTTACAGTTACTTTTACTGTTAACTGTTTATAATTAAGTGTCCTCACAAGATCATTATCAAGTAGATACATGTAATTGTCTCCATTTTGCAGATACTATTCAGATTGCAAGTGATACAATAGGTTGTTCAGTGTTTGTTGTTGGGTTTTTTTAATAATATTGTTCTCATGAAGAAATTTTCATGAAGCACAAAATCCCTTCTCAGTGTTTGTTTCTATTTAAAATTTATATAAGTGTACATTAGTTCAGAAGTCTGTGTTTTGCATGTACTAGCACTGGGTCAGGATTTTGATCATAAAGAAATGTGTTCATTTTTCATTTCTGGCAGTAATAAAAAAACTGAACTTGGAAGTCATGCACTGTTGTCTAAAGCAGTTGCACAGGGTAAAAAGAAGAGCAAACCAACACCATGTGCTTTTCAACAACCCAATCCTTTGGACCAAACTTGCATCCATCCAGAGTCTTACAGCATTGCAATGAGGTAAGCAAGGGAAAGTTTTTTAAGCACGGACACTGTCAATTTTTAAAATAAAAGTATTGTGGGTTTTTTGACAACAGCCTGCTCAGTCGTGTGAGGCAGGAGTACTAACAGTATTTGGATGTTTTCTCCTCTTCAAGAAAAAGTAATGCTTTGCAAGCGAAGAGTTTCAGTTGGTGTGTTTTGCCTCTTATGTGCATGCAACTTTTTAGTTCTTTGTGTTTTGATTGTTTTTGCAGGTTTTAGTGAGGAAATCCATGACCCAGGTTTCTTCATATCATCCTTTTGGCCCTCATTTTGGCCACTTTTCTTAATTCTCGTCAGTTTGCCAGCTCTCTTTATGCCACACCACTTTTAATGTGGATTTTTGTTTCACAAAGTGTGGAGACAAATTATTTGTTATAGAAATGTCTAAACTTTTTTTTCTTTTACCTTTCCCCCATGTATTATGCAAAAACTATAACAAAAATAACTAAAATATAGTTTTACTTGTTCTTAAAAATAATCTAATTTAAATGCCATGCAAATTTTCAGTCAGTGGCAGTTTAATGCCTATGCATTAGAACTGTTTTTACATTGTTGCTTACATTCAGCCTGTGTGAAACAAACTTTCCACTTAATGTATTTAGACCATCAGAATTTGTTTACTTGTGTGTTTGAGTGGGTACACAACCATATGGACATACGTGAGCATGCATCATAATTTAAAATTAAATTAATTAAATTCTGATATGGCAATATCGCATTAAGATGTATATATTAAGTTCCCAAATCCTTGAACACTGTGGTGGTTTTGCTAAGTGACCTTTGGCTGAAAGAACAGAATGTTTTTTGTGGAAGTCTGAAAAAAATTGGTAGGAATTTATGGGTGCCCTCTGATTAGGGGATACTGCAGCTGATAAGAGCTAGTATAAGGTGTCATCCTTTCTGTCAACAGCCCCAGTTGAAATTGGACTCTGCTTCTCCTTTTGAGAAAGTGTGATCTCCTGTCATAAACCAGCAAGTATTTATTTTTTAAGTGATTATCAGTGGACAGCTTCATTTCCTAAAATGAGCTGGAGCTAATTTCAGTGTTAGCCAAGATGCTTTAAGATTCTTATGATCTCTGTTGAGAATACTACTCCCGAAGAAATGGAGTTGTGCTCCTTATTTTACAGAGAAAAATATCTTTAACCCTCAGAGAGAGATGCTCAACTTCTGAATTCATGAAGCTTGAGTTTCTTAGCTGAAAAAGTTTCACAGGATATTGCATTTTCAGGACACTTTCTCCTTACTGTGTGTGCTCTATTCACTGGAGGAGATAATTGCATATACAATATCCTCTCCCTAGGTCCACGGGCCTCCCATTGGCGAGACAGGCAGCACACTTATGTTTCCACATTTTCCTTGCCTCTTCCCTTCATTCTCTGTGCCTCACTCTGGGGCCACTGTACAATTTTCCACTAGAGTTCAGGCTCTTTGTGCACTGTGTAGGTAACTTTGGCTTCTCCTTTTCTGTGACCATTTCCCTTTTTTTAATTATGCATCAGGATTTGTTATTAGTTCTCTGCCCGACATATTGCTGTGGAAAAAATCACAAAGGTCCTGATCTTAATGATCTTTCATTTTATAGGTGGTGAATAGAGTAAGGAAGCTTAGTTACCATAGAAATTTAAGTAGGAAAAGGTTATTTGAAATTAATGTTGATTTTCAATAAATGATTTAATCCAATTTTAAATATCAAGTAACCAGAATTTGGTTCACAATCTATTTGACTTCCCAGCCCTGGGACTCTAACAAAATAATAAGTAAAATTGTTCAGTGTTACCAGCTTCACTTTTAAAGACTGATGTAGAAAGACTGTTTCAGGGAGCAGAGAAGTGTAGCCATTTAGTGGTGGAATACTACAGGAATTTATCTATGTATAATACCATTACAAAGACTGGTCAGAAAATAAAGAATTGTGACTTAATTTATAGAGCAACACAGATTACTTGTATCCCTGAAGTGATGAGTAGGTGTATTACTGTATAGGCTAGATCAGATACTCATGCAGTCAAAACTCTGAAAACAACTTTAGTAGATACAACAAATCATATAATTGTGATTTGGAATTTAGCTGTCAATGCAGGATTAGCACTATTTTAAAAAAATAATTACAAATGAATGAGCCCAAGTTTTATATATCAACCAAAAGATGGGGGGTTGGGTCACAGGCTCATCTGTGATTCAGAGAGGAGGCTGCCACCTTTTACACAGCCAACACTGATTAGAAGGTACCTTGGAGATGATAAAAATGTCACCAAGGTCAAACCTGTTGGACTTCAAAAGCTGCAGAGCCATTGCTGAAATATGACGTGGCTACAGACCAGTCCTACCTATCATGTAATTTCTCTTTGGTAAATGCAGTTAATTTAAAGTACGTTTCCAGCTTTTGTTGGCTGTTTCTCTCCAAATGCTTTGCCTTCCTTGACTGAATTTTCAGATTAAATATTTAGATCCACATGTCTGTCTGTGTAACTAACTGAATCAGTCTTTTCTATTTTCTTTGAGCTTTTTCTCTGTTTTCTTACTTCTTATCTGTACAATTAGTTTAATATGGGAAGAAGAAAAAGAAGTCTTAAAGTATTTAGAGTGCTTTCTATGAATATACTCTTGTTCAGAAATATTTCTGTTTTTCTTGCAATCAACGGACAGTTTCCTCAAAAGCTTGTTAAATAGGAAGGTGATAATTTCTGTGGTATAGATTGTATTAATGTGCATGCTCTTGCTATCGTAAAATGGTGTGGGAAAGGGGACAAGTATCTCTAATGTTTTTTCATTGCAAATAGCTGTTAAAAGAAAATACAGCTCTGCAGCAAACAGTAAAATCCAGGAAGTGTAGTATTAAAAATTAACACTGACGACATAAGGGATAAATATAAACTGGACATCTTTTGCTCAAACAACTAATGCTGTAATTGAATAATGATTATAAATTCAAAATTACTTTTCAAAAGAAGAATGTATGAGCTGTTAAACTTGTTGCAACTTAAGGATATGTCTTTCAAAAAAAAGTTGCTGCCTAAATGTTAATTAAGAAGAAATTCTATGAATTCATACTACATGGAGGATTCAGTCCAAAGCTTATTGAGGCTGTTTTACTGACTTCAATACATACAATATGTTCATGAGAAAGCTTCTGAGAACCTGAAGATCATGGCCACGTTATGTAGCTGTCTTACTGAAATAAACCAACATTTTAACATGCTAGTACTAAACTAGAGAAAAATTGAGACTGATAGAGGTGGGTTAAATCATTATATAAAACAAATGTTTTTTTAACAAAATACATTTTTAAGAAGTTCTGTTTATTTGGTGCTTTCAAAGTATTTCAAAGTATTTTTTCTGTGCTTACACAGAACTTTGTCAGGGACCATGGCAAGCTCACCACTGGATCCATGCTAGCAAAGGGGAGAATTGTTGTCCTGAAATTGAACAGATTTGATTTGAGGCATGAAAATGCAGTATTATATACTTCTTACCACAGAAACTTAAATGAGTGAAATAGATGCTGCATAAATGAGTCATAAAAAATTCCTCATGCAATGTCTACCACATCTTGCCATGAGAAAATCATTTGTGAAATTTTTATTGGATTAAAAGTTTTAATGGGAAATTACATTTATTTTTAAACAATGAGATGGTGATTTTTACCCACTGTTTCTATCCAAACTACCCAAAGGCAGCAATCCACATTGCAGATTCATGACATACAAAATTATCAGTTTTTAAAACAGTGTTTTTGAGGGATAGAAGTTCACCAAAATTTAAAACCACTAATTTTCTTTTTCTGAACTATGTTGTAGCTTGAAAGGCCAATCCATATTAAAAAAAATGGTTAAAAGAATTGCTCCCCTGTGGTGACTTTGGTTGCCAAGCTCTAAGCTGGAGCCAATTTTTATGGCTGAATTAGAAACCCCTGAAAAACAGGGGTTTTGTAATGGAAATACTGATGTAATTTTTACTACAGTGGTACAAATGGTGCTGGTATGGTTGATTTATGGCATTTAAACATCTTAACTTAAAATCTGTACCATTTCTGTAAAATTGTTGAAAAACATCCTACTGATGATTTAGCACGCTCTGAAGATGACCATAACATTTTGTTCATTTTGCTTTCCACACTGCCAAAGCTTGGCTTTGTCATGTGGGGTGACCAAGCTTCCAGACACCTCTAAATGTTACAAATCAGGATTTCCTAAAAGTTAAATTAAAAAAATCAACACTGTAGGCAGGGTATTTTATTTCAAAGTAGAGCTGGTTTTTAAGTTTCTGAAAAGTCTATCTGTGAAAACCACTTTAAAATGGCAGGATCTCCAATATACAATTAATACAACGTGTAGAGCATATCCAGTTTCCTGGTACGTGTTGTAAAGGCACTGCTACGAAATGGAGGAAACGTTTAGGAAGTCCCAAGAAGTTACAGCCAGGTTATACTTATAAAACAATATGCTGGAAATAAAATGCAATGTTTTTTCTTTGTTGTATCAGTCTGCTGGGTGCAGTTGGTTTCGTATGACTGAATCTTAACATTTACTGATTTTTATTTATATTTCATAAAAATGCTCTTTATCAAAGGTTGCACTCAGAATGTGTTGTGCTGTTCACAAATTGCAGCATCTGGCAGACAGGTTGTATTTTAGTCTGACTTAGAAATATTCTACCAATATTTATAAAACATCTAGAGCTGTGATTTAGCATAATGCATCTTCCCTGGCTAAGTACCCAGGTTTAGGACCTTGCCTGGTAGAGGACAGTATTGATCATTATGGTTGGTTCTGTCATAACAGTTTTTGGCATACTGAGCAAAGTGACTTGCAGTGAAGATTTATGTCTCTGCCTTTTGTTATATATTGATATAATCCTTCTTGATATCCCCAAAAGGACTTCAAAATCCCCAAGGGATTCAGCAAAGCACTCATTCATGTGCCTGTTCCTCACCAAAAAAAACCCATTTGGAGTTAAATGCTTTGCTGCACTGAACATCATGTCGATAACATTGTATATATCACTGTAGATAGATTGATGACTTTTTAGGTATTTCTGGTGTTTCTGCTACTCTTTTATGTGGGTGCACAGAGCAGCTGAGCAGCAGTAGCTCAGTTGTGTTACTGAAAAGCTGCTAGAAGCTGTGCTTGCTAGCTTTCGAGGCAAGTACTGATACTTAAGGTAATGCAAAAGGAAAACTGTTGAACAGGAAGAGACCTCATAAGAAAAATCTTCCTCTGCTGCCCTTTGTACAACTTTGCACTTGTCCACTGACAGCATTTCCAGCTCATTGCTGGCTGGCATGCTTCTGTAACTGAGGTGTAACTGAGCAATTGAGGTGATCCTTAGGGAAAAGAGAAATCAAGAAGGGAATAGATCAATTACTTAGTATGCTGTTTGAGTGCTGAAAACAAATTGCTCTGTTCCATTAAGTAATGCAGTCTACATGTGAATATTTTAGAGAGGATAGGAGTTTTTACAGATGCCATTCCTTTAAATCATTACAAAGTCATATACATCTTTTGTCCACTTCACTAAGAGTGTACATGAGTATGCAAGTACGTGTGTATTCAAACTATTTCATACACAAATAATATTTCTATTGAAATCTTAAGTTTCTTTTTTTTAAAATCCTAAAAAAAAAGCTAAAATCAATAAATTATTCAATCTTTATCATTTCCAATTGGAAATGGCTAGCCCTAATTAAGAAGAACACCTCTTAAACCATTAAACCCATTACATATTTCATATTCATCACTCTAGAAATCCAGTTCATTAGCAGATCTGACTATTAATTTAGTAGCTGGAGTATTATAGGACGTATTTTTGAAAGTTATCTTCTCGATAACTAAGAGCAGGAAAAGTTTTCAGTACTATTTACCATCTGATAAAGATATTTTAAAAGTTTGATGTGACGAAAAATAAACAGCTAACAAGAATTATTAGAACTAGGAAACAATAATTATCCTTCAGCAATACTAAAAATACTAGACCCATTTTTCATTTTTTTAAATTTTTCAAACTTAATTAATTTCCTACTGGTTGAATAAAAAAAAACAACAAAAAAAGCCCCAAAAAACCCCACCAAACTTGTCTTGAAATGTTCTTCTTTAATTGTGGTATTAATTCTCTTGGATAACCAACTGTGTTTCACTTTTATATCTTAGGTTACATTTCAGTTGTGAAGTATCAGTGGTCATGAAAACAGCTGACAGCAGTGTGCCTAGCAGTAGGGTAGCAAAGGGGCTATGCTGCAGTGTAGCTGAATTTCTTTTCTCATTTGGAAACTCATTGTTTCCTAGATACATACGTTAAAAATGTCATGAGCTATCTGAGACCTTTCTAGTCTTCAGCATGCACTCAGATAATTTATAATATTAATAAATGCATTTACATACATAGGACAAAAACCATATTGGCTAAATACTCTTACCTGGCTAAATCACATAATTAGTTTTAAATACATTTGAGACTATATCTTTCTGTGTCCAGCAACTAATTATGAAAATTAATGCACAAATATTATTTGTTATATAAGCTGCATCAGTAGTCAAAAATTGAGGCTACTGAGAACAAGACCAGTCAACTTCTGTGTTATACGGATAATGCCTTTGAATCTGAAAACATTACTAAAACATAACTGTCTGCATAATTTAAGTTTGCTACTGTCATGAATATACATTTTACCTAACAAAGCACACGCTAGTGCAAAGTTGTTTTGTTTTCAGAGTGATTATGTTGCATTACCATTAATTCATGTGTGCACTGTGACAAGATGTAATGGTGTATCGTGTTGCTTTAATGTAATGAATCCAGTACTCCCTGCTCTTCAGTTGTGTTGCTGGAAGTGATTACATAAAACAAAAATGACTGTGACTAAAACCCCTGCAAAGCTTTAGAACTCCTGCACATTATAAGAAGCTTTTTGGGGAGTTTAAAGTAACTTCTTAAAAATTTACTGAAGGCTTCCTTTGGTAACATTTTTACTATTTTCTGTTTTTTGCTTTCCACTGAAATTTGCATTATCATTTAAGCATTGCAAAGGCTGTGCTATAATTTTGTGCAGATGTGTATGTTAAGTGAACATGATGTGCTTATTTGTTACATTTATGCTACTTTTCTTTCTTTATCTGGATAAGATGGATGAAATTATGTATTAAATAAAAACATCAGTGTTTTAGCCATGACCATTCTCTGCAGGTCCTGTAAGACTGCAAAGATTACTTCTAAAACTCAGGTGCTTGCAAAAGTTTCCGAGTATGCTCCAGATTGCAAAATCATAAAACTTTAAGTCTCTAACCCAGCTAAATCTTGATGTGTTCTGGATGTCTCTCCTGTGACTTTCAGTTTTATCTGAGTTGGCTTGCCTTGAACAGAAAGTTTGCCATTCACTCGGGGACTTAGCATTTGAGGACATAAGAATAGTATGTCTCATAAGAATGAGCTTACTTCAGAAGAAACATTTTGTCTCTCATTTCCATGTCTGCTAACTTTTCTTTAGTTTTTGTCTTTCTAGAAAATAAACATAGCACTTGAGGTACTGCAGAATATTATTTAGTTCACATAAGCAGCCAGGAAAAGGCTTGAAGGCTTTTTTTTTATTTGCACAAATCATTCTTGTTCCTGTTTTGTACAGTTGAAACTGTCACTTACAAATTGGGTAAATAAAACACTCAAAGGTTGTAGTGAGAAAGTTTAAAAACATCAAAATTAAGGGAAAACTCTTTTTACCTCCTATAGTCTAATTACTGATTGTATCTTTTTTTTCTGACCTTGAAATAACTCTAGGAGGAAGTTGCTAGGTTGTTTTTTTTAATAAGGAAACTTTTTAACTTTGGTCTTAGCAATGACATTTTAAAATAGAAATGATCAATATAATGCACCACAGTTCAGTCAGAGATTTGTGGTTTCTATTGATTTTTATTCTATTTGCCCTCAATCTATGGTCCTTTGAGTGAAAATGATACATTAAATATTTAACTAGTTTTGTTAGTATTTTTTAAACTACATCTGTAAGCAATAAGAATTTGCTTTTATTTTGAAATATCATAATACATATTTTTAACCCAAACCTAACCTAAAAAGGTGAGATGTTACATTGCCTCTGTTGAAGATATTTTGTGTGTGTCTATATGTATGCTGGGTCTTGTGCTCTGTTCTGCCTATAATATACCTTGTAACTCTGAAATATTCTTAACCCAATGCCTGATTTTTAGAACATAAATAATTCTTCTGTGGTTGAGACTTGCCATGTATTTAGACTTCTGCTCATGTTTAGGCATCATCTTCAGGTGAAGCAGAAACTATGTTAAGTTAGTTAAATAACTAATTTGTAACAGGGCCCAACCTACCACCCTTGTCTAGCTGAGGAATCCTTTTTAACATCAGATGCGTACTTTCATCAGGATTTCCGGAGAGTGGGGGAGGCAGAGGAAGGAGGAGGGGGTGAGAACTTTCAGGAATAGTAATAGAACACTCAGGCACCTGGGCTGTGTCCTGTTTTGGGTTGGTTTTCTTGCCAGCAGCCTGAACGTATCATTGTGCGTTCTGGTTGCATTATCCACGGGGCCGAAAGTTTTGTACATGAAGGGCTGAGTTTTTAACACTCTGGTGACTCTCCCCTGTGCTTGTGCTTACTGGCAGCAAAACCCACCCATCACTTACAAAGTAAATGTGCTTCTGCAAAATCCTGATGGGGAAAAAATGTTACTTTGGGGGTACTCTAGCTGAACGACCATTTAAAATGAATGTCAGCAAACTTGTTTATCGGGGTGGGCGGTGAAGCACGCATTATTTAGAAGGTTGAGTCATGAGGCTGGTTGGGTTTGTCAGGTTCCATCTGGCACGTCAGTCAAAGCTGGGGCAGCTGCAGTCTGTCACTGCTGCTCTGCTGGAGCATTGTCCATCCATCAACGTTAGCAGCCAGCAGCCCCTGTTAGTTCTGTGAAGAGCACTTTGCCTGCACCTACGTGCGTTTCAGTATTAGCATTGCAAGCACTTCTAGGGAACCAACAGAAAATGGTTTCATGGAAGGTCTGCTAGTTTTTGTATATAGGCTTTTATTAGACAGAATATCTGAGTAGTAGTAGTATATTGTTGTTAATATACAGAAAATAATAAATTGTATCTGTATTATAAACAAATTTGCATCTGTTTTGATATATACTTTGTTTTCAGACCGTGTCAAACTACTTTAAAAGGTGATGCCATAAGTTGAAGTGTAGTCAGTCAAAACAAAATTCAGGAAATCCAGAAACAAATATCATCCACCAAACCCTTATTAATTTTTTTTCACGCATTGTCTCGTGAAAGATTTGTATACATTAAGAAAGTTAATCTGAAATAACTTTATAGTTATTTATATAGTAACTATATAGTTATTATATAAATTAGCATTTATATAATAAATAATTATTACATTATTATATTATTATAGCATTATTAATTGCAAATCTATGTGTTTGAGCTAACAACATGCTTAAATCACCATGCTTGCACTTCTGTAAAAAAGTAGAAGTCCTGATAGCTGGTTTGAACAGATATCCTTTTGGTAAAATTAATGGATGGCTTTGAGTGAACATTTGAACATCATTTGAACATTATTTGAGCTTTTGTGCTCAAAGATTAATTCTGTGATTTACTGAAAATCTGATATTGCTTTAATTGTGTTACATCAATTTATATTTTCTGAAAAAGAAAATTTTGTATTTCAGTGCATGGAACTTATCACTCACCACCTGATAATGTCAGATGGGTTCCTCAGGTTAAAAGAAAAAAGATTGCAAAACAAACAGACCCACTGTCTCCTGCCAAAAGAAATACTTGCCTCAGCTTTTGATAAAAGCATAGCATGTATTTTTGAGATGGAGGGAAGAAGATGAGTACCATAGGCTTTGGATTTCTTAGAGACTTGTAATGTGCTCCCAAGTGCAGGGTGTGAACCTGCAAGTCAGCAATTCTGCAGCTTATAGTTTACACCTGTTGTGAAGTAGGATAAGGACAGGAAGGAGGGCTCTCTTCGAGGAATTCAGAAGGAACTTTTCCTTGGCCTCTAAGGAACAGGGGCAATAATTCTACCTGTCTGCTGTGATGGACAACATGCAAAACTACCCATGCCTTCCTCCATCAGTAAGGCATATTGTAAAGCAATGTAGAAGAGGCTCATTCGCAGTGAGATGCAGAGCAAGACAGATGACTGAAGTGTCTAAGAAAAGGACAGATTGTTTTATTTAGTACAATTTTGCTGAGCTGTAAGCTGCATCCTCATTTTCATTCATTTATATCCATTAAACACTGTTTTTTTCATTTTTAAGTATTCAGTAAAATTAGGACATTTGTTCAGTGATAAATAAATGTCCAAGGCATCACTAGTGATAGGAAGTAGTAGGGTCTGAATGTAAACTTTAATCATCTGTTCTCTGCATTTTTCAGCATATATGCCATCATTGCTGAACTAAAAACCTCTGTCTGTGTGCTTTGGGGTTTTTCTTTTATTTTAGAAAAATATCACATATCAAGACATTTATTTTAAAGTATCTCTTTCCAGCCTTTTTAGGTGATAGTCCAAATTTGTCTCAGGTTGCAAAGTGTGTATATATTTGACAATATACTTTGAAAGGATGTTTGTGTTGTGTAACAACTGTGACTTGATAATTTCCTAGCTTCTGAAAAAGTAATTGTCAATCAAGGAGCTCATAGACAATACTTTCTGTAAAGTTTTTCTTCAGATTTGTTAAAGATTATTCATACTAATTTAATATTTGAAACGTTTATTATTGTTTTTCAAAATTGCCATTCATTTTAATTTGAATTAGCATGACAATAAAACCAAAAGTATTATAGAAATCTCACTTATTTATAGGGGGCTTTCATCATAAAAGACATCTTTTGTTCATAAACAGATGTGATTTTAGCATGAGATTAAATCATCACTCTGAGAATTAATTTACATTTCGAATTTGCTTCTAGTTTTCTAGTCTGTTCCAGGTGATACAAGTGTACAGATGGACTCAAAGTTTCCATGAATGTCTCTCATCAGTGATGAGTTGAGAGGATAAGCACTTGGGAAACTGTTCACTGTTCATACTTTTTAATCAGAATTTTTGTTCACACATCAATGCAAAAGTAACTTAACTCTCTAACTTTATCAAAAGTTCAGTTCCTACTAGAGGATGTTACAAATCTCTCTCTGAATCTTTGTTTGAACTCCCAGGTTTTTATCTTTCATTGGAGGAAATGCAAATGACATAGGAAAATCAGATATGCAGCAGAAAGTAAATGCAGTAATTCAAAAGGAAGGACTAGAAGCCACGGCCAAAAGGCTAAATACAACGGTGCACACACTGCAACTGATCATTGATGGTCTCACTCAGCCTGAAGGCTTTGACATCCGAACAGGTAAACCTTTGTTTTGAAGGTTGTAATCTCACTTTAATTGTTCTACATACCAGTTTTAAAACAGCACATGTTCTTCTTCTAAAGTCAGCAGTAGATTTTCATGGATGTGTAACTCCATTTATTTTCTCAGCCAAGGTAAAGGCAATATCATAGTCAGACGTTTCTTTCCAGCTCAGTAAGTAAGGAGTGTGAATCCTGTCTTAAATCATGGCATTTTTAGCCCTAGGAAGGCGAGTTGTATGGCTGTTAACAAATGAAATAGTTTCAATATGTTGACTTTATACTGATTAAATCTGTTTTAGCTCTCCATCATGGAAGTGAACTCTGAGACCAAGCTGAAAGAGCAGTAATAAAGGTCTGTAGAGCAGCAGTGGTAGTAGAGTAGTTCTGATTTTTTATTGCACTGCTTCATGGAGACAAGTGTCATTGGAGCATATGGCTCATGACCTACCTTGGTTAAAACTTTGTGGTAGTGCTGAACAGTTTGAGGTGCAGGAGAAGAAAGATGAGGTAAGCTATGAAGTAAAACATCTGGACATGCTCTCGTTTAATGAAATTTACATCTGGATCCTCTTATGACAACAAGAGATAAAGGTAGGCAGCAAAGATGCACACTTGTAATAACAAATAATAACCTTACGCTCAAAAATCTAAAACGTTTATTTTTCCCTTTTTTGAGATTCATTAGTAGTTTCCTTGCAAATAGTATAAATGTTTCCCACTAGTGGTCTTGAAAATGTGTTTATATAATGTGTATAACTTTATATGTCTCCATTTGTTCTGGCAGTGTCACATGTAAATTACAATAGGATAGACTATCAGCATATGAAGACATAAAAGCAAAACAGAATCTTCATTTGAAATACTCATCTTCTACTGATCCAGTACATTCAATATCACTGTAGGCAGACTAGTAGACTTGTATAGCTTTATTTCACTGTCTTTGCAATCCTGCTTTTTACTGAGATGAAATGCACCACATCTAAGCAGGTTCAATGGTTTGTATTCTACCCTGATTCAGAAAATAATCTTTGTGTAAGATTACATATCTGACAAGACTGTTGTTGCCAACAGTAAAGATGCAATGTTAAAAATACAAATGGTAGCTTTCCTATGTATCCTCTTAAATTTAACTGAAATTCTTACATTTCCCTGATTTGTTTTAGTATAAAGGAAAATATGAAGAGTTGTTTTGGGAAACTCAAATAATAGAATTTTTTTTTTTTTTTTGTCATCTTAAAAGACCTCTTTTCTAACCAAGATCTTGAAAGGTATTTATTGCAAGGAATTGTCTTGTGAACAGTAAAGTTGAACAGCAAATCAGGTAACTGTTGAGTCATGCAGGATGAGGAAAAAAGACATGTTTGCAAACATTTAAAAAGATTTTCATCACTCCTCTGAATCTTCTTATGCTCAATGTTCTGAGCGGCCATTTAGTTGCTTTTTTTATTCAAGTGCCACCACACAGGATACTGTGTTGCAGATATGTATATAAAATGTATGAACTATTTTGGACTTGAGCAATTAGGTAAATTCCCTCAATAGAAAATGTTATGTCATTCAAATTCCTTCTGGTTTTGCCAGTTAGTATATTTGACTGGGGTCTGATCCACAGCCTGAGGAACTTACAGACAGTGATTGAGTTTCAAGTGAAATTTAGATACAAATTTGTTCAGGACGTATTTTATTTCTCAAAGGCCAATACAGGAAAATGTTTGCAATCCAGGTTTGATGTTACTCTATGTTGTAAAATGACAATCCTATTATTTCTTGGAAAAGTTTAAAAAACAGTAGGAAATGGTTGAAAATGAAGTTGTTGAGATGGGCTACATAGGTTTTCTGCAGGAGCAGAAAGTGATGAGCAAGTAACAAAAGAGTTTAAAAGATCTATTTGTGTCCTTAAATGCAGAATGTGAACTTTAATATATGGGATATTACTCGCTTATAATCATATGTGTGTGATTTTTAAGTTGTCAGTTCAAAGAAGCAATTGATCATGTGATGTCATGGGAAGTATTTGATTGTGTGATGCCATGGTGCAAATGAACAGCAAACTGAAGAGCAGCACATTGTTGACTTTTCAGTATGTGATGAGTCTGAGTATTCACTTTCCTATATACAATTTGTATAGGAATAGAATGTCATGTGTATTTTATGCAGTTCAAGTGAAAGCCACCTCAAGCCTTTTCTCCCCAGCTGCAAGAGAATTCAAAGAATTTTTTAGTCAGTAGCTAATGTGCTACACACTTCTGATTCATCTGTGAGAGTTTTGTACCATGGAGTTCACTGTTCTATTCTTATTACTCTATTAATCAAAGTCTTTGAAAATGATCATAAAATATAAGATACCAATTGTTTTTCACAGATGAGCCTTTATTTTTAAAATGTCACAAAAGCAGTACTTGGGACCTTAGAGCTACCTTGAGATGGTATCTGGTCAAATGAAAATTAACCTGAAAGAATCCTGTAGAAAGTAGCACAAGCGTTTTCCTCCAGTGTCTTATTTTTGTTTCTTGTTTCTCATAACAGATTTTGATAAACCCGACTTCAAAAGAAGCATAGTTTGCTTTGAAGACTTAAGCGTTGGTGCTGTTTTAACTGGAAAAGTTGAAAATGCGACGCCATTTGGAGTTTTTGTTGATGTTGGTGTGGGAAAATCAGGTTTGATTCCAGTGCGAAATATAACAGAAGCAAAACTTTCTAAAGTGAAGAAGAGGAGAAGCCTGGGGTTAGGTCCTGGAGAAAGAGTGGAAGTTAAAGTGCTTAATGTTGATATTCCTAGACTGAGGATAACGTTGGATCTTATTCGTGTTTTATGAGAGGGTTTTTTGATTGACCCTTCATTTTAAAGGTTAAGTAATGTCAGCAAGGTTCTGGAAATTCAGGCATTTAATGAGAATGTGGAAAATGAACAACTTTTGAACCCTCAGCCTTGCTGCTTTTCACCCCCCCTTCTTTTTTTTTTCTTTTTTTTTTTTTAATCTAACAGTTTTTCCACATCTCTTAAATCCTTTCTGTTAATAATTGTTGGAACAGTTTATTGGATTACTTCCAAGCAACCTTGTTTTTTTGTCTGCAGAGCAAACGAAATTCCAGTGGACTGTCAGACAGATCTCTTATCTGTTCTGTCTGTGCAAGTCTTTAGTTGGTATTGTACAAGCAGACACATCATATGTGCCCCTACAAAAAAACAGCCATTCAGTTTGCCTGTTTTCTGGTTCAGGGTCTAAAAGAAGGTCAATAGTTGTAGAAAAAAGTGATCTTAAGTTGGTGATGACATTGCTTCAAAAGTAGACTGAAAAAAAGCATCTGCTAATACTATTGATGGTTCAGAAATACGCAGATTTAATTTGAGTGACATTATTAGGATGTCTGTTTACCTGTCTTACTGTTACTTGGTCAGTTATCATTGATTACCACACTTGGATGTACCTTGGAGTGTAAGGAACGTTCCTCAAAAGTGTCCAAAGACATTTATGTTGTTCTATACTTGTTCAAAATAAAAACGTTTCTGGCCATCGTTTCTTGGTGTACTGGTTCTACAAGTAATTTAACAGTCTTAGGTGTTCTTCTTTTAAATATGTGCTCCATCAGCAACACTTCAGCTTAAGGATGAGCTGAGGATACATTTATCTCACCTTCTGAAAGATATACACAATCCTAAGCTTTAATACCAGACTACAACCCATGTCTTGATGGTGTTTCTGATTTAACAAAATCATTCTAGTCTGTCTTGGACTCCTTCAACTTGATACTAAGTTGTGGTTTTTTTCCATCTTAGATACAACATGTTTTTCTGCCTGGTTTGAGTGGAGAACCATTTTTCATTACTTCTCTTCACATAGTGTGCTCACGAAGGCATAATTCTCTATTAAAAACTTCTTGCTGTTTACAAAGTGTTTCTAGATATCTGCTTTAACAAGAATGCTCATTGTTTCCTGCTAGGAGTGCCTAGCACATGAGGTTTGTTTCTTTTTTGTTTTGTTGATGTTTCAAAGGGCTTACCAATTTGTCCAAGTTTGCAAGGGACAGGCAGTGGTAGAGTGGCAGAAGAGCTTCCAGCAACAGCAGATGTATGTGGTCTCTCCAGTGGATTTTTGGTGTATTGGACATTTATTCCTTTGAAGTCATCAAACTGTCATCAATTCAACCTGTAAGTTGGCAGAAACTCCTGTCTTTAGCATTTGAGCACAGATAACACCCTATAGTGAGTGTGAAACACCTTTGATGACCAGGTTTCTATCTAATAGCCAAATAGCCATGGACATGGGGACTATGTATTAGGAAAAGTTTGGCATAATTCAATCTCTCTGCTCTGTGCCTTAATTTTCAAAATTAAGCGCCAGCTGTAGACAGTGTACTTAGGAGATAATGGAATCATTTAGCAGGTAGAAAAAAGGAGCTGGATCTTAATACCATCCCTATATTTTGTCTACCAAATTACAAAAGACCCGTTTGTGTCAGTACAGCTTGGAACCATGTTTCTCACACCTTTTGAAGGTTTCAGGTAGTACTTAAAGTGGATTTTGTTGGTACGAAATAGGAAACTATGATACCATGTTAGTGTCTGAAACCAGATGAAAGTGAACAAGCTAGTATACTTTTCATCTGCAAGGGATGCATTTACCGATAATCCTTCCATGTTTTTTGCATTTTCTCCATCTGTAAAATTATCTAAGTTCTACAGAGCTGTATTTATGATCTCTAAGTATCTCTAAACACTTCACAAATGAACTGAATTTACTTGTCTTTCTCTAAGAAGGTAAGCTTGTTCTTCTCCTGAAGCTAATTTTAATGGCTAATATGAAGAGTATATTCTCCTTTTGTAATATTTTCTTTGTTACTGAAATTTTTTAAATTTTTTTTTTCCAGAACACAGCCATTGTAACAGCCTAACAAGAGCCTAACAAGGCTGAATATTTGTTCATATGACCTTCTCAGGTTTTGTCAAGAGATGTCAAAATTCTTTCTTAATCCATTTTCCTCTTGAACTCTTGTGGCTTTCAGATTTCTGACATCAAAAGTATCAAGAACTTTGTCTCTGATTCATTTCCCCTTTTAGTTTCTGAACCAAGAAAGTATTACTGGCTAGGTGGTTTTTTCCATTTGAAAGGCCCTTCACAATGCAGTCCAATCTTTGGAACAAATTCTGTAGTGCTTAATAGTGGCTCTGAGATTTTAAAAAAAACAAAAAACCAACTCTGCCTCATCCTGATCTTACTTGAATGCTTCAAGGTACAGTTTCTCGGGGAAAGAATTAAATATGAGTCTTTAAATCTCACTAAAAATTTTAATTTTGCCTAAAGCTGTAGATTCTGAGGCATCTATTCACTGTTCCACCTCTCTGCAAGGGAATCCAGCCAATTGATCTTAAATGACAACCTGCTTTTTAGTTCCACCCTCACTCAAATAGTCTGGTATTTTGCAATTGCCTTTCTCCACTGTGCAGACTCATAAGAAGAGCTTCTAAAGATTTCCTGTGCTTTAGATGTTACACAAAGGAGAAGAATTCTTCTACCAAACAAGATGGCACTTGTATGCCTGGCTGTAGTAATGCAAATCAAGAGTTTAAAAGAAGCCATTTGTTTTGGTTTTATTCCTGCCTCAGGCAGTTTTAGACCGCGTATATCAATTTTCCAGAAACTTGTCAACCTCGGGAATGATTTAGTATGCTGTTAAACATAATAAAATCAATAAGAAAACAAATAGAATTTCCATGAGGAGCAGACAGTTGGAGAAGCTTGTCCATATGGCATATAGATGTGCTGGAATTTGGGGCTTTGTGGGGTACTTGCATTAGAAAAATTGCATACCGGATGAAAGTAATGCATAATTCAGGGGAACAAATAATCTAACAGCTTTGTGGTAGTGCATCTTGAACTTAGTGTCTGTATTTGCTTAGCAACAATTACACTTAAGAACTCTGCCAGGAAGCTGCAAACCAAACATGAATCATACTTGCCTCATTTCAGAGCTTTATATAAGGAGCCTCATCCCCTCTGAAGTGAATGCTGAGTTCTCTAACCTTCCTGGGGGTAATTTATGTGGCTACTTGGCTTTGCATGAGGACATCCTAATTCAAGTCTCCAGTCCTGTTAGAAAGGGACCAGGTGGTTATGCCAGTTCACGTAACTCTATGTTAATCCTTTTCGTTCAAGGTTTCCTTGAGAGTTGCGAGGGAGCTGACCTATCTCTGGGTATATGTTAAAACTAGGCAAGTCACTAATTCCACTTCTCCTCATTAGAGGCCTTCTGGAGATTTGGCAGCAGCTTGGTTTTCTGGTCCCAACCATTCTTCACCCTCCTTACAGGCACGTAGAAGCTGGAAGTGTTTGGAAGTGTTTCATCTTGATAAATTATTGTGAATCCATACTCCGTAGAGCTTCACAAGTAACTGATGCATCTGTGTTTTGTGGAGCAAACTTCAGTGACTACTTTTTAGAGACTTTGGTTTCTTTTTTACAGTTGAACCTCAAAATGGTGCCTTCAGTACACCATTGGTGGGTAAATTTATATCCTGACAGGAGCTGTTGAAGAGTGCTGTTTATTCAGAAGTGTCTCTAGGAGATGACCAGCCACTTTCATCTGATTTGTGTTGGGACTTTGACTGGTCATGTATTTTTCCAGATGGATACAATTGAGTCACTCATAATAAGTCAGCCTATTCTCATAAAGCTTTTCTGCCACTTAAGCTAATTATCTAGAGATCCAGAGTTGAATAGCCCATAATAAGAAGTCGGTGTATTGTACCACAGACTTTACTACAGCATCTGCAACTTTGAGATCGACAGTTTAAATTCTTCAGTCTGAGAGGGCTCAGAACTGGAGTGTTGCTTCTCTGGTACAAGGAGGATTGCTGCTGTTAATATGAGTGTTTTCATGTGGTTCTTCTGGCTGTTAGGTCTCCTGTGGGCATGTTCTAGTTGCATTGAGAACCCTAAGAGATTCTTCATCATTTGGAAGTGAAAGAGCATTGATGGCCATGTCCAGAGTGGGATGACTGTCATGCCATTGAGAATTCCAAATCTAACCAAAAGTTTGGTGTAAAGCACTCAAATCTCATTTCACCTGCTCTCTAGCCCTGACTAGGAGCTTTTGAAGCTTTTGAGCTTTTGAAATGGGATTGCTTACTCCTAGTTTCACAGGTTAGAGCATTACCTTATTCATCATCTTCTTGAATTGAAGACAACCAGAGAATACTCCACACAGCAATCCAATTAATACTATTGGCAGTATTTTTGGATTATCTCCTTCCCTTGTTCTATCCAACAAGGAGCAACAAAGAAAAGAGCATGTAGTAAACTGGGGAGCCACATAATTTCTTTAGTTTTATAAAATCTGGTTGGGTCCAGACCTTTCTTTGTGGAGAGGATTACTTGTCTTCAGCAAGCAATCAGGAGACCATCTCCTCAGAAAAGTTAATTGAAGTCTTACTTTCTTCTATTCTTACAGATTCGTTTATCCTACTACATTTGTATGTTACTGAATCAAAAGTGTTTTCAGTGTGCTATGAGCTAAGCTGGATTTTTGCATTCTGGTATCTCATCATCAGTCATGTTTCTAGTAAAGAATAGGCTTTTATTTGTGGTCAAACAGTGAATTTTTTTGTGTGTGACTCATGATGAGGTATGTGGAAATAATGTCATGAGAAGAACCATTATGCTCAGGGGTCATTTACAAAGGCTGAATAGAAGTGAAATCTTAGGAAAGTGTTTTCACCTCAGAATTAGATGTGTGGAGTATCTTGGCAGAAAGAAGAAACTGCTACATACCAGAGGCTGTATATTGGCACCGTGACTGCTTTTTGGTATGGTGAGGAGAGAGGGGGGGGCAGGAAAGGGGAAATGGAAGGGAATGAAGGGATTTGGAGAAGAACATCCTGGAGATGTAAATGGTCTTATGGTAATGAACTCAGATGATGAAATGCAAATGGTAGAGATAATGGTAATGTAGTAATGAAATCTGAGCCTGGTTACTTCTTATTCTATGTACCTCACATGAAGGTTAAAAGAGAAATTATGAGTATTTGTTATACCTAAACAAAATTGTGTATATCATAGCAGTGCGTATTGTCACAGAGTAGTATGGAACTATTTGGCTTCAAGTGGGAGAAAGAATGTGTTGTTAATTGATTTGATTCTCATTTCCCAGTGTCACTGTTTCTAACCAGTTTATTATGAGTAGATCAATCCTTGCTCATCAGCACTTTAGGCTGAGAGAGTGCAGCTGTCACATATAATATATGTGTTGTCCAGTGACACAGCAGGGTAAGAGTGCTCCAGCATAGCAGGAAGTTGCAACCACGAGAATTCACTCATTTATGTCTTGTAGAAAGAGTCCTTGAACAACTAGAGTTTGTCATTGCTTTGCAAAGGAAAACATGACATCAAGCCATCCCTTGAAATTAGTGTGCTGTTATCTTCAGTGCACAGGGGTAGATGCAGAGCCAATCAGAAGCTGAAAACAGCAGAATAACCAACTAATTTTATACTTAGCAGAATTTTTTTTTCAACAAAACATAGCATCAGTGATTTAAGATCAGCACTAGTAACTAGCTTTTCTTTCCAAGCACATGTGTGTTAACCTCTAGAGAGGCTTACCAGAAGAGATGTCTCTCCTGGTATACTCCATGTCTGAGATGATATTTACTCAGTTTTAAATTTGAGCAGGTTTCTCAAGGTGTTGTCTCTTATGGACTGTTTAGTTAGAATTAGTCCACAGTAGCCCAGGTATGTTAATCTTTGATACGTTTTCTGAGGCATTATGTTTTCTGGGACATGAGTGATAATCTAAGAGCTGAAAGAAGCCTCTTACAATGTTGGCAGACTCTTAGTTTATTGTGTGTAATGACATTCTGTGGGTGTTATTCACGGAAGGGAAGGGCATGCAGTAAAGCTTATAAAATTAATAAAAACGCTCAAAATTATACAGGAGGAAAATGTCTGCCTGGCAGTGGGAATTCCTTGACAGTTTCTGTCACAGTCCATTTCCCACATTTCAGAGTATTAACCTTCTCTACTGGATCAGGTTGCACTAGTGTGTTTCTTGTGGGACCAATGTCACTTTGCATGCCTTCCAATTTTTGCAGACTTTGATGGACCTATGACAGTCTGGCCCTTTTTTAGAGACCAGCAGAAAAAAAATTAAAAAATCCCACCTATCGGAGTGGAACTTTACCTCATTTCCAAAACAGAAATTGCCTGCTGTCAAAACCATCTGAAATAGTTCAGCTCCTTTTCTGGTTGTGAGAGGAATGGCATCCTCAAGTCTTTGCTTGTCTTTGAACAGTATATCACAGCTTTATGATTATTTCTCCATGCAAGTCTCTTTTCTCATTTTATATTTCCCCTAATAATCTGCATTGAGTTGTTTACTCGTAGGTAAACCATAGCACTGCAGAGCTTTCTTTTCAAACATAATTTCATTATTTAAGCGTATGCTTTGAGTCCTTTAAATGTAACTCATATCTGAGTTAGTTATAAGAAATACTAGAATGCTTTCCTAAAAACCAGGTGACGGTTATGGTATTAACTGATTTGGTGGCTATGAGATCACAACCATACGGGAAGGCCTAACTGTCTCTATTCAAGGAGAACTTCTGCATGATCTTTAAATATGGGAAAAGACAGTAAAGGAATGGTGCTTAAATTGACAAATCAGGCACCTGAAAGTTGGGAAGTGTTTGAGGATGTCCTTTGGAGTGCCTCTTCTCTGCACTAAGCAGGGCATGGGTTCTACAGGAGAAAATGCATGATTATGTCATGTGAAGCAAGGCAATGGTGTAGTGCATATCCATAGCAAAGGTATGTATACATGGTGTTTCTTGAGGGTTTGAATTCACAGCCTGAAGGAAAGCCTTTCTCCAGAGATGTTATAATGTCCTCTTCTGGCTTGGTCATTATATGAGAGACTGAAAGCTTGTTAGGAGCAGGAGGTCAGACAGGAGTCCTGACTCCAATCTCCACTGGATTCAGGCTCATCCCATCACAGACATCACGTTACATGATCCCTTTCACAAGCTTATTGAATCCCTTTTGAAAATACATTTGGCACTGTTAGTGTCAAACAGAAGCCAATGCTGGCATTCTGTGTATGGAAATAAAAAAAAAAAAAACAAAAGCAACAAAACAGTGGAGGGAGACCCAACCAAACTCAGAGTCATTGTCAGTGAACTGGGATTTCCACTGTATCCAAATGGGAGTGTGACTGCTCAGATGGGATTTACATATTAAGGTGATGTGTTTCAGAACCCACAAAACTGGGTTTCAGTAGTATCAGCTTCCTCATCAATCCACTGAATTTAACAATGTGGGCTGTAAAAGCAGCGTTAATTACAACATTAATGTTGTTAGTCAGCATTTCAAACTGAGGCTTTGCTGGTCATAATAAAATGAGTGACCCTGGCCTCAGAGGGAGGCTTTTTTAACTTGGCAATGTATGTAAGCAATTACAGCATTTCAGCAGCCCCCCTGTGTCTTGATGATAGTAAAAAAGTACAATTGTAGCTGAAAAAAAAACCCGTCCAATATACTCATTACAGAAGAAAAATATAAATGTGTGACATTTTTGCCATTATTACATTCCTGTTTGTAAACCAAGTTCATATTAAAATCTATTTTGTATGTTTCTGAATAATTGCTGGCAAGACAGAACTAAATATGTCTAGGATTGGACATACCATAAACAAACTATCCAGAGTTTTTTAAAAAGTGTTTTGATTGTTCTAAAAATGGGTGGGTTTGGTCAGCAGATCTCCACTGCAGAGGAGCAGCCCAACATGCCAGGTAATGCCTGTTTACATTTCATTTGGTTGAGGGTGCAGGTTCGTAGTTTTCTTCAGAAAACAGAAGCAAGGTTCTGATTTTTATTTTCCTGTAGCTAGAAGTAATTACAGGGATAACTTATTTCAAGAGGTAATTAAATAAGGCTAAACCTTAGCAACATCTACTTCAGATCTCTGGGTGACTATCTAAATTATTCTTTTATCTTTTGGGTGACTTTAGAACTTGTAAACTTCTGATGTTGCATACTTCTCCTAATAGTTTCCTAAGGGAGCAAAGCTCATCTCACCTCAAAAAATGAGGGGGGGGAAAAAAAAAAAAAAAAAAAAAGGGGTGTGTATGAAAAAGGCAAGAGGTGTACTGTGTTATTTAAGGTGTGTACAGTGTCTTACTGCATCCTATAGACAGAAACACCTGTTATTTTTTCATTCAAACTCAGCTGAATGGTACTGCACTAAAATGATTCTCAAAAGAGCTTATACCAAATGGGATGGGAAAATTTTAGTAAGTAAAATGTTATCAATGGACCAGAGATTGACTGTTCATCATGCCTGGTATATATTGCTTTGTCTAATAACTCGCCCCAGCAGGCTTACAATCGTGTGCTCTCTGAAGACCCTCCCAGCTGCAAGACCTGATTGACAGAATCTGTGGGCAGATGAGCTTTCCAGACTCCAATAAAGACAGGGCCTTGGGAAAATCTAAGGCAATTATCAACGGGCAGCAATCCACTAATCAGACAATTTCAAAATTAATCCCACAGTCCCTTACTGTATTAGCTTTCTTCCTTGTTTGTATTTATACAGCAAATTCATGACTTCAGTGAATAGTCTTCCTTCCAGCCCAATTATGCCTCTCTGAGGGTATTAAATTAAAAACAGAAGAAATATTGAAAGTGGCTTGCAATTAGTTTCTTCAAAAGGTAGTATGGCACTTGCAGGCTGGGGTTCTTAATATGATGCTTGATAATAAAAGTAAACAGGATTTTTTTCATCATGCAAGCAAGGCAACTATTCCTAATATGTCTTGTTATGAAACGGCTTATATATAATGAGAGAAAAAAGTGATTTGATTTTGGAGTTTAATTATATTTCCATAAAATTCTTCTAGAGTAACTGACAAGTCCACAGTGTCTCCAAATAACATAAATAGATTTTGGGTTGTGCGTTTTGATTTATCTTTCCCTTGTTTTATTTTGATAACTTTATAATACAAAATTGCATTGCATTTGATTGTAACTTGCCTTTAAATGAAGACTGATACAAATAGAATATTTCTTTTATGCTGAAATGAAATACAGAACCATCTTCACGGTGTAACTGCTTAAACATGAGTCATTGCCAAGAGTGCTTGGTACAGTGTATCTCATGCTTTTGAAATTTGGAATTCTGTATTGAGTCCTTGCAGTGGCTGTGGAGCTGTTTTTGTAAATCTGAACCTGGATGTAGAATTTCCATTTTTATTAGCAAAAAGGAACAAAGGGAGGCATGATTGTAAAGGCAGTATTTTGCATCTTTGCACTGCAGATTGCCATAGCCTAGGATAGTAAGGGCACTGTACACTTCTGTTGTTTCCCATATGCAGTAGGAAGCATAAAATACTATGTTTTGCATATTACTGATCAGTTTGATTTCATGAATAGAGGAATTAAAAAAAAAAAAAAGGAGTCAATCTTAAAAGTCATTGGGTAAATTCAGAATACACATAGGTTGGAGAGTTGGTGTTGCAGTGCTAACTGTAAAAAGTGTAGAAAGTATTTCCTTGTTGAGAAATGTGTGAGTTTTGACTGAAGAGGCTTAGGCTTAAACAGTTCCAGGGCAACTTCGGTGTGTTCAACCGATTTCTCTGAATCTCAGGTTTCCAGCTGTACACCACCTTGAATAGATGCTGTGGGGGGCAAAAAGAAATGTGAAAATTTTGTTGTATTTTGTTAAAAGTATTGAATTGCTGTAATTTTCCAGTAAAAAGGATAAATAATCCTGTAAGTGACAGCAGAGCTGGTTAACTCTGATCCTTTTAAGTAAATATACACGGAGCTGGTGGAAATACAGTTACAAACACACAACCTAATCTTCTACTTTGAACAAAAATTTTGAAGGTACAGCACCCATTTCAGGCTTTTGTATTCACAAATTTGGGTTGATTCATAGGACATAAGCTGCAAGAGTTATACCCAAAGTAGACTGATTACTTGAATGATTTCTTCCAAGTTATGCAGTTGCTTGCCATGGGAAAGGGCTAAGATAGCACTTTTATGGTTGGATACACACAAGAAGACAAGGCTCAGGAGGCACTAGAGTAAATTTTCGTGGGCTTCAGTTATATCCCAGTGTCTTACAATGTTCCTGCAATGATGCTACGCTGCCTCTCCTAACACGAGCAAAATCCAGGATGGAGCTACTGGTAGGACTTGGATTAAATTACTCTGATTTATTGCAGAAGTTATTAACACACTATAGTCCTTTGAATAAAACAAAACAAGAAAAACTAAAAGAATTAGCAACAACATAAGTCAGGGTGCCTTTCATCTTCATTATGAACTAATTAACCTGTTGATTACATAGAGATTAACACCTTCATGTGTAATAAAATATGCATTCGGTGAGTAGCTCTGAAAAGTAACAGCTCATGCAACTTCACACATTTCAATGCAACTCAGGAGGACAGAGCAGGAAAAGTGGGAGAATAGCCAAAAAAAAAAAGTTATCCAGATTTCTGTCCACCTTCCCTTTATCGAGGCATTTGGAGGATGTGCACTGAGACCAAACAGTTTAGAGGGCAGCTTATAATATCGATCAATTCAGCAAATAGATTTCACATCCAGTGATGAAAAAGTGCTTTAAAAACCACAGTAGTTGTTAAGAAAGCAGTAGCTGATGAGTTAAGGTCACCAGCTCAGTGATGCTGTAGAGCTTTGCCCTTAAGCAATGGGCTGAGCTTGGAGTTTTTGGTGCCTGAAATCCTATCATGTAACTAAATAATTTTTTAGTAAATGAGGGCAGCTCTTCAATAAATATCTGCCTAGAGAGATCCTTCTTAGATACAGGTAGAGCTGAGTTTCCCTGCTCACTCTGCAGTTCATCCAGCTGATCATGCTGCTAGTTGTGGGCATTCATTTGTCCTCATTTGATATGTGCAGGTGGATTCAGACCACTGGCTTTAAACACACCACTGCCTGCTTTTGGCTACAGTTGACCTGGATTAAGCTAGAGCTGAATAAAAGTTTTACAAAAAATTAAAAAAAAAAATTGACAAAAAGTAAATGCTGGCATTTCCACAGCCAGGAGTTATTTGTTGCCCTTTAGTGGCTGCTGCTTCTAAAGCAACAGCAATCAGGTTTGTGTGGGACAATAACCAAAAATAGAAAATGCGTTCATATGGATAATGTAAAGATTAAAGCTCTTGCACTCTGAGCTGCACACTGAATGGCTCTTGGTTTTATATGCTTTTAAATAGGAGAGCTGCGTAACATGACCCTCCAGTTGAAAGGATGCAGAATCACTGTGCTCCCATCTGGATTATTACATTCAATTTAGGCCACATGAACTCCTGTGCTGAAGGTGTACATCTAAGAAAATGGTTGTGAATTGAGCGTGACTTGCATAAAAGAGTAAGTTGCACCTATTCTCTCTTGAAAAGCACCTGCATTTAATTAAAATCACAGTTGGCTTGCCAGCCAGCTATGAGGCCCCCCATCTTCTTTTCTGTGTCACCCCACATTCACATGCTTAATATACTAGTAATTTTATTATGGAGCTGTGGTCAAGACTCTATGGCTAAGGTTGCAACCGGGTTCTTTTATAAGCTCTGGTTTTTGTCTGCCCCACTAAAGCTTTCACTAGGAAAATTGACTTGAAAATTGGCAACGTTCACTCTGCACTTCATATCTATATATTTACATTCTCAAGCATGTTTAAATTGTTGTGCTCCCTGCTTTACTACTCCTTCAACTTTGTAATTAACAATGTTAATTACTGGGCTTAACAAGATTAAGTCAGTCTTGCTGTATTTAATCACAATAAGGCCATAGTCAGTCAGGTTACGATGACCACTGTGTATTACAAAGCTCTTGGTTGTGGCCCTCGGTTGCTTTGGTATGACTTATTCATGGACTAGAAGCTCTTTGGGGGTTTTGTTGAATTTGTTTGGGCATGTTGAGGCTCCCAGTTTGCAACTCAAAACTCTTGCTATTATTGCAGTTAAAATAAGTAGTAATAAGCATTCAAACAATTCATAGACACAACCTGGCTCCAGTTGAAGCTGATGGCAGAATCTCCACTGACACTGACAGGAGTGGTGTGCAACTTGTGTCCCTCATTTTGTAAATAATTATGGGTGCTAAATCATTCTGCTGTCTAACCTAAACCAGTGATTTTTTTTTTCCCAAGCATTGTTTCCTTACCATTGTAAAAATTGAAATCAGAATTTTTGGCAAGATACTGGAAGTCTGCATCTTTGTGTATGGAGTATGTGTATAGCAACGTCACTCTTTCCTAATTGGCAAAATTTGTTTTGAAAATTATGCTGAAATTGAAGAAGTCTAATGCAAGTAGGTCCTTGTTTTCTTTTTTAATTTACTTTTCTCACCACTTTTTAAATGCTAAATCCAGCCTTGGTCACAGGAGCTGAGTAGTCATAGAAGATTTGCAAGTGGCCAAGACTTCGGCACTTTAATCTGTGTTCCAAAGTGAATTCAGATTAAAATTAGGTGGCAAACTCTCAATTTAAAATGCAGTAGCTGTTACTCTATAGGAGGAGGACATTTTTCTTATTCAGTCTGGTCAAGTTTCATGCAGTTTCTGAAAAGTGATTGCTGTCTATGTATAGAAAAGCTGTGAGGAATGCTATATCCAGAAGGGACTTAACATTCAGAAATCTAAATGATTAACATTTTCACACTTGGTATCCTCAGTTCATTATTTTAAATGAATCAGCATTTTCTAAATCCTCTACTTTTTTTTTTTTTTTTCCAAGTTTTAAGTAGGCTATATAAAGACATGGGCTTTGCAGTCAAAGACATCTCAAATTGGTGAAAGAGTTAAAGGACTTGTTTCTTGCAGGTAATTTTGATATTTTCAAAAGAGAATTATTGAAGGTCAAAAATTGGAGAACAAATGAAAACAAAAATTTCTGCTGCTAGACAAGAGAGAACCTATTAAAAATAGGACTAAGAGGGTGATGGTGAAGATGCTAATGGGAGGCAAGTGTAAAAGGAAGTGCAGGGGGTGTGGAATGGGAGACACTTTCAAGCAAAGGCAGAATGGATAGACATGAATGCTCTTGGGAATGTTGCCTGGTCTGTTATACCTTATTCTGAAAAAAAATAAAGTATTTTAAAAGTATGGAGATTCTTCTCCTCTTGCACTGAACTATTTGGTGTATTCATTATTCCTTCTATGCAAATTTCTCAGACTTAAAATACATTAATTAGAGTGCAGTAATCTTGCCTCAAAAGTATAAATTCACACCCAGTTGGAGAAAACCTTGCCCATTCTTCTAAGAGAAGGATTACAGTTCTAATATATGATGAAGTGTCTGAGAATTCTGTGTAAAGCTGACCATCTCAAAAGTTGTAGCACTGAAGCTGCCAGTAGTACCAGTCCAAAGAGGGGGTCTGTCTCACAGCACTGTGTGTGTTCAGAAGGTAGTGCAGACCTGAGACCACGGTACCTTCATACAGGTCATGGTATTATTAGCAGTGCAGCCACGAACTACACACCTGCCAGAGAAATTTAGGAAGTGCCTGAGCTGTATTTATAACTGGATTATTCTAGGAATCTCTTGTCCGAGAAGGACTTAGAAATTGGCTGTTCCTACTTTAACTGAGTATAGCTAAATATAGAAACTCTATGGAAATTCCTTTTGCAGACTTGGGATAGCTCACTCCTCTGCTCTGAGAGCTATTATGAAGTAATAGTGTATTACTGTTAGCCTGATGAGTGAGCTGGTACATTCCCCATCAAACTGTACTTTGTTTTTTCAAATGTGAGGAGTGTTAACATGTCCTTTGACAGCAAAACCTTTTGCAAACCAACAATCTGGGATATCTTTATTGTGTACGTACCACAGAGGGTTGTCACTAATCTATACTCTGTAGAGAGGGTTTAACTTGGACAAATCTCTTTAAAGATCAGGCTCTTCTAGGAGGCTGCAAAGTGAAACCTGCCTTGTTGGTGGTTTTGTGTGTATTGCAGTTGTAAATTTATTAATGTATATCTTAAAATTCATTTAACTTAGTATAATGGTGTTTACTAACTTCACCCAATACATACTAGCTTTTTAAAAATCACTCACATATATATAAGTGCTAATAAAATGAAATCCCTTAGCAGTCAAAGGAATTATCCCATATATGAGTGAAATACCAAGACAGGTCTCGTTATTTTTATGAAACTGTGACTAATATAAGTATCCAATTGATAAAATTTTATTAAAGCTGACAGCCCTTAAGTGATCTAAGTGGTAAATATTGAAATGAAGTTTCAACAACACTGCAGTACCAAGGGAGGCCTACGGCAGTAATAATGATTAAACAATGATTTAATGTTGTTCCTTGGGGGTAGGGATTGTTGTTTTAATGGAGAGCAAAAGCTCACTTCCTTCTAAATAATTAAACTGTGATTTGAGAAATTGATCTAAGGTAGTTGTAGTGGTTTGTTAAGTCCGAAAGAGATAAATGAAGGCAAAGTGTCCTGGGGCAAGGGAAAGTCAGGGGAGAGTAGTGAAGAGATAGTTTTGCAAGATAGATTCATGACAAGTGTCCCTCGGGAAGGGGGAAGCTGGCAATGAGCATATTTTATCTTCTATTTGTAATGTAAACAGACTTGTGCTGCCTCGGGCTGGGTAATAGCTAATGAGCAGGGGGCTTCCATGGGGTGCAGATTTTATTAGCACAGCTTATAAAAAACAGATCTAAATTAAAAATGTGGTGTCTTCTAGATAATCTGATAATCAGGGATGCTACAGGGAGCACTTCCACCTAAGCAGAGCAAGTATATTAGCATATGCATTAAAAAATTTCCAAACAATTTGTTCAGCAGTTTTTGTGAGCTGAATGGTTTCCCCATTTTCATAGCAGAAGGTGGATTTCACATAAAAGGGCTAAGTATTTTGGGCTGGTTTAGGAATGCAGAAATGAAAGAATTTTTGTATGTGTTTCAAATCTGTCATTTGTATATAAGCAGTGGGAGATTTGGCTAGAGAACTTCTCATTGTATGTGCCTCTTGGGTGATTGTTACAAATGAGATGACAGCTAGGATGGTAGTAGAATTGGGGTATAAGTTGAAAAAGAGAGAGAAGACTCTGCCTAATTAGATAATTGCTTAAGGTAATTTCCTTGGGGTTAATGTGATTCACAATCCTGAATACTTCTAGACTACTGATAAAGAGCTTCCAAAATTGTGGTGGATCACTTCCAGCTAACCTCCCTTCTCAGTCTGTAGGCACGTAACACAGTTTAGAAACATAATTAAATTGAGTTAGCATCCAAGAAACCATATAAATTCCCTCTACCTATTGACTATCTCTATGCTCAGTCTGTGCCTTCAGGTGTGGATACAAATGGGCAGGGTACATGTTGTTTGTTCAGAATAATCTTGTGTTTGGGCTGTAGCATATCAAAGGTGGAGTGAGTTGAAATATGAAAAATGAAGTATTTCATATGAAATATGAAAAGTGTGTAGAATGTTATGGTTTTGTGTATTCATTTGATAGACTGGACTTGGTTATGCATGTGAAATTGTGCTTTTTCTTTTTATTGAAGAACACAAGGTGGTAGAAATGTCTTGCACTCAGAGCCAGAAAACATAGTACTGAGTCTCAGGAATTAGGTTTATCCCCTTCCAGTGGGAGTGCATTCCATTCAACCTGTCCTTGAGAAGATTTCTGTCTCTTGAAGAGGCATAGCTGGAGGCCAATCTGTCCTGCTCAGAGATATTCAGGGCCATGTATATTAGTACTTCATACCAGCTGCACTTTCCAAAGGTCTGAGTGCTTCCTGTGTAGGTATTGCACATGGCTCTAGTCCATACGAAGGAAAGGATGGTGTAAGTAAATAAGAGAGTTATTACCAGCCAGAAGAGAGTAACAGGGTAATGATAATAATGTTGCCTGTTTGTTATTAGGTTCAGCTTAATATTCAAATGAAACACAAAAATACTTCTAGGACATGGAACTAACCAAAACAAAATACTTAAAAATTACTTCCTATGCCCCAAAGAGGTACTTTTGCCACCAAGTATTATCCTACGTATTTGGACTTGTCAATAGCAATGAGAGATAAAACTGTTTGAATAATAACTACAGCACTCTAGGTAACCTCAGTCTCAGTGACATCTCAGTTTGTCATGCCAGTGCAGCTGTTTCTGAATAGGGAGAATTGGTCAAAATTAATAAGTGAAGCATTTTACAATTGAAAAGTTATATTCTTATCCTCTAGAGAGCCAAGACCTTCATCTGTTTCAGTAGAACAGTACTGTCCTGCAGATAGATTTGAAAATGTGCCCAAGGTGAGACCCAAGATACCTGCTCTGTGGAAGCCAGTATTTTGCATGTGATCATCTCTAAGGAAAGCATCCGAATTCTTGGGTATCACAACATGGCATTTCACAATGTTTATTCAGAGAGAGTAATGATTTGTTTTAAGTGATCAGACAGTACACATCACTAAGAGGAAGGTCAATCAAGGTAGATTATCTGTTTACTAGGGTGTCACTAGACAGTTCCATTCCTGCCCTTGCTGTATTTCCCTGTATTTCCTGAAAAACCATCACGCAAGTCACTTGTCTTTCTACACTTCTATTTCCCATGTCTACAACAGTAGTAAAAGCAGTTCCTTTTTACTTTTCTAATCTGACTACTTTGTTTAGATGATCACCCCTTCAGTGCAGCAAGTGCCCTGTTCTATCACTGTTTCATCTGAAACAGTGATGAAATGAGAACTTGAAAATTAATATGAAGAGATTATGAAGAGATTTGTCACTGTTGGCTTAAAACAATTTTGCCATGGCCAGGTTACAACAATTTTTTTATTATTATTTTTTGTGTGTGTGTGGCGATCATTGTTATGTTTTGACTTAAATATAGCAAAATCTTCAACATGATGAAATGGCAAAAAATGTAACAGTTCATCATGCTACAAAGTATAAACAATCATCAAACAGGTGAAAAATACATTAAAGAAGAATAAAACTTCAAACAGGTTTTAAGTAGTTCACTTTTAAGTTTTAATAGCTCTTTAGGAGCCTGTAAATAGAAAGTCAATTGGATTTCAGACTTGTTTCCATAGTTATATTACACACAGGGAGTATTCAATAAAACAAATCTTTTATTTAGTTCCTGACAGGTAATTAAAATGTGCCTCTGCATTTTCTTGTCTGTTAGAGTAGGAAATAATATCAAAGATTTCTACAGTTTACAAGTATTCACAAATATATTGCAACTTAAATTTATCTTCTGAGCTGCAAACCTAGTGCTAGCTGGAAGTCTTTAGTTAGTGGAAAGTTTGAATCCTGTTTGGCATACTAGGCCTAACATTTATTTTTTTTCCAACAAAGATTTGCTCTTGGCTTCAAAGATCCCAAGTCTGATTTACACATTTTTCAAATAAACTGGAGAGAAAGCCAAATATGTAGAAAAACGGTAACTAGAAACAGATCACATTTAGAAAAAAAAAAGAAAGTAAAAAAAAAAAACAACAAATCTTTATACTTCCTTAATCCTCAAGAACATCTGCCCTCCCAACATTTTCAGTATCTTTTTTTAAAAAATTTCTTAGTTGTTAATGAAATTGTTGGTTTCTTTCAAGTGTCTGATATTTTTCTAAGTACGGTTCCACAAAGTACCATTCAGTGCTGCAGTCTTAGCACTGAATATATTTTTAGCAATTTCAGAAGACAGCACCTGTGAATGTCAAAGAAAAGCTATAGCAACATTTCTCTTTATTGCTCACATGCTGCCTGGATCAGTCTGGCTAAATCAGAAACTTTCAGTCTTTGTGTTTTTATAGGGTTGTATATGATGGCACCACGAGGTAGGATTTCACAGCTGGGGATCATATAAAGATTAAGCTGTTTTTTACCAGCCTTACATTTTTCTTCTGGTATATCACTGTAGTTTCTTGCCCTTAAAACGTTTAATACCTACTATAGGGCATGGTGACCTGTAGACCTACCAGGTTTAGACATAACTGTAACTGCCTCTGTGTTATTCCTTGTGCATCTCCCAAATACATGGAGTAAGACAACTTTGGGAAGGGCTTTATCAATTATACTCATTAAGAATATGCTTATGATAATTAAGGTTGACCTCAGGTTTATATTTGATAGCTTTCCTCTGTGGTGAATTTCTGACATGTGCCTTGTCATTTTGGCTATGATTGCCTGACTGCATCAATAACCATCTGCCGTGTTCTTAATGGAATCTTAAGCACTAGTTGTTCTCCCTATGTTTTCCTGAAACTGTTGTCATTTTTCTTTAATCAGGCATGCATAAAGCAGTATATAATTTTTCAGGTGTGTTGGGTAGATCTTCCTGTTAGTAGGTCGTATTTGTACAAGACCATGTCATACTCCCTGCTTTTGGACTAGCCCAGTACTATTGGGTGATGGTTGATGGGCACAGAAAGGTTGGGAGTACCAGGTTCATAAGAGGTGCTCTGGGATAGAGTCAGGAGCCATGGGGCTTCCCAACCTGATAGGGAAAGTCTGCATGGACTGGTGCCTTCCAGATGGCCATGTCTAAATGAAGGCAGCAGTATCCAAAGGGAAGGATATCAACTGCTCAAGGGTTGCCAGCTTGGGCTTTTGACTCTCTCGGGTCCGTTGAGTAACGTGGCTTGTTACAGCTATCACTTTACACTCAAATGCATCTCTGTCCCTTGCTGTAGCTTGACATTTGGCAGTAGGCTTATGTTTTATGAGTATTAAAATATCCTAGCTCTAGTAGTAACTTGTGTGATGTCTGGCATAACTCCCTCACCATCTCTTCTTCTTTTATCTTGGCATTAGAAGAACAATTACAGTCTTTATTGTCCTTTAAAAATGAGCTTGGAGAAATTATTATAGAAGTAGTGTAATCTCAACAGAATGACAAGATTTGCAGCATTGCTGATGGGCTCAGTTAAGCCCATAAAATTCCAGCAAAAAAGCCTAAGCTGCAGGAATTTACAGGGATTTATGAGTTCTTGGCACAATTGGGAGTAACTGTTTCCATGAATGGCCATTTTATCAAAAAGAAAAATTAGAGAGTTGTGTAGCACATGGTGTTTGCTACAGTGGAAATAGTCCTCGTTTCTGGATTACTCTTGGCTCTATCTATTGTCAGAGCTAATCACACTGAGCAGTTCATCTGTTCATTGCCATAATATTGTGTTTACAGCATGCATAAATACAGCTCTTTTCCTATTAAGCCTGATATCCTCTTTAAACCTTTTATCTATTGCTTTTACATTTTTAAGCCACTTACTGCATTTGCAGATACTGCAATGAATGTATGGGTTTTATAAACCTAACAGAATGCCTTGTGTACTGATTGATGGAAAATCAGTTGTTCAGTTGCTGAGCAATGATTGATTTTCCGACACAGCTGCTCCAGCTGTGCTACAGATGCTATTTTTTCTCAAATGTCGTAGGTGGTGTTGTAAGCTATTGAATATGTTCCTTAATTGTACTGATCTCTGAGAAATCAGTCATTTCAGCAGTTAATGTCCATTTGGTTACCATCTTCAGCTACAGTTTGTGCTTTTACCTAGTAAGCTTGCAATTAGCAGTCCACTTGTATGTTACTTTGGTATGTTTTGCAAGAAGCTGGAAATGTGTGACATAATTAAATGCTTGTCAAAGAAAATTACATTTCATTACAAAATGCTGAGGCCAATAGCATGTGCTGATGACAGAAAGCCTTTTTCCTGGAATGTATTTCAGGTTCCAGCATTTCATTTCAAACCGAGCTCAGCTGTGTGTGACTAATAAATAATGGTGGAAAGTATAACTCAACAGAAAATTCGCAGACCTTCTTTTGATCTGGGGAAGCAGACTTTGGCTGCTTGGCGTTCTTTTAGATGACCTTCATAATTTAGTTGCAGGCTGTGATTTGGCTCTGCTATCCATTTTCACAGAAGCATAAAATATTAAAGTCAAGCAATATCAATAATTCATAGTCTTATGGCATTGGGGATATCAATGAAAGGATCACTTGGATTTGCTGAAATTAAAAGTGCAGCTCTGCTTAAGGTACAAATACAAGTTTAAGGCTTTTACTGCTCCTTATGAAAGAGGAAATTAAACTAAGTCTCATATTTCATAGAAAGAGGAGCTCCGGTTGGTAGGTGTTCTGTCATTTGTACATTAGCTTCCTATTCACAGCAGGGTAATGTGTCCACTTGCTAAAACAGACAGACTTGTTGGCAGACAGCATCCTTTTTCCCCTGCCTTCCTAAAAAAAAAAAAAAAAGCAAAACCCAAAAAACAAAAGCATTTCTCACAGTTTTCTCCCTGGTGTAAAGTCTGATTGCTTTTACATAGCCAGTTACTGCTGGCATTAAGAGGATGGCTGGTTACTGAGCAGAGAATGGGAAACAAGCCATGGTCTGACTTCTAAGCCTGGTCTTGCCACCATACTATGTGCAAATCACTTTGGGTGTCCTGCCATCTCCTGCATTTTATTAGAAGCTCCTCAGGAAGAAGTGTTTTTCTGTATCTAGTCCCACAGGCCTCTGATTTCAGTGGGCTGAAGCACTGAAACAATATGAGTGGGAAATTAAAATGCAATTCATTCTCACTCCAGCTTCTAGAACATGATATTTTCCTCAATGTTTTCTCTTTTAAAATTAACTTGATATGCCCTTTACCTAGTCTCTTCTGACACTAAATGCATTTCTAAATGATATAAATTGCTAGATAACTTAATAGTCTGGTAGACTTCCATACAATAATTTTGGAAGTCATTTATCCTTGACCTGTGTGTAAGGCAATCCTCATGCACATTAATTTTTTCCGAACTGATATTCTTCCAAAATAGCAATAAAATGTCCATCTTCTTCTCAACTGTAACTGATACCTTTCAAAGACAGTCTACTAGAGACATTTTAGAATCAATTTATGCTTTCCTTCTGTAAGTTTTTTCTAGTGCCTTCTCCTTCGAGAGGACAGGAGATACAAGAGAGTTGCCTCCACTTCTTTTCCTTTTGTAAACTGCACAGTTTTTCAACAAAGACCCACCTAGCAAATATAGGGTGCAATTCCAACCCAAATTCCTAGTGAGGCTACTAGTTTTTACTTACACAAGAACAAGCTTCTTTCTAAGTTAAATACCTCCCTACAGAGGTACAGAGTGGCTCTGCTATTTTAGCATTTGTGTTACAGTCAGGTAAGCTGCAAGCCCTATTCACTGCACAAGAAACTAGAAAAGACATGATTTACAGTTGTGGCTTTGTGATATCATGGTAAACAGTAAAAAAAGATGAAGAGAAGCCTGGGTTGTCTTCATGTATGTCTGTGCATACTCACAGCAGTCATACAGCACGAGGATTCACCATTTAAATTTTAGTTTAGTACAGAAATGTGGGGAAGGTGTAGAAATAAGGCTGCAAGAAGGTGGCCTTGATAGTCACAGAGCAAGGAAACAGCTCTGTTGTTCTGGGCTAGAGGAGAACCTGGAGGGAGGTGATGTTAGGACCTGCACTCAATATTGACTTTGCAGGAAGTAAAGTAAAATGAGACTTTTTCCATAGCTACATGTCCTGTCTGTACACAAAAGGAACTGCAGGCTGCAGATGAATATATGTCAGGGATAATTCGACCCCTTTTGACTAAACCTGTGGGTTATCTTAGGTACTTAGGGGAGAACAGGTTGCTGTAAGAGAAGTTTGTATTCCTGAGCCTTTGACTCAATTTTTCCCTGGTGAAGGTCTTCCCTGAACATCTCTGCCATTTTGCTCTGAGCAAGGACTTTGAGAACTGACCCTTCAGTCACATTTATTTTCTTCTTGGTTAAAAGTGCTGCTCTTGCTTTTTGTGAGTGGGTTGCAGACAGCTGTTTTCTGGCAATAGGAGAAAAGGTGGTCACAGTAATTGCCTGATCTGCAGATGGGTAAGACAGGTCCTCATACAACTTTGCTTGAACTCCCATACCAAGTCTGAAATCTTGTTGTGCCAATGTCTGGTGAATTAAATAGCCCTGTATTGTTAAGGATCTAGTGCCCTTGAAAGTACTTGTAGACACTGACTGAGTTGTTTCTTGACCACTACATGTAGTCATGCTCAGTAGAGCTCATGTCAGGTTTGGCACTGGGGTGCACGTGACCTTCTTAGTCCTTCTTTTATGAGCCATTTCTCCCCTTCATCATCTCAAATTTTATGTATTAAGGCATATTCTTGTAATGTTTTCTGTAGCCATTTCCTTTTCTTTGCCATATTTTTAAGTAATGAGGACATCATAATTTGTCAGCATATCCCAGCACAGCTTTTTGCTATAAACAGTGGAAAGGGAGCCCTTACTATTCCTCCTGAATGCTCTTCTGCCTAATAGACCAAGACTTACTAGCTTGCTTAGTTACATAAGTTTCTACTCTGTGCTCTTTGTCCCCCTTCTAGACCCTCTCCAACTCACCACCCTCTTTTTCTTGGTTGTATATAAAACATCTAGTTCTTTATCCTGAGTTATGTAGTTGTGAGGAATATTATTAAAAATTATATCATTTTGATCCCATTTCATTTGGCCATTCAGATCACATTATGTGAAAGACCTGTCTGTACCCTCATTAGTGACTGCAGCAACTTTGTGTTGAACTCTTTAAGTGTCACAGAGTGTGTAGAAATAAACACCACGTAGCTCAAGAAAGAACTTGAACTTCAGCTATTTGTGTATGTTCCTTTTATTTTCAAAATGGGTTTAACTCTCCTAAATTAAACTTCAAATGCTAAACATAATATAGTGGTTTTCCTTCCCCCTCTCCAGAATAAGCAGAGGATTCAAGCTACTCCAGCTCCCACCCCTCCTCCTTCTGGGATTTGTAACATTGGAGATACGTGGTGACTGCTGAGGAAATTGACCTAAGTGATATTGGAGTAATTCCCCTTCATTTTAGTAATAAAGGTTGCATATGTTTTATGAGAAATAGCACCCCTGCAGTACAGAAAGCTACTGTGATCCATCACTTTAAATCAAGAAATCATTTGACACGTTTATTTCCTGAACAGGAAGTGTTCTGTCAGATCAGTTGGAAACCCTGAAATCTGTACATGCTAAGATGAAAGTCAAAATAGCAGACACTGTTATTTTACTGCACCAGTTCCATTTTCATAGGGAGGCCATTCTACCAATGGGATACTGAAGCATCTCTTTCCTATCAAAGTGTATATGTCAGAAAAAACTATTAAAATAGGGGGAGGGATTGTATTAGTCCGTTTTAAAGAACTATTTACCTGATAAATTATATGGTAAAATGTGATCCAAAATGGAAATATATGTCATATATATCATATATTATATAAAAGTGTTTTTAGCAGGGAAAAAAAAAGAGAAAATTTACTATGTTGTTTTAATCAGAGAATTATAAACACTATTTTGCAAATTGAATACCAATCATAGTTGGTGCACACACAGTCTCACATATATATGTATATACACAACAAAACCAAAATTAAACACTTTGTTACTTAAGCACTGGTAAGTAGGGAAGTGACAAAAATGAACAATTGCCCTTCCCTTGAAAGCATCCATTACATGGTGAATGTTCTCTCTAGATAGCAGGTACAGAAGGGACTTGCAGCCAGATTGCTAATTGTATTTGCATTAAATCTAACTGAATATTCTTACATCGGTCAACTTCAGTTTAAACATTACTAATATAAAAACTACACTGGAGATGTATAAGCCTTGCATGCAGCTGCATTTTTATTGGCCGTCTGCAACTTCAAAGGTTCTAAAGCCCAGGCAGGTACCATAGACTGCCCTCAAACCTGCCTTTGTTGACTTATTGATTCTCAACATGGTGTCACCTATAAGTTGGTGGATTTGTTTTCAGTGCAAAATTATCTTGAAAGGACATTCTCAATGACCTGCTTAGGGTCTCTAAAATTTTTGTGTCGTTAGTAAATATGCATCACTATTCTCCCTTTTCTTTGATTGTGTCTGTTATTTCACCTGTCAGAGAGATCCTTTTAAGTAACAGATGCTTGAAGTATTTTGACAGGGTGTTTGTTTCTGTTTCCAGCATAAAACTCACGTGATGACAAGCAGACAGTAAAAAGAGATTTGCCCCAAATGTACTAGAGCCCTGCTTTTCCTCTTCCCTCTCCCACTTGAAAATCAGCTTTAGTGTTATTACTTCGGCACGTGCCTTGCTGAAAAAAAAATCCCTCCCTGCCCAGGATCAGAGAATCCTGATCTTCCCTCTTTTTTAACAGATATTCCTTGGCAAGATTCTTCATGTGGTCTGGGAGAAATATTAGTGTCTAGGAGTATTGTTGAAGACAAGAGCTGCCTGTCATCTTGAGCACACAATTCTTGAACATCTTAAACAGTTGTAGAGGAATCCCTGAGATATCTGCTATATGCCTGAAAGTCAAGCACAGCTGGTATGTTTTGAAATTAGTTTGAAGAGTACCTCTGTAGAGTTGTCTGTGTGTATCAAAAGGAAAAATATTGAAACATAACAGTGCTTAAATGTTGCCCTGTCTTGGTTCTAGTGTGAGATACTTAGTAGAACAACTCATTTCAGGCAAATGCACTGAATTCCAGTATTTTAGTTAAGATCAAAATATAATATTCTGCTGGTACTATTTGTGAAATAAGCCTATGCTGGTTAACATATGAGATGAACTCACTGTGTTTTTAAGTTACCCTTCAGAAATGTGTTTGAATTTTGTCTTTAAAGTATCTTTGACAGCACTACCAACGTTTTTAAATAAAACTTACTTCAGTGAAGATTCTCGTGGGCAATAATACCTCAAGATCATCCTTTATAAATTCGATCAAAGCTAAGTGTCTGCAGCATTTTGGAACCTTATATCTTGTTCGTACCATGTAGCGGAACAGGGTTTAGAAATACCCCAAGGAGCAGCACTCAGGAACCAGATGGAAAATTGCTCTATGTGTCTCAATTAAATCATCTCTCCACTTCCATACAGTACGACAACTGTTGTTATATAGTGTTAGCACCAAATATTTATTTACAGTACTGTGTAGATGTACCCATATGGGCAGATGGTACCTGGAATGTTACAATGACATGTAATTCTGCCCCTCAAACTGCAAGGTCGCTGTAATTAGGCCTGTCCCTGATTATGTTAAAGCAGCAGCTAGTCAAACGAGGTCCTGATCTGGGATGAGGGCTTTAGATATTCTTATAAAACAGTGTAGTAAAGACCAGGTTGTTGAAACTGAAAAATACATTAAGCATCCAGCTGAATTTCCTCACTGTTCCCTAGACTTGCAAATAAAAACTTGGCACAGCAGCACCATATCTGCTTTTCTGAAGTTTTTGTCTTAAAGTCTTGGGATTAAAGTATAAGCGATGAAGGTTTACATGACTTCAAAAAATGTCTTTACTATATGTTTTCAGATGAACCATCCCCTGCCTGATTAAGTGTCAGCCCTGTAGTTGGACTGCAAGCTGCTGAAACTCATTTCAGACCCAATATGTTTAATGTTAGGTTTCAGGCATAAGCTTGCGGATAAACTCAGTTCAAAATCTGTAAGTCAGCATGGCAGAGAGATTTCAGGGCAGCCTACCTGTCTGGGCATTAGCAGAGGAAAAGCCCTTTGAAGTCACAGACGGCCAATAAAAATGCAGCTGGCATTCAAACTTTAAATGGCTCCAGCACTGAGCTTTTGCACTGCTGTTACTTAAGCAAAAGGTTGAAAATTTTCAGAAAGTGCTTCTGAATACTGGTCCTCCCTAAACTCGTGCACCTAAACTTCAGTCACTTGTGTGACCAAACCCCATCACCCTCATTTCCTTGTCACTAAAAACAGATTGTGAGAAGCTCTTCAGATAACTTCTGATGCTGAGAAATATGAAATCTCTGGGATGCTGTCATGCCTGGGGCTGGGGTTGGCAAGGTGCTGCAGTGACCATGGATCCCTCTCAGCAGGACAGGACAGCAGCTGAAGAGCCCCAGAAGGTCTGGCTCTGCCAAGGCTGGGCAGTTTCTCAGGAAGGGCCAGCAGGAAACTCCCACTGACACCTCAGAAGTGGGGATGTGCAGCTCACAAGCTGACATAAGGGCTATGTGAGTACTTTGTTTTCCTTTGCATTTGTAAGTTGCCTGACCATTCCCTTCCTGCAGTGTGGCTCTGTGGAGGTGACCTGGCACATAAAGTCAGGAGGTAAGCTCTGCTTCCCCTGGCCTTTGGTGGGAACTGGAAGAATTGGTGCTCTCTGTCTCTGCTTTAACCTCTTGCTGGATGCTAGCTCTTTCCAGGGCCTTGTGCAGCTCCCCAGCACAGTGGCACAGGGGTTTCTCAGCTTGCTGGCACAGATGGAAGGAATCTAAAGACATATGAATGAAGCTGGGGTGGCTGGCTCTCAAACAAAATTAAAAATAGCCACCAGCTTCCTCAATTATCCACATTTATTGGTTCTTGAACAAGAAAGAGATTTAAGGCAGAAACATCAGATACCTTAAGAACTTAGTTAATGTTGTTTTTCCACATGATAGAATGTGGAGTGTCTATTCCTAAACCTAGAAAGACTCTAAATGCTATTTATAAAGATATTTTATAATATATGTTTATTTTTTTATCTTTATAGTATTATCTTTATAATATCTTTTATAAAGATATTCCAGGAAATCTCAAGTAGCCTTCTTTTTTTGGTGGACAGGTTCAAGGGTAGAAGATGGGGGAAGTAGACAAGCCTGGGGATATAAAGCTGTTTTTTTGTTGTAGCAGAATCGTGGTATTGAAATAGTTGTCAACCAGTGCAATTTGATTTTACAGAAAAGTTTGAATTATCACACTAAAAAGAACCCATTTTTTATCATTCATATGTCATGGGTGCAAGCACTGAGGATTGCCTGTGCTTGGTCTCAGGTTAAGCTAATTTGGAGGAATGACAGATAAAATTTTATTGCTGGCATTTTTAGGTTTTTTTTCAATGGCAGCTGTTAGCAGCTGCTTGGTGGTTTGAAGTGTCTGAAATAGCCCAAGCACAGATAGACCAGTGAGCAGAGTTCAGGTAGAACAGTTCAGGTAAAATCGAAGATGCGTGGGGCTTTGCCACTTCCTCACTGAATAACCCCATGGACATGCAGCTTGGTAGTATAGGGGTTTATTTCCAAGACAGTTTATGCTTTTATCCACATAATAAAAAAATCTCCTTCAGAATGTTTGTAGATGTTCTCCTTTGGCTATTTCTATTCCAGTTGCAAACTTCCTGTTTTTGCCACGTAGTGCAGTCTTGTCTCTGAGAAAGAAAGTTCACTGAAAATGTTGCAGATATTTCTGCACATTGCAAAGGAGATCAGCTTCAGCTTAGTACAGTAATTTAATTCTGGTCAGAAAAGTCTCTTTAACCTGTGTCAAAACCTCACCTACTGGATTCCAATTTTGAGTAGGATGAAGAAATAATTAGAAAGCATTGCTGTTTACAGATTGTGTGTTTTGCTAGCCTGATAAAAATAGTGCTGTTCTAAATAAGTGCATCAAATGTTCATTGGATTAGGAGTGTAGAAAAGCAACCGTGTTCACATCTTAAACACATCATAATTTTAAGCGTCCACAAGTGTTAAAAAAGTGTTGGTAGAAATGAGCACATATATCCATTCACTAGTTAAATATCATAACCTGTTTCTTTTCTAAACACAAGTGCAAGGGAACAGAGCACATTTAAAATGTTAAACACATTGACATGTTTACAATGTGTTGCAAGAAAGTGTTTAACTTCTTCTGCTCCAAAGCTAAACACTTTGGAATTAGAGGGTTTACTAATTCTGCATTTATTCAATGTGACTATCACTTACTGACACTTATTGGATAAAGGTTCAGTGGATTAAGAAAAGATTAAAAAAAATTAACTGGAGAGGGAAGAACACTTTGTCTTGGGAACCATAAGGGAAAAATATGTGAGTTAATAGTCTACGGTTTTGTGGTTTATGTATATGTCCCAGTGAGCAAATAATTAAAAAAAAACAAAACAAAAAAAATTGACCCCAGATTTATGGACTGTCCTGTTTCTGGTTCATGTAAACACTAGTACTTATCATTAGCTCAAATTAAAGGTCAAATTAGAATTCATTTACAAGGTGCATTTAAAATAAACCTTTAAAATAAAATCAAGTTTTAAGTAAAACACTATCTCATTGGCCTCTCTGATCACAAAACTAACCCTAGGGATCCTGAAGTAGAGTTGGCATGGCAATACAGCAAGGGCAGGGTGAGCAGGTAACACTGACAATATTTTCAGATGGGATTTTTAAAATTGCTCTGGTTTAGCCTAGTTTTCTTTATTTTGTTGGCCTAGTTCTGAGGGTTTCTGGAGTTGTAACTTCCATTCACCATGGAACCTAAGAGATGCTCAGTGCTTTTAGTCCAGTCTCATTTTCTAGGAAGTTGATGGGGGAAGCTGGACTTAAGCCCATCTGGTGAAGATGATGTGCCTGTCACTTCTGGTGCAAGCTCCTTGGAGCCTGGCACAATCCCATGCCACAGGAGAAGCTGCAGATGGGAGATTTGCCAGTCCTCAGGTACAGGCCAAAGGGTTCTGCTGCACTGCAGAGCACCTTGGGGTTACCTGCACTGACTGCAGGTGTAAAATGAACTAGCAAAACACCTGTGTGGAAGCATGGAGCTCTTAAAACCCACCAGACATGGAAACTCCAGAAATGTGGAGGGTAGCTGAAGGCAGCTTAAACAGCACCTTGCTGGTGCTGCAGGCAGCAGGTGCCCTGGTAAGGGGAAACAATCAGAAGTTGTCCTTATTGCTGCCATCCCTACTCATCTTTTTCTGAACTTGGGCAGAGAAGGGTAACTATTCCTCTGTGTAGTGTACATTTGGGAAGTACTGCATTCCACAGTACCCTTCCTCCCAGCACATGAATGATGTATTTGAAATGGAGATTATGAAAACCTAAGTGAAAATTCATTGTAACTGATCTAAGGTTAAGAGCTACATTGGGGAAGTTAAAGCTATGTTTAAGCTGAGTGATGGATGCTTTTGCACGAGAGGTCCATCCAGCCATAATGCCTGGATTTCTTTTCACAGATGTAGTGTATATCCTTGGTAAGACATAAAGTAAGTGTGGGTGTAGCAGAAAATCTCAGGATCAAAAAGGGATACCTGAGGTTAAAAAACATGGTTCCAAAGGCAGCAGAAAGCAATGGATATCTGAATAAGCTTAGTATAGAAAGTGGTTTATGACAAAATGCTTTCAATGCCAAAAGAACCTTTCATAGGAGCAAGAGGCATTGCAGGGAAAAAAAAAAAAAAAAAAGACTTCCAACTGAGAGTTAATGAACATTTTAAATTTTCAGTTGGACACGGGTGCATGAGTCAGGGTTACACTTGTGTAATACCACAAGAAAGCACTTCTGGTTAAGAGGAAAGCAAGTTTCACATGGCAGTCTTGTTCAGGAAATGAAATCTAGGGATAAATAGCAACCTGGAAAACTGCAATTCATAAAAAGAGAGGCAGAGAAACATATTAGTTGTGGAAAGTGTGTACAGGCTTTTGTTTCATGGAGAGGTTGTCATCACTGCAATGGCAGAGAATACAATTTTTTTACCTGTCCTCTGGACTGTGCTGGACACTGAGATACTATAACACCTGAGGTATGTGAAAGTTTACATTTCTTTAGAGAAGAGAGAACACTGAGTGCTCATGTACATGATGTTTGCTCACAACTTTCTGTCACCTCCTTCCTTCATGGAAAAGTGGGGGGTTTTCACAGCCACGTGGGTATAATTTGCACAGTAAATAATAAATAGGGAGAATTTGGGTGATACAGAAGATTTGTGATAAAAAAACGCTACACACATATACAAGTGAATATCTGCCATTTCTTGTTCAATTTCAGGTTAAATAAGAACTGATATTGCACCTGCAGAGGATGGGACTTTCAAATTTTCAGTGCAAACTTTTTTATCAGACTGTGGGCCAGATAACATGCTACTGGCCCCTGATAGAGACTGAAAGGAGAAATTTTAGTTGTTGATTAAATTTTGCTTCAAGGCAGCAAGGTTGTGATTGCCAAGGTGTTATGAGAAAATGTGTAGAAAAAGACACATGAAAGTCTTTTAAGAATTAGAAAACCTCAGAGAAAGACCAGAAATGTTTCTTACTGTCCTCAAAAATCTGTTACTTTGAGGAAGCTGCTCAGGCTTCTCTCTGGTGCCAGAAATATGAACCAGGTGAAGTGGCCTTTGTTGGTGTTATGGGAGAAACTGGCTCCTGAAGCAAAGTAGGTGGGCTTGCCTTGGCTAAGAGAAGCTATGTAAGCATCCTAGAATATTATTCTGCTTCTTATGTGATGGCTTTACCAGGAGATGCATCTGAGCAAAAGAGTGTTACATGTTTTGCATTTTCATTGCATAGATTTGCATGATCTGACTGAGCCCTGGTTTGTTTATCACTTAATTGTAGCCCCCACTCCCTCATTATACTCAGTCTCCACACTGGTACAGTAGGTGCCAAAAGAATAAAGCACCAACTGAAAAGGATTGTAGGGTCAGATTCTTTCAAATACTTAGCATAGCAGAAGGGAAGAGTGGAGCCAGTGCGGATGGGGTTGTCTCCACTGACTTAAAATAAGACTGCAAGAAGCACCAGAAGCAAATGGTAGTGTCACCAGAAGTTTGCAGAGCATAAAAAGTGTGAAAAAGACAAAAACTTGTGACCTGAGACCTCGGAATGTCAACTCTTTGTTGAAAAGAATGCCCACTATGTTTAATAATTCATATTCACTGTGATGCCAGTAGGCAGTGGTGTCGATTTAGGATGACACATCTAGAAGTGGGGAATAGGCAAATACTCTTCCTGGCACCCAGAGTTGGAAAGCTGAGCAAGGGTAATAGGATTAGGTGGCTGAGCAGGCAGGTTGACTGACCCAGGCCAAGATAGCACACAAAAGTTTTACAAGGAAGATAGGGGGTCTGATGTGTTTGTTGGGTGCCCTGTGTGTTTGCCCTGTGCTCAGCAGTAGGAATTCAGACATGGAATAGGGAAAACCTGTCCCAGGCTGCTGGGCTCACACTGTTTGCTGAGTAGCTCGATGTTTATATCTTGGGAAAAGTAGCTAAAACAGAAACCTAGTGCTTAGCTAGCACAGCCTGCTGCTGGTTTTTGTGGCATGTGGCTTTCATCTGCTTGTTCAGATGTCTTCTTCTCTGAGACCTCTTTTCGGAGAAGGGAGATCAGAAGCAATTGCTATTCCACTGAGCCTCAGGCCACTGAGTTTTTTGGTTTTAAGGTCAGCTCCTTATTTGATTAGAGCATCCTCTGATTACTGTCAGTGCCCAGATAGTCCTGCTCTCTCTGGAAACACGTCTGATTGATCTAATATTTTCTTACTCAGGGTGTTCACTGTTGATCAGATTTCTGCAAGTGGTTGTCTTGGGTCTGTGAAATGCTGCTGAAATCTATTCCTGGGTGCTTGGCATCTGGGAGTCCCCCTGACATACAAAGTCTCTGGTAGTGGCACAAACCCAACATTTTTCCTTCATGCTCCGTTCAGGTATTTTTGTTGGCACGAAAGTGACAACAGGTGCAAATCAATATAAAGAAGCATATGGGAAACTTCTGGTTCAGTGGAAGGTTTTCCTGCAGAAAATGTGTCAGTGACACTGCTAATTAAAATGTTACTCTCATCTCATTCACTGTTTGCCTGTATAATGAGTTTGAAGGAAACTTCAGCATCTAAACATATGGGCATAAGCATGGGATATTGATGCAGGGTGATATGGATGATTTTTAAAGCCGGGGGGGATGGCCAACTTGGCTACCAGAACAATTTATTTCTGAGGAAGGAACAGAGTTATGACATTTGTTCTCAGCAAAATTAAAACATTTTTAGAAATCAAGCCACTCTTGTTACAGGATTACAGGAATGATTAGTTTCCCAAATTTCATTATTTTTCTGAACCTGCATATGATCTTTCTATGGGGAAGAGCATTTGTGTGAATGAACAGGAGAATGGAAAGGACTGTGGCAACTGGAAGTTAATTTTTCACAGGAATGCAAGGAATCAGCCATAAAATTGTATTTCCCCTGCAGACCATAAGGCTGGGTCTACAAGAGGTTATAAGATAGGTTCCAAATTTTGCACACAATGTAACAGCATGGATGAGGCTGAAGAGCAAAGTGGCATTCTCTCAGGTCTTATCACTGGCAGAAAATCACATTGCAACCAAACTGGAAGTTCATGACAATGACAGCAAAGGTGGTTAAGGAGTATACAAATGAAATTTACTTTTTAATTAAGTAAAAGTCTTTTAATCCTCAGAGACTGTGTCTGCACTGGTATTTCAATTGGAAAAATCTCTAGAAGTATTTTTTTAATAAAATAAATCATGAAGTTTTTAAAGATAAGGACAAGAAATGTCTTTTGCAGTTTGGGGGAAAGACAATTTCTTCGAATCTCCAAATCCTATCCTTTTCCCAGTCTCTGGTCAGTGCTTTTGAGTGTGTATTACTCTTTTGGTCAGTCAAATGACTGATAAATTGGTGAAACTCTCATGTTTTCATTATTATTTCTTTACAGTATGTTTTCTGTAGCCTACACATTCTAATAGCAGAGATTTTATGTTTATTACTGGTTTACTGATGACAATTTGAGTATCATCCGTGTCAGTACAGATTCCTGCTGAACCAGTCAGTGCAGAACCTCATCAACACCTTTCTGAAATATATCAGTTATCTTGTGCATATCTATTTGCTATGTAATCCACTGACCGTGTGCAGTGCTAATTAGAATATTCGTGGTACTGCTTCAAATGCTTTGCAAAAGTTTATAGATATTTTTTTACCCATCGCAATCATAATACTAATGAAAAATGAAAACAGACTTCTTGTACAGGCTTTAGTTATCTGTTTTATCTAGGTCTACTGTCCTGTTTTTTTAATATCAGCATATTAATGTTTCTGACCTGGAACTTTCCTAGTGCTTCAAAATCCAGTCCACTTTTAAAAAGTGTAGTTTGTTCATGGCAGCAGATTTTTCAGTTTTTTCTAGCAGATGTTTAACTTTGGGATTTGCTGTCTTAGAGCCATATCCCTCACATATCTGTTAAATCCATTCTTGGTTAACCACTTACCTGAGCAGTATTTTATCATGCTTGTGCACATATCATTCTCTTTTTCAAATATTAAAACACAAGAACTAACAAATACTTCTTTTTATAACAGTAAAACCACACTTTTTCCTTTGCATAAAAGACAAAGACATGCTGATAATAATTCTTTGTTTCTGAACACAAAACCCCCTGAAAACTGTCTTTCTGCATTTCTCTCAAAGTCTGTGTTCTCTTACCTAATTTTTTGGTTCATAACTTTGAGTTATTATTAATTGCTTTTGATTCTTCTTTATTATTTATAATCTATATATTTTTAATGATCTACCTTTGGTTTACTGTGGACTTGACAGTAAAATTTGGTGTCTTTTTGGCTGAAGTTTTTTCCTCTCTGCTGAGACGTTTAGCAAGCTTTACCTAAAGCAGTCTCAAGCGTTTTTTAGACACTGATTTAGATGGAAGACTGGACTCAGCTGTCACTCTCTAGGCTAACCCGCATGATTTTTCATTTCTGATCACAGAAGTGGCACCTTTCCCATCACTGCCCATTCACAAGGGATGTGAGAGAGTAGAAAAGGACAAAGCAGGATATGAAGGGGAGACCTAGGAAACCTGAGCTCACTTCCTAGCTCTGCTTCAGGCATCCTATGGTAAGTGGGCAAGTAATGTTGATCCTCTTTGCCTTCCTTCCTCCTGGATGGGAATAACACTACTTTGCCTCCAGAGGGGTTATTGTGTGAAGAAATCTTTAATGACTGTGAAGTGCTTTGAAAACACTATGATGGGGAACAAGTAAACAAAACAAAAGTTAAAAGGAGCCATTTCTCTGCTTCTTTCCAGTCCTGACTGAGTAATGTTAAAGGTCAGTCTCCATGCACAAAATCACGTACGTGGAAGGCACAATGGGTGGGAGTTTCAGTGCCTCCTTTGCTGTGTGGCCTCACCAGAGACCTTGTCTTGCACTGTCCTCTGCAGTGGGTTACTGTTGGCTTCCTGAAAGCTTCTGACCTGTGTCTCTTTTCGGGCTACAAATTGTTTGCTTTTACCCCACACTGTTTGTTTTGGGTTTGTTTTTTCATTTGTGTTCCATTTCTTTTTCCCTAGTGCCATCTATTTTTAGGCTTTTCCTTTTTTCATGTCTCCAGCGTTATTTTTTTTCACCCAGCTACTGATGCTCTCCTACCTGTTGCTCTACATAGGGTACAGGGCAGGTCTGTTAAGGCACTGGTCACCACTTGCTGTTCCTCACTGCTGGGGCCCTCCTTGGTGCAAAACACCAACTCTCCTTACTCATGTATGTGCAGACAGGAACTGTTTCCAGAGCCATAAATATTTCAGGTTTGTAGTCATGCACTTATGGATTGTATTTCTGTGCTGGAGACACTCTGTGTTACCAGCAGGCTACCCCAGTGGTAAAGAATATGAGGCCATGATTACTCATCTTGATTGGGAATAACATTCTTACTGGTGTACTGGAGAGCAGATTTAAATTGAGGGGGTTTCATAGATCCCACTCACTTTGCAGTTCCCCAGATATGTGTATCAGCACATTGTGTACAGGTGATGCTCCTTGATACCCTTTATTAAGAAACCCTGGAGCTCTAGAGATTAGATAACCACCTTCACTTTTTTCACTTCCTTAATCACTCTTCTACCCATAGATATACTTGGGTATTTTTTGGCTTTAAACCATTTATGGTCCTCTCTGGACTAAGTGCCTTTCCACCCCATTTATGTCACAGTAGGACACTTCATAATCTCAAGTTACGTATTTTTCTCTGCTACACAAGTGATGTGGGCGTAACTACAGTCAGACAACAATTTGCAGTTATTCTCTTATTGGCATGGATTCAACTGTCAGCTAATCAGTTCCTCAGATTCAAGCACAATTCCAAAGTGTTTTCAGGGAGATAAGGAAACCAATGATGGGTCCTTATTTCAGTAGCCTGTTACTGTGAATATAATGTCATGGAACATATAAGAAAAAGTACAATGCATTTTAACAGAGAGTAAAAGACATAAATCCTATACAAAATACTCTCAACATAAATTCCTGTTCAACTGCTCATCTCACTCGTACACAACCTGAAGTAACCGAATCTTCTTAATTGCCATATTTACAGTAGAAATTTGATACAGAACTGATTGTAAATGTATTTCTAATGGATTTTCCCTGGAGATATTGCAGTAAATCTGGTGAGAACCTCTTAATTGCTTTTTTTATTATTTGTAAAAATGTTCTTCTTAGAAGCAGTCAGTTTTAACATATGGTCATCCGTTTTCCTTTTTTTGCCTTTGATTTACTTGCTGGACTTTGTGGTCTTTGGAATTTCTCATAATAATAATAGTATCAGTAGTTTGTTCCAGAAGACTTCTCTTATTTTGAAAAATTAACCCTTAATTTAAACTTCCCATAGTTAACTGGGCCTTCAATTCCATACACCTTTAAGATGACAGACAATCAGCCTGAAAAGATAAGTAAAAATTATTTAAACAGTGGAGGGGGGGAAGAACATCAGCAATGCTGCATTATGTCTTAAAACCACTAAACTTTAAAGGTGTGAATTCCAGAACTGCCTGACTGGGTTAGTGGCTGCACTGATTCAGCTGGTAGCTGAGATAGAAGGGAAAGCCCCAGACTAAGTTTGTGACTGATGGAAATTTGTGCAAAGCATAATTTTAGGGGGATTTTGCTTGAGGATGTGGACAGATTTGACACTGCAGCCAAAAGAGGTAGGGGTGGAGACCTACAAAAAATGCAGCAGCAATCATCTGTGGTGGGATGGGATTTGGACTTCGAGGAGGATGGAATGAACCCAAAAGAGACCAGAAAAAGGGAGGCCAGGTAGGGAAAGCTTTGTGTGACCTCTTGGTAAAGAGGTCCATAAATGGAAATACTAAACAGAAAGCTGTAGAAAATGTCAGGAACCAAATAGTAAGACAATGCAAAGCTTTTTTCTGAGAGCAGGAACAGCAGTGATTCTGAAAAGATGGATGGGAAATAAATTTAAAGCATTTGGAGATAACCTGTGGGAACTCAAGGAGAGCTATTGTAACATTAAGACACTATTCTGCTCCCTTTGAGGATATGAAACTGAATTTGTCCTCATCAACCTGAATGAAAAAGTTTTCTACCACTGGAAGGTCTGTGGGAGCCTTGTGGTCTGATGTGGAAAAGAAACAAAGCTTTATGGAGGGAAGGAAGAAGGCTGTTGGTACCAGAAAGCAGAGATGCACCTAGGTAATCTCTAATCGTTATAGACTAAGCCTATGTTGGGACAAATTCTTCTCTCAGCCTGCCTGGTAAAGTCATAAAATTTACCAGTTTCCCTCATAAAATTCCCACAGGCTTACAAGAGCAACATAACTGTGTCGCTGAAACCAGAATTTGGCTCTGGTGCCAGAAGCGAGGAGCTCATGCTGAAACTCCAACACAGAGAAATTAATTTAGCTGAGTTATGTACAGCTTCCAAACTGGGTAAAAGAGACTGAGAATTATAAAAATGGCAGGATATACCCTGCTATGGATAGGAGCATGCTGGTTTGTAATGTTTTTTTTGAAATGTTTTTACTGACATATGTGTGAATCCTGTTATCAATATTAAATTATTCTTTATATTTATTATTTCTCCTAGAAAGATCCACAACCTGTTTCTGTTTAAAAATGTATCACATTTCTAATCTGCTGCTTCTTTTCACTCTCAGTCCATATCATTCATATCAATCCCAAATCTTAACTGAGACACTGTTGTGAGATTAAATATTGTGCGAACATGAGGCAAAAAATTCATTAAGTTTGGAAACGTTAAACCACAAAAAATGTTATTGCTAATAATGTAGTTATTAAAGTATTTGGAATGTAAATATTTAAACAACTTTGGTTCTGATATTAAGATTAATATTCTTAATTTTATAGTATAAAGCCTAATAGAATCAGATGTGCATTTCTTGAAATAAACATATCTTTTCAGTCTAATTCAATGAAGTGTGTTCTATGAAATTTTCATACTACTTCATTGTTCAGAGTTGCTGGAAAAGAGAATGGCTCTTTACATTGAGCATAATTGCACATCAATCCTAAGATAAATGTGTTCAAATAACACTGTTCTTTGATGGAAGCTTCTTCAAATGTATTAAGGCAACTAGAAGGATTCCTTTAATGAGGTGCTGGAATAAAGCCCACAGCTCATTTCTGTCTATAAATGATGTTTATTTAACTTCCATTATTTTTTTTAAATTTGTTTCAAGTACAAAACCCCAACCCTAAAAAGAGCACAGGGTTTGCTGGAAATGTGCAAAGCATCCTCAGCTCTCCCAAGCTCAGTCTGGATTCAGAAACTTGACTCTGTGCAATAACTGGTTATTGAAGTAAGAAAAGCCTGTTGTGTAAAAGTTGCACTGAGATGTTCTTTAACCATAATAATGCTTAAAAGGCTTCTTTGCATATCTGGAAATTAAAACTATGCATCTGCTAGTAAAACTTAAAGGAAGATAGATTTATTACCTCTTGTTTTTTATTAATTTTTATATTAGGACAATTAATGAAGAAAATTCCATGATGGTAGAAGAAAATGTTAGGATAATTTTTAAGTAAAAATAAAGTAAAATACTTGCATAAATTTCTGCATCTGCTCATCAGTTTACTGCTGTTTAAGGTCAAATTTAGTGTTGTTTTCACGTCAATGTTTACTGGAACGCTGGTAAGAAATCTATCCAATGTATTTCATTAAGAGCAGTAAAACAGACACCAGCAGCAAACTTTCTCCTGTATTTAAATGATTTAAGTGAGAAAATAAAGGTTCACTGAACAGAGTGGAATTACCAGTCCAGGATTTTTGCCCTCCTTTTTCCTTTCCTTTCAACTAGAGGTTGTAATCATATTTTCCATTTTCTGCAGTCTTAGATGAATGTATAATCTTGGCTCACCTAGGACTATATGCTGGGTATTTCCTTCCCCGCTGACCGTGTCATCTGGTGTGTTTGTGCAGTCCTGCTGTGACTTGCTCACACGCTGGATAAACAAGCTTTTTTTCTCATTTTCTTTCTTCACTCTCCTTTTCTTTGAATGGTCCCTTTAACTCTACTAAAGCTCTATCATGGATCTATACAAACTACTGTAAAACTTGCTACTGGATTATACTGTTGCCACATGACAAGCATCTTGTGCTGGCTATGTTACCTTTTACCACCCATATTCATAAGGAATTCAGCAGCCAGACAGATGGCCCATGATAGTGGATCTTGTTCACAGGCATCTTCTCTCTGAGAATCTGTAATAGTTTGGTAGTAAATTCAGAGAAGTTCCTAAACACAAGACCAAAACACACCTCAAAACTGTAGGAGTAGAAAACTTGTTGGACTGTTGCCATTTTTGAAAGGAAGAACATGAGTAAGCATTCATGCTTCAGGATAGATTGGATAGATACTGTGTGCTAGGAGGAAGTATGCTTATAAAGGATTTTCCATAGTTACGAGCTAAGCATAAAATATAAAAGTATTCTCTCCTAAGCAGCATAAATTCATCTGCTTGAAGAAATTCTAAACCAGTGACATTGCTCATGCAAGTTGCCTCGTCACATTCTGTCTTTCTAAATTATTAAAAAATGCCAAAGAGGGAGAGATTGTCACGTTATTTAGAACGAAGTCATTATCTTCACATTTTTATCTCTTGCTCCTTAAGTTCTTTCCTGTCTCTGAGTATATAATGTTTTTAAATTTAAGAAAAGGATTGTGACAGATGGCTCCTATGTGCCATTGTGTGCCCGTGTGTGTGGATGTGTGCACACATGCACCTGTGGCCCTTTGAAGCATAGAAGGAAATGTGATTTTTGCATTGCATGCATTACTTGGGCAAGAAATACAAAACCAAGCCAGTGTCAGTTGAACATTATTTTTATGGCTATATCATATCACCAGTCAATGCGATTAGCAGGGAAGGTGTCAGTTCAGGAACCTGAAGGCTATAAATTTTGAGCAGCAAAGAGAGAGTACAAGGACCAGAAAGCATAGTGGTCCCACACTTTACTCACTACTGATTTTAACTTTCTTTAGGGACTTATGAGACCCCGAGACATCTCTTCCTGTTCAAGTTATGCCAGGTGCACTTTTGGAGTGAGTCTGTCAACAAAGGTGTTATTAAGAGGTAGGTTTTGCAGTGCTTGGAAATAACCAGGAGTAAATGTCTCTGGTAAAAAAGTTGCTGGGTGGAGGGTGCCCACTAATTTACAAAAGTCTTTGGTCACATCTGTATAAGCAAGTTAGATTTTGTGACTTGTATTTGGAAGCAGGTGATTCCTCCTCCAAATCCCGCCAGTTCCTTGGTCATGGTTAGGTTTCTTGTTTTGTGAAGTGGGAGAAATGTACCTTAATTAGGGTAAAAAGGAAAGAACTCTAGTCTTGCCTGGAGCTGTAGTCTTTCAGTAGTTTGATGGATACACCAGTGTTTTTCTTAAACTTCAAGGCTGAATTTTTTGCTGTATTTCAGGTTTCAGAAAAATAGTAATTTTGATATGGAAATCTCTAGACTGAGTTGTCTCAATTAACTGAGAGGCTTTCCCTTGTCCCCAAGAACCTCCTTTGCCTTTTTTGCCTTATTTGTTATAATCTCAACAATTGAATTTTAAGTTGAACTTGAGCCCTGATCTTCCACTGGTCAAGTCAAAGAAAGCTTGGCACTGCCATGCAGGCAGCAACCTTGTAAATATTTTCATGTATTAAATTGTTATTTCAGTATGCATACGTAATATGCAATTCGCCTTTATTATTTATAGTTCCAAGAGTCGAAATCTGTTCCCAAGATTTGCATTACTCTTTTAACCCATCTGTGTACATCAAGTGAACTTAAGTCCAGAGAGGTCCCAGAAGACTTTCCTTACATTGTTACAAGGTATGTAGATCTCAATTTTCAGATTATTTACTGTGTTTTCGTTGTTGATTATTGTTCCTCATATTGCTTACTACATTAAGTCTTTGGCTTGATTTCTTTTAGGACACTTTTATATTCTAGTTGTGTGATTTTCATTCAATATTGTTTATCAATTTTGGTAATGACATTACAAAAGACAGAGACAGACGTAGTCCCAGCAAGTTCTGTCAGTCCTGCACAGGTTGTTTTATGCTACTCAGTCCAGACCTATTGAACACAGATGTGGGTTTTTGTCTCAGTCCAGAGCAGGAACCAACACACCTATACCTTACACACCTATGCTCCTTGTCACTGACAGGGGTTACTTTTGCTCCTATTTACTGTTGTCATATAAAAATATATTTTACAATATTTGGTAGGAATATTTTCTGAGATGAACAGATGCATTTATGTTTATTCAAAACTATAAAACCCCTTGTCCTTCACATAATAGAATCTTTTTTTTTTTTTTTTTTTTTAATTGAAACACAACACACCAGTCTTGGCAAAAGAAGTATTTTTCTCGGTTTTGGGCTTTTTCCCCAAACTGCTTTCTTCACAAGTCTTGGAGAATCACTTTCTCCATAAGATTTTCACCTTCAAAATAACTCTGACTTCATTCTGACAGAAACATCCTCTAACGTAAACCAGACTTCTTCAGGAAGGAAAGGAGTGTTTTGGAAAAAATTGTTTCCTGGAAAAAACTAATCAGTACATAAGGGAAAGAGTTGGCAGCATCTGTGTAAATTTTGAGGAAAACTGAAGTAATCCAAGTGTATGAGATATTTTTCAGCAACCGGAAAGCCGGTTATTTTCCTCAGCCATGTACACTGTGCTTCTTGCCTCTCCTCTGGGGAAGCTGGTTTTGTTTTGCCTTTTTTTTTTACCTTGAACGATTTAAGAAGAAAAAAATATAGGAGAGAATAAGTTATAAATTGAAAACACATGTGTATGATGACCCTCTTTGTCTTTGCTCTTCACTTAATGTTCCTGATCTTAATCAGTGAAGTAAATGGGTGTCTGTGTTGTGGATCCCCATATTTCCTGAGTGTATATGTAATCCCATAGCTTTGGTTTGCCCTTTCCTGGGGACCTGCAAGACAGCTGCTGGGGATGTGGCAACTGCATGTTTACAGTGCATGCAGGCACCTCTGCCATCACAGAGGGGTTTCACCTGGGCTGCAGCCATAGGAAGTCTCTCTTTGATGACCACCTCCAGGAAGAAGGAGAGGCTGGTGGGACTGGATGGGGGAGGTGAAGGATGTGCTCCTCTGTCACCTCCGCTCTGATTTGAGACCCCTTAGGAGTGGGGCAGTCACTCCCCACAGGCATTAAACCCATTGCAAAGGATTTCTTCTCCTGCTGGTGTGCCATTGCTCCCAGAACCTGGAAACAAATCTGCACTTTTAAAAAGTGCTTCAAAAGATGTAGTTTAGAAATCTGAAGGATGTAGCCAGTGGCCTCAGAAATTGTGTCCAAAAGGGCTCAGAATTTAGCTCTGCTACTCTGATTGTAGTTTTTTTCCTACTCTTTCATACAGGAACATCTTTTTTAAACCTACTCTTTCATACAGAACTGAAAATCACACAAAGATTTTTTTTTTTTTTTAAATGAACACCATAAGCATGAAATTCGGGTTTCTATCACACCCTTGAAGGGACATTTTCACATCCCACTTCCACCCTGGCAGGCAGGGAGGGTTTATTCTGGCTTTGTAAGATGAAGCAGGCAGACCAGATGCAGAGAAATGAAAACTGCAACTGTTTGTTGTACAGAATACAGTTATTTTGGTGTCTTGCCAGTAACACTAGAGTCCCAACAGATGTTGCACCGGTGATTAGAGCCTACACAGGTAAACAGAAGGAAACTCTGGGTTATGATATGGCTAGAGTTTCTTGCATTTGGTTAAACTGATAGAAGCCTAGATAAAATCCACCCGCCTGAAAATACCTTGCATTTGTTGTTTTCTTAGGTTGAAAATGTGCATGTAATGTTGATAGACGGAGCCACATTATTGATTTTTTTAAAAAACTTCAAATTAAATATTATCATTTTTCAAGAAGAGCAGCAGTTGCTACTAGGAAAACTTTGTGGGTAGCTCACAGATCTGGAAAGGCAGACACATTGTGCATAATTGCTAATGTTTTATCTTTTAGTATGAGAAGGCAGAGCTAAGCCTAGGTAGAGGCAATGGCTGGCCTTGGAGGGCAGAGGAGAGCCTGGGGAGACAGAGCAGCTGAGGCTGTAAGTCTGGGCTGCTTCCCCGGGGTTGAGCTTCCCTGATAAGATTACTGGTTCTTTGCTTTGGGCCAGGCACGCTACATACCACTGTTGATCAAGCCACTTAATCAAGGTGGATGTGTTCAAATTTTTTTTAACAATTTATTTATGGTTTTTAAGAAGTGAGGAATGGCAAATGTTGCTTCGAGATCAGAAAGTGCTGTAGTTACAGAGAGGACATGAGGCAGGGGTCTTCACTAGTGGGAGTACTGGGTATGACAAGAGTTCCCACCCATCCTGCACCCTCTGCAGCTGTGCCTCTGCTCCAAAGCGTGAGCCCTGAATACAAGGGATTTTCATGGCTACCATTCATTCCAGTGGGAAATGGCACAAATGCTATGCAGAAAATTGAATAGTATGGCACTGCTAAGTTTTACACAGTTACTTCAATGGGGTCTTTCATACTGCTGGAAGACCAGAATCTGATCCCTTGCCTTACTTTCTCTTGGATGTAATCTAAGAGGAAAAGTGGGAGACTGAACATTACTTAGTAGGAGTCTGGCCCTTCATCTTTTATTTGATTCCAGAGTGAAAGTAGAGATGTTTGCAGCTCCCATGTTACTGGTGTGTAAACATCTTGTTTAAAGATGCTTTTATATGTAGGATTGGGTGTATTGAGTGCACTGATGTCTAACCTTGGGGTTTTTTACCCATATATGTTTTTTTTTACCATATCTTTCATGGCTGTATTCTTCTGTTGATGCATGTGTTTCTGGTCTATAGGCAGTCTTTCATGGCATCATTAACTGCTGAATGTTCTTTAACAGAGAGCCATGGGAAACACCTGCCTTCTACAGTTGCCAAGTTTTTTTATACATAGTCTTCATTGCATTGTGCTTATCTTTTACACATAACATACGTATATACATATACATAAATATACAACCAAAATATTTATATGGAAAGATATTCTGGCAGCTGTCATGAAATAATAATGGTGCACCAGCTAATAGCTTTAATGCCCCTACTCTCAGCAATTTCTGACTGTGCATTTGTATTCACTAGTTTTCAATGATAATTTTCAAAAATTCATTACTTTTTTTAATGAGCAGCAAGAGATTGATTAGCAAGTGCCTACACTCCTCTGTAGAGTATGTGCATTCAGCCTTATGTTAATGTATAATTTTAAGGAGTTTGAAATTACTCATTTACCTTTTTAGTTAAGAGGCCAGAGCTTTTACTTCCATGATGAAAAATCCTCCTATATGTTTATAGGGGTAAGAGAAAAACTTAGGCAATGGCAAATGAATGTGCATTTCAGAATAAGATAATTATTTTAGTCTTGGAACACACAGTACTACTGTCTTAATGTGCAAATAGCCTAGTTGGTATTTGTCAGGACAAAATTGGAGATTAGGGTGGGAAAACACAAAATTTGGCATGTTAAAAACTGGGCATGTGTAAGTTCTGGTGAATATGTAGACCAAGAAAAGCTGGTTTTGAGAGTTGATCTTTAAAGTGAATACCCTACCTGAAGATGGAGAATAGGCTATCATGGAATGGATAATTTTGTCACTGGCATACAGCCAACCACTTTTCTAGTCCTAGTGTGAGAAATAGAAAAGCTCTAACTCGTTGGAGGAGCGCTGTAAAAGTGCAAGCTCTCTGGTCCATCCAAACTGATGATGCTCAACTGCTTTGCAGATGGGTGGCTGGGATGGTTCTAAAAGTTGCTGCCACACACAAAGTGTGTCAAAAGGTGGAAAGTTAACACCTTGGGAAGGAAGAGAAATATCATGTTCAGTTTTAAAATGTTGCTTTTTTTAGCTGTAATAGAGAAGTCATCCTGAAGAGAGGGAGCAGGATGGAAAAATGCACAAACACAAGGGCGGGGAGCATTGTGTGCCACAGAAAATTGCCAGAGTTGGTAACAAAAGCAACAATGAAAACAGGGCTTCTTGTGTTTTATTATGTACTATGGCATTCCAGACAACATCAATATTTTCCTGCTAGGACAGGCTGGCATCCCTCACAGAGCAGCTACTCCAGATGACTGTTTGCTTTCTCCTGTAACATGTTTCCCATCCAAGATGCTTTCCAGTTTAAATACAACCCCAAACCAGCCATCTACAAAGAGGTGTTGCTGAACAAATACATTGAGAACAAGCACAAACCTGTAAAGTTCCTCTCCACCTTGTGAAAGCATTTCAGATGCCTCAAAATTGAGAAGACATAATCTGAGGCCTCAGAGGTGGGGTTATTCAGGTTTTCAAACATGTCTCTTGCTGTTAAGCCTAGACACATTGAGAGATGTCATGGAAAGGGTGCCTCTGAGTTAAAGCTGTACAGAAAAATGGAAAAGTAGTGTTGAGGCTGAAATATTAATCAAACAGGAGTTTGCAGCCAGCACATTGTGAGCTGTGATTACAAGACTGTTAAAAGCCAGCCGTGAAAGTCCTGTGGAAGCACCCCCTTGGGTAAGGAGAGACAGCTCGATGAAGAAGCTACGAGCTGTCAACAGGAATAGTTAATGGGAGGGCTTGCAAGGTTTCAGCTTCCCCCACAGATCAGGTGGTGACATTTCAGAGCCATTTCATCAGGGGAGGGGAGTGAGATGTACAAGTCAATGATCTTAGAGCACTGTGATAGCATTCCCTAAAGGGAGGAGGAAAAATAAATTAGATCAGTAATCTCCCTGAGCAGAGCTGCCAGTTGTTAGCATCTCTGAAGGAAGCACACAAGCCAAGATGACACCACTGAAGGAAAAGGAGGAACTCATTTGTCTAGATGTACAAATGTGTTATTTTTATTGTACCAGCACTGTGGGCCCCCGTTGCAGGAGGTCAGAGCTTGACAAATGCTGGTTAAACAGCCCCTTTCTGAAGATAAGCTGTCCCAGGACAGAGCAGATAAGCAGGACTGAAAGCATTGTTTTCCTCAAGGTAGTGTACTGAGGAAAACTCAGTACTGAGTTGCCCTGCCCTGGAAGCTGGGATTGCTGCTGCTGCTGGAAGAGGGCCATCAGAGTGCACAGCTGCTGCTGCCCTGGAAGAGGGATTGGCAAGAAGGGACCTCCAAATTTTTAAAGGTATCGTTAGGCCTTAAAATAGAGTTGTAGTCTTGGCTATCACTGCTGTCCCTTGTTAACCTACAGATGCAACATCTTACAAATGTAATCTGAACTCATGGTTTTCTAATGGAGCGTATGCTACTAATCACTGAAAAATCAACTTTGCTTTTTTTGCTTGTCCCCTCTTTATAATGAGACTGAGCTTTTTTTATTCGTATGTGGATGGAGTTTTGCCAGAAAGGCTTATGTCAAGTGGTTTCATTCAGCAATGTGAAAACTCATGTACTTGTCTCTGCAGGTACAGAGAAGTTGAAATCAGGCAATTGCAAATAATGTAAGTAATGAGTCCACTTCTGTAAGTGATTTTTTTTTCCAGGGAGCAAACTTATGCATAAGTCTTTGACAATGTGGCTCAAAATGAGACAGTTTTTTCCTAGCCTGGATGTTTAAGTCTTTCTTAAAACACAAGTATTGTCTTGTGGGACCACTATGCATGATACTGTATAAAGTACTGTATAAAGTATCATGTGCAATAATCAATAATTAATTGTGAAATTGGGGATGGTGATTTTAGTAAGCTGTTCATAACTTCAAGCTATCTGGATTAGAAAATCAGAAAACAAATAGCATTTAACTTGTGACCTTACTACCCATTGGCTTCAGTGGTCTGTAATGACTCGAAGTTCATGTTGTGCTGAGGTCAGGGTCTCGCTTATCAAACAATGTTACCCTCATTTCCTTGAAGCCACCAGCTGCAAACTTGGCTTTGTCTAAAATGGTGCTTTGTGCTCTGGCAGGAGGTGGTGCCAAGCTGAGCCTTTCCAAAGGAGGCTCATCTTGGCACAGACATGGATTGGTTCTCTGTTGTCCTGCATCTTCTTCTGGCCAAAGCAAGCATGAGTGTCACCTTCCACTGCTATTTATGACAACATTCAGAGCCACAGAAAAAATGTCTTGGGTCATCCCATCTATCTATGATGACAAGGAAATAATGGTAAAGCCTGGTACCTCGACATCATTTTAATACCTGTTTTTAGTGCTGCAGGTTGCAGTGGAGATGATCTGAAGTCTGTGATAGTGCAATGTGTAGTTCAGCATCATTTCTAAAGGGAAGGGGTGGCACAGTTTTGGAAACCTTCATTGTCAGATGGGTTCCCAAGGTAGGGATGCAGTCACCACTCTGGGCTTGAGTCATCATCTCAGCAGCCACCTTTGTGTTTTTCCCTCAGCAAGTTAATGGTTTGTTCCAGGAAGGCAGTGAATTATGGAAGGGGTTTATTTCACTGCAATGTGTTCAGTGCTGTGCTGAGTTTTGTCATACCTAAATATTCAGCTGACTCAGCCTTTCAGCAAGATAGCAGTGGTCTGAAACAAGGAATTAATTTAATATCTTATGATGGAACTAATGTTAACACTTTCATTTCACACTGGCAATGTGAAGCATTCACTGGGCCTTGCCATAGCCAACAGCTTTTCCAGTTCAGGGGTGACAGCTTCCCTTCTCTGTGCTCAAAAAATGTAGAATCTCTGTTGCTTAAAAAGAGAAATTAAATAATTAATTCTTAGTGAGACTATGGAGCTAGCAAATATCAGCAACCAGAATAACTGAAGACTGCAGCATTTTACTAGAATGTTTTCTTAGAGAGGTAGATTGATGACAAAGGAGCTGAAAGGGAAAGACTAGCTATTAAAGAAGATCTAGCATGACCCCAAGGAGAAGCCAATTTTTTTGAAACTAACTACTTTACAGTTATGATTAATTACTTGGCACCAGAAACTGGACATTTAGCAGCACTAGGTCCACCATAGAAATGAATTCACTGGGAATCACCAATGCAGTCTGAAGGTTTAGAATAATGACCAGTCAAGCCAACTATTTTAGCTTTTTGTATATTCTGTCTGTGAGTGCAAGGAGCTAGCACTGTTGTTTATCTGACAGCCTCTGGGTCAGAGGCTTTCATGCTCAGCAAAATGATACAATAGCATAATATCTGGTACCAGATCAAATCTAGACACGATTAGAAATTTATTATTTCCATTAGCGATCATGTATGTCAATAGGAAGCATATTCTGCACTCAGTAGGAGTTGTTTAGGAAAATATTTGCCATCAAGAGAAAGCAAATGTGATTAACAGGATTTCTCCCGGTTTAGAAGCAAACTTCCCAGCAGGTTATGAGCTCAGTTCAGTGCAGAAGTTCACTTACCTCATCTTATTCTTTGCAAAGAGACTAGCTCCCTGCTAATTTTTCTGAAGACTGGATAATCAGAAACCTTAGATCTGAATGCCAAAGAAGAAAGAAAAAGCTTAGGAAAGATGAGAAACCTATATACAGCTAAGCATGTCTAAAAAGACATTTCCTGCTTGAATTAATGGAGAGGAGTACAGTTTTAATGAGTGCTGGGTGCTGTTCTTTCTCTCTTCTGGCTGGGTCAGGCAGGGAGTCCACCATCTGAGAGCCCTAATTGTTTGCAGCCATGTTACTCTTTCCCCACATTTTGCTCAAATCTGCTCGTAAGTGTTTGCACACCTTGGCACCTGCATGAGGGATGTGTATTAAGATCCTGTAATGTCTGTCCAGACCTTGTTGAGATGAGAGCTGCCATGAGCTTCTCTCCAGAGAGCTGGGCTCTGGTGAAAAAGCTGCTCTGGGCAGACTGGGAATAGCTCAGAAGCTCACTTCCTTCTTTTCAGCAAGTTTTGGTTAAAAAGGTGAGTCTGAAAGCTGCTAATACTTTGTTGCATTCAGCTGTGCTCTCTGATGGCAGTATCAGTTATCAGCACTGAGACACACACACACAAAAACACAAAGGGAAATTAATTTTTGTGCTCACACTAAAACACAGATACTTTTGAGCTCGTTCTTTAAGTGTGGGAGGGAAGCAATTCAGGATTAGATGTGTGGAGGTGTGTTAATGGAGGTATTTCTACCCCAGCTTCAGCCAAGATCTCTCAAGGCTCATAAATTTGACTAGCAGGGCCTCATTTCTGTTGTTGCTGAATGATATGGATCACTAGGCAGCTTTTTTCCTTTTTACTTTTTGGTTTTTTTTTTTTCCCTTTTATTATTTGCAAACTCTCTCATCTTGGATAAAAAAGACACTACCAGAATAAAGAAATCAAAACAGACAGGTTTTTTTCATGCCTTTTCACACATCTTAACAAAATCCTCATTATTCTTCATGGGTGTTTTTCCTCCTGTACTGGTGAGATTTCTCCTTCATTACAAAAAAATTCCTGACAGTGTTCTTCTGGAGTGTATTATTTCTACCAAGTCATTCTATAAACTACAGTAAGATTTCAGGGCCTGAGACAAGGCCTGGACTGACCCATTCTGTAGATCCCACAGCCCACATTTCCCTGAACTGAGCAGGCTGGAGCCCCTCCTGGCCAGGTCTGCTGATGAATTGGAACACACAGCAACTACCGAATGTGAACTCATGAGGTTAAACAGTAGTGAAGAGACTCTGCTGCTTCCTCTTCTTTCAGTAGAGAAATCTGTATTTCCCTCAAGAGCCTTTTTAAAGACCTTCAAAATAAATCTCAGGAGACTGGAGTGCCATCAATTAATCACAAGCTGAGTTCCTAGCGCAAGACGCGCTGCAGCTTTCGGGGCTGAGATCGGAAATCCCAGGCTACTTTTGCAGAAGCACCTGTCTGCTGTGCCTTGGGCTTTAATTTTGGGGTTTTGTTTTTTGTTTTGTTTTGTTTTCCTTTGTTTGTGTTCTCTGATAGTGATTCGCCCATTGAGTTATTATTCTGGCGTTTTGATTCAGTGAAGGGAATACTTGAAAGGGAAATAAAGTTTACTGAGAAGAAAGAACAGATCTGTTTTTCACAGTTTTAGGGACCCTGTTTCTATTCAAAACAGAATCTCCTTTTAAGTTAAGGCTGTGGCAGACTTGGTTACCTGTTTTAGGAAATTAATGTAAAAGTATTTTATTTGAAGAAAAATATTTGCGTTTAGTAAACTGAAGCATCTATTTAGTTCACACTCCTGTTTCAGGAAGATTTAGGCATTTGGGTATACTTTTTCTGGCCTTCTCTTTGCTATTCTTCTAGCAGGCTTGTTCTTATTTAAAGCATATTTCAGTCAATTTTGTTATACCAACATTTCTGTATGCTTCATGCTTTTTTTAGGTCTCTTTCTTTAACAGATAAATTACATAATCTCTTTTGTCTGCACCAATAACTGTTTTCTCCAGGTCAGCTTCTCATGGCTTTGTGAATCAGCAAAAACTCTCAGAAAAAAAAATTGAACCAACCCCAAAAATCCCAATTATGTCAACATTGTATATTTGAATTTGAATTAAATAAAAAGTGAAATGGGTTATTATTTCTTTTATTCTCTTAATTAATATGTAAAATATAAGAAGTACACTATCAAATATTTCTTTATATGATCAGACACTTGACACTAGGACAGGAAGGTCATCGCCTCAGACAGAGAGACACAGGACAGCAGGAGATTTCCACAGCTCATTTAAAATAAGTTCATAGCTTTCTGGCATCTCTAGGCTGTTGAGTCTTGCTGCTAAGGAAAAAAAAGAAACTGAAGGACAATGGAGATATAAAATGCGTTGTAGATTTCTGAGCTTTTTTACTAATTACAGCTTTCCTGTGTGAGCTTCTGTTTTATTAATACTTTACCTTTCAAATTATTATCTATCGCTCCACTGAAGAATTAATGTTCATATATATGTGCAGACTTATTCAGTGCTGATTTTTTGAAATATTTTAGGTATTACTTAAAGGTTAGTAAAGCTTTTGATTTCAATCAGTATATTAAAAGTACAGTGACAGCCACTTCTGCACAGTGTCTTCCCTGGGAAGGGCTGAGTGTTATTAATAATCTGTACAAGTGTAGACTTGTGCTAAGCAGAAGTTAGTTGCAATAACCCTTTAAGATGCCAGAAAATGCCTACCTACCTGCAGGCTCTGTCTCTTTCCCTCAGTAGGGAGGCTGTGACAGGAATTTTGGGAGAGAAATCAGGTATACAGACTGTGTCAGCCAAGTTACTCAAAGGAGCAGAGGGAATTATGAACCACATCCATATGTGTGCCACAGAAGCAGCAGTGGTCTGTTTTTTAAAACCTGTGTATCTGATGGCATGAACATACCTGCTGGAGTGTGGGACAATAAGAGGGGAGGGAGTGAGAGCAATGTCATTAAAACACTAATGCTAGAGGTTTCCTTGCCACGTGTACTGGAGCTGTTTTATGTAAAAGCAGAGAAAAAATGCCATCAGAAAGAAACAGTGCTTTGTGGGCATCTTGCATGCAAATACATCTGCCTGCACATCTGTGCTGGAATACAGACATAGATACAGATCATTAACATCTATTTTCTGAAGGTGATCCAAAGTATCAATCACCTGAATCACTGCAGTAAAACCTGCCTTTTAATGAAACAAAAGTGAGACATGATAATAAAAGGTAACCTGCTTTAAAATGTTTATAGAAGATAAAGGTTTAACCACAAGTCTTTCATCAAATGGAAGACAGTAGGAAAAAAAAGTTTAGAAAATGCCCTTTGGCTGCTCTTTACTGTGTGGTGAAACCTCACAGTATCTCACCTCATATACTATATGGGCCCTAAAGGCAGCTGGAAATGTTTAGAAATATGTCTATTTTGGTACATGGCTGCCTCTCTATCTGTTATATCCAGCAGTGTTTCAAGGAAGGGAGATATTTGCTTAAATGAAAAGCCCAGACCAAAGTGTGAGATGGTAAATGGCGCTCGAGGGTATACAGCAGTCCAAATGGTGCCCTCTGTTAAAAGAATCAGCCACCTGACTGCTCATTAGTTAGCAGTAAATAATGAGGAATAGCTTGAGGCAGGAGCTCAGAAGTGCAGATGTCCCAAAATATTCACCCAGTTTGTGGTGTCATGAGATCTGTAGTGTCATAAGGTAGAATACACTTAATCCCTCTTCTGAGTGAAGTAAAGCATTTTACAGTCTTTGTGGAGTCTAGTAATTTTGTATAATCTTTTCAGTGAGGATATCAAAAAAGAAAAAGACAGGTCCAGGAGACCAAGAAATGACTGTGTGCTTTCCCCCTTCTCTGCCACGCTGCACATCCTAGAGGCATTTAGCACTAAGTGGGCACCCCTGGAAATTCCTCCATTGGGATGCTGCACCCTCCTCCCTCTCTAAAGATCATAGACGATGCATTTTCAACTAGACTTATACCAAATCTGAATTTCTCAGACAGTTCCCTTTTTTCTAATGGGAAGACCAGAATCTCAAACTAGAATTCTGAAAGAAATTCTAGAAACTTCTGAAAGCAGATGGGAGGAAGGGTCTGGATAAAGAAGGTGAGAAGTGGCAAGGTTATGGGAAAAGTCCAGTCATATTTAACAGCAACCATGTCGTTGAAAAGAACTGCAGAAATATTGTAAGTTTGAGTAGAAATTAAATTTAAAATCCATGGACAGTTTCAAAAAACATTGCATCTTTTTCAGGCACTCTCAGAGAGTTTTATAGCAAGGCTGTTCTTTGCCACATTTTAGGCTGTTTTGTATTTTGGGTGCCGCCTAAAGTCAAAAGGTATTTGTTGTACAATTCTTATAAGCATTTCAGTCACAGAGAAGCTTCAGCCCCATTAAATTTTAATGGAACTTTTTCTCCTAAGTACCTACATTTTCCCTTTTCTCAGTATTCCTCATCCTCATCATCCCTTTTTCTGTTTTTGCAACAGCTTGGGTACAGCTCTCCAGCTGCCTGAAGCCATGTGAAGTGACAGTCTTAGAAGAAAGGTCAGAAAAAAGACAACAGTTCTTCAGCCCAGCAATAACACCCTTTGCTCTGGTGAGTAAGAAACACCTCCTGCCTGGGTCTGTTCAGGCTTTTTCTGGTCTCCTTGACCCCTTCAGCAGTGCATCAGGGCTCAAGCCTCAGGCTCCAGTGGGTCTCACCCCATCTCGTCTCAGGTGTCATTTTATGTCACCCTCCCCCTACAGCTCACAGCAATACCTGTTTCTTTGATGTGTCCACCCTAGTCTCATACCAGACAGCCTCTGCAAAGGTGCCTGCACAGGAGGGTACTCCGGACAGACTCTGATGCCACGGCTGTTACACGCTTTTCAGTCATTGACTGCTGTAATCCCTGCCAGGGGGTAATGGTTGAGGTTCCTGCTTTTTTGTCTGTACCCCATTCACAGTCGGTTCCTCACCTCCTCCTTGCAGCAATCTGCCTCTACTTGTGGCCTATTTACTATACTTTGCATGTTCGTTATCTTAGCTCAGACGCCGACCTGAGCCCCCCTCTCCCCCTGCCTTCTTACCTTTCAGCACTGTGTCAAATCCTGTTTGCTGAGAACATTAAACATTTTTTCTCTGCTCTGAAAAATCAAACACTTGCTTGAGGGCTACCTAAACCCCGTAAGCTAGGGGTTTAAATTAGGAAGTGCTTCGTGTAGGAAGAGCTTTAAAATGCGGTCTAGGCTGCAAGTCCATGTTATTTCTTTTGTTCCTGAATGCCTCTCGTTGATCTCAGTATACATCCCAAAGGCAGAGGGAATGTTTGCAAACAGCTGGGGAGCTGAGCAGCTGAAAGCATGCAGAAAGAAGGAGGGACACCACTGCAGTGGGTGCTCTGCCAGGAAGGGGTAAATCCAGCTGGGTACCTCTGTCTGTGCCAGGCTGGGGTTACCCTCTCTGTCTGCCTCTTCTCCCTTGCTGATGTCAGGGTGCAATTCATAGAATCATAGAATCATAGAATTAGCCGGGTTGGAAGGGACCTCAGAGATCATCAAGTCCAACCCTTGACCCACTGGAGCAATTGCTAGACCATGGCACTGAGTGCCACATCCAGTCTTTTTTTAAATGTCTCCAGGGACGGAGAATCCACCACCTCACCAGGCAGACCATTCCATTGCCTGATCACCCTCTCCGTGAAGAAATTCTTTCTAATATCCAACCTAAACCTCCCCTGACACAACTTAAGACTGTGTCCTCTTGTCTTGTTGAAAGTCGTCTGGCAAAAGAGTCCAACTCCCACCTCGCTACAGCCTCCTTTCAGGTAGTTGTAGAGAGCAATGAGGTCTCCCCTGAGCCTCCTCTTCTTCAGGCTGAACAGCCCCAGCTCTCTCAGTCTCTCTTCATAGGGCCTGTGCTTGAGTCCCTTCACCAGCCTGGTTGCCCTCCTTTGGACCTGTTCCAGGACCTCGACATCCTTCTAAAACTGAGGGGCCCAGAACTGGACACAGGACTCGAGGTGTGGCCTAACTAGCGCTGAGTACAGGGGCACGATCACCTCCCTGGACCTGCTGGCCATGCTGTTCCTGATCCAGGCCAGGATGCCATTGGCCTTCTTGGCCACCTGGGCACACTGCTGGCTCCTGTTCAGCTTCCTGTCAATCCAGACTCCCAGGTCCCTCTCTGCCTGGCTGCTCTCAGCCACTCTGTGCCCAGCCTGGAGCTCCCCATGGGGTTGTTGTGGCCAAAGTGCAGGACCCGGCACTTGGCCGTGTTGAACCTCATCCTGTTGGAATCCGCCCAGCTCTCCAGTCTGTCCAGGTCCCTCTGCAAATTCCTGTCTTGCATCCTGCATGTGGTTAAAAGATTTTATCTGCCAGGGGACCCAAACTCAGAGTTAAAAGGGCTCTCCACCAACTGATGCCTGAATGGCAGCAGCTCAGTAAATGTTGCCCTGTGACTGCTCTGAGGATTTTAATCCATGAGACAACTGATCTAGCAATTTTTATGACCATTTAGCTTTCAAACTTTCTGTTTCTCTCTTTGTCATGCATTTACACAAATAGAAATTTAAAAAGAAAGTAAAGTGGAAAGAGAAGCGGGAAATCCAGCTTCAATAAACTCTCCATAAAATCCACAAATTAAGAGCAAATACATTATGAAAGCATATTAAGCAGAGAGCTGTAAATTCCAGCAAATTGATTGTCATATATAATCAGAAACATACTATAATATATAAGTTGAAATAAATACCACAAACCAACCTCAGGCTGTTTAAGCTTAGACCTTATATAGTCCTGCATATACCTGAGATATAAATAAAGAAAGCAGAAAGGCTTAAAAAAAAAAAAATGAAGAAGGAAAAAAGGTGTGTGTCCTATAAAATGGGACTGAAACGAAAATGTGGTCCTTCGAGTTCCACTTGGAAGCTGACTGCAAACAAATGCCTGCAGTGATAATCCTCAGATTGTTTCCTGCTCGCTGTGTCCAGAGGTGACAAGTGCAGAAGGTGGTTGTGACACTGAATTTTCCTTGAGCAGCTAGCATGGCAATGCCTTGCCTTGATTGGGAATGGTTGGAGACCAGCAGCTGGGACTGCAGGCGCCCTACAACTCCATGTCCCAGACAGGTCTGTGCCCCTTTCCACCCACAGTAAGCTGCACACTGCCTGGAGCACACTGATAGAGACTGACCCAATGCACAGTGATGGGACAACTCCAGGAGTGGCCTCATGGTTTGGATGCTCACTGAGACCTGCTAAATATGATGATCTGATGTGTTTCAGATCACACATTGAATCACAGTGTACTGTCTTTTAAAGCAAAATACTCATTTTAACCTTCAAAATTAACATGCAGACATGGTAGCCCAAAGCTAGCAAGAGCCTGTATTTAATACAACAGTGTGCAATTGTTTCTGTGTGTAATCTGAAATGACCTGATGAGGATTCCCTGTGTCTAGGCTAGAAGCCAGTTTGTTCTTTACTTAGTATAGATTCAGTGCCAGTTGCCTAAGGTGCCTTCCAGTCTGCATTATTAATGTGATATATGCCTATGGTTTCCAGTGCTGTATATGTGGAATTTCTTTGCTCAGATCCTGAGCAATCCATACCTAATCCTTCAGCAGGAAAGCTGTTTAAAAATCACAGCATTGGGCCTTCTCTTTGAAGCCTTTAGCTTAAAACAAAGAATATGTGATGTCATTACCTGCAGTTCCACCTCCCAATTGGAACGGCTTCTGTGTTATTAAAGACCTCTCTGGCCCAGCCAGTGATTAATTATGTCAAATTTGAGAGGCAGTGGGTGAAATCATCCTGAGAAACTGATGGGGATGGTTGGCAGTGGGACTGGGCAACCCACAGGAAGGCTGGTCTGAAGATGCCAGCCCTGGTCCCACATGGAGGACTCCCAGCCCATCTGCCTGAATCCACTCCAGGGCAAACACTGGCTGGGAATCAGAAATCTGCTACCAACTGGGACTGCAATTTGTCTGCACTGTGCAAATGGAATCACGGGAGATGGAGGTTGGTGAAGGGGAGTACCACCTTACCTGGGCCAGCTGCAGTCACTGGCTGTACCACGTTCCCAAAAACAGAGCTGAAAATTTTAGGCAGTTTTCATTCACATGGAGTCTGTATTGCACCATGTCCCCTTCTGCCAGTAACTTTTGCCAAAGTCTTTCCAGGTGAAGATAGACTTAGGAAGCGTCCTGAAGCTGCCTGAAACCTGATACTTCCTTCCCGATGGGATTAGAGTCCCGCTGTCAATAGTGTGTCAGTGCAAAATGGAAACAGTGATGTTTACAAAATTAACAAATGGACTTCAAGTTAAACACTGGGCAATTTGTGAGATAGGTTGTTTTTTGTTTTTTTTTTTTCTTTCCAAGAGCTGACCAGTCTGCTGAGATTACTTGCAGGTGAATGTTCTGTTACTCTTTCTGGACTGACTTATTCTAACATCATGACATTTTTAATTGCTATTCTTGAGAAAATATGTTTGCAACTGCATCCTGTTAGCCTCCTTAGAGTGCTCATGAATTTAACCTTTTCCTAAGACCTCATTCACCATTCCTAAATCATATGTATAGTTTTACTGACTTCAGATCTGTTACTAAAGTTGAGAATGCCAGCTCATATTCTATATACGGTATGAGCCCTGTAGTATTAAGCTCTGGGCTTGCATGTAGGAGCACTAGCACCCAGATTAAGTGACACAGTCCTGTGAGGATGAGCCCCGCATGTTATCTTGAGCAGTTCTGCCAACTTCCCTGGGACTGCAGAGAGGAAGAAGTTCAGCATGTGCCGTAAGTCTCTCAGAATTTGGAGTTACAATGTTAAATCTTACAGCAAGGAGAAAAAGCTGTTATCACAAGAGTCCCTTGGGAAGGTACAAAGCTGAGGGTGGCATCCTATCAGCCAGCACTGTGTCTGCCTGCCCAGCTTTGCTAGACCCCCATCCTCCCTCCAGCCACTACAAAACTGAATGATCCCAGTGCTCACAATCAGATATTCACCTCGCAGGGGGTCCCTGAGTGGGTAGAACGCCTTGGCAGGAGTGGGTCCTTTCTGCTTATCATCACCACAAACATTTTCAGATGAAGCACATAAAAAATATGGTACTTCTAGCAAACCCAGCTATAGCTGGTGTACTGAAAGTGCATAACTTGTTTCAACAAGTAGCAAATATGAAGCTGGAGGAGACAGCAGGAAAGTATCCAAAACTTAAATGAGTATTACTATTTTTCACCAGGCTAATAGATGTCCTTGTGACAGGCTCAAATAGCTGTTAGTGAGTTATTTTGAAAAAGAAGGGGGGGGAAAAAAAGGATTTTTCTGCCAAGGTTTATGAAGAGGAAACTATGCTAATGCATTATTCTTGGTTAAACAATGCTGATCATTTTCTTTTTTTCAGTCTGCACCATTAAATTTAAAAAGCAGATCTATCAGCGTCTAATGTTTCTTCAAAACCCTATGTAGTGTCTAGAAAACTGAACTGTCAGACATGCTTGTCATGTACACATATTTTGTTATTAAATGTGTTCAGGCATGAATTCTGGCAAGATTTCTTCACAACTATCCTGAACTTTTCTTGACACCTCTTATGGCACGTAATACATCTGCAACTCAGGGCTTGGTAAGCCCTTAACTCTTTAATTATGAGCCTAGAAACTCCCTTCCTAATTATTGTCCTAGAAGCAACATGATCTAATTCTCATGCCAAAGCCCAGAAATTCACACTGCAGGTGCTTCACTTTGTTTGGCTCCCTTTTGCTAATTTTTTCCTTCTTACAGTGCCAGGGGAGTAGTGTGCACTCTGTATTCTCGTGTCAGCATAATCCTGGAGCAGTCTCTTGCTAGCTGACCCGAGTGATACCTCGTGTTTTTCACTTTTTCTTGCATCTCTTTCTCCAGCTAAGGGTGGTGATCAGCTCTCACACAGTTCATGCCATTTGGACCGGGTTTAACCAGAGGACCGACTTCTTCCTGTAAAGGGTTAGCAGTTAGCACTGGAATTCTTGCAGTACCAAGTCATCTCAAAAATTTTACAGTTGGTGGAACTCGTATCAGTACTGTAGGAAATAAGAGAAGAAGAGTTACATAGCTGACATGTCTAATGCCATATAAATCCCATTTTACCCTATGGGGAAATAGAGCTGGAAATTGGCTCAGTGTCCTGCCAAAGGCCACAGAGGATATCGGTGACAGAGGATGACCAGACCCTGTGAATTTCAACTCTGTAGCCTCTATGTGATCACTCTGAAAAATTAATTTCCTTCTATTGGACTGATTTTAAAGAGAATAATGAAACAGGGAATTCTGCTCTCTTCCTTACAGCCTGAGGGAGGAAGTCAGGAAAAAGTTTGTCTGATGATTTAATTTATTTCATAAAAGAGGAATTACCTACAAAGTTGGTTTTGTGAATTTTCTCTAGAGACCATAAATCATCCATATATTTTATTAAATGTTTAATATAGCAATCAAAGATACAGCAATCTACAAAAATTTAGAAGACACTTCTGTCTTTCCAAAGTATTAGAAAGCTACTCATGCCATTCATTAACATATACACAATTTTATTTAAACCTAAATATATTTAAGAAAGAACATTTTGCTTCCATAGGTTCTAAATTTATGTAATTCAATGCTAAATATTTTTCTGTTCCTTTTCATATTCATTCAGCACCCTGTATAAAGTTGACTGCCTTCCTAAAAAAAAAGGTTTTTCTTCTTACTTAAATCTGGCTAGCACAGCCCCGTCTGCCAACAGCATCCTTCTGAAGCCTTTCAGAACACGTACAAATGGCACAAGGTGTTAAGAGATGCAGGCCACTAGGCCAAGAAGTTTAATGATGGATTTATTATTGAAAAGTGTATGCACTTTCTGAAGTACTAGTTGAACTTCAGGCTCCTCTTAAAGTTGCTGTTTAAAGAACAGAGTTCCGTACTGAAATAGTCCATGCAGTCTCCAGAGAGGAACCCAAAGGACCCTCTCTGGATGACAAATCATGGAAAACTTCCAAATCAAGTTGTAAACTCTCTGGGTAAATAGCAGTTGTCAGAACCATGTAACTGTTCACTAGGTTTATACACTGAAAGTGAGAAAGCAAAAATTCCAGACCCAAATCAAATTCAAACTTTTGATTAGTTCATGCTTGGATTTGAATTTTAATTTGGACTGATTTCTTTAACCATACTGTTTTTGCAATAGAAGCTTCTTTATGGCTGTATTTTCCCAGACTCTTAATTTTTGATAAAGCTTTCTGAGGTTCAAGATCAGCACCACCTGGAATCTTGTTTAAAAAAAGCCAAGTATTTTCCTACCTCTTCCCATGCAGCTGAGTAACTACTTTAAGTTTGATGTCTTTGTGTTAAATGGCATTGCTTCAAACCCTGTGCATGTCAAACAGCAGAAAGCTAGGGGAGTTTGAAAGGTTATCGCTGTTTCTCTTCAAATTCCTGAGTACTGAAACCCTTCGGAGATGGCTGCCTACTGCAAATCACTGTTTGACAGCTTCACTCAACTTCGAGACTCGTCAGCTGACGGGGCAATCTGACAGCTCTCAGGCAATAAAGTAAACAAGGGATCTGAAGCATCAGAGAAGGAATGCTTAAAATAATTCCCAATATTTCTCCTGTTCATAACATGTCACCAAGCTGGTGAGGTTCTGGAGGCAGCAACTCTCAACTCCTTATGCATCCCAGGTGGCACTTACAGGGTGAGTGAAGGCTTCGGGGAACCCCAGCAAGAGGTTTCTACCAGGTATCATCCCAATTTGTTCCACTGATGGTATTCCTGATAATAATGAAAATTCAAAGAATTAGTCTCCAGATGGATGGTTTTTCAGATACTTTATACGCTAGTCTGGCTTGAAAGGTGGTTTGGTACTGGTGGAGGCAGAGCCTTATGTAATAGTTTTTCTTTAAAATGAAGTATGACCAAGAGAGAGATTTTCTGTGTGTAATAATGCAGTTAAGTAATGCTTCTTTCACAGTAATCAGGAAACCTGCAGACACTTCAGATGCACAAATACTCAGAGGAAGAATCTGTACTGGTACTGGAACCTTTTGTAGGCTGATCACTACATGGATCTGCCCACTTACATATCTCTTTCTGGACTTACGACATGTTTGTACATGAACTGCCAGGTATACTTCCAGAAGCAGTCCCTTTTATCAGGTCCCATCTTTGTGGGAATTACATGAGACACCTTAAAATGCCTTGTTTTCAAATTCCAATATTCTGGCTATGTTAAAGTAGAGCTGATTAAATGTTCAGAGTGATTAGTATCTTGAAAGAATGTAACCTGGTTCTTGGGATATTTCCCTGTGTATGTTTCTGTATTCCTATCAGGGAACAATTTGATAGTTTGTCTAACATTTTATTTTGTAGGTACATGTAACAGGTTTTACAGTTCTAGTGTACATGTAACAGGTTTTACAGTTCTAGTGAGGAATGCAAAACAAAGTATAGAAATCTGACCTAATTTTTAGACTAGTGTGACTGTTCCTTTTGCATCTATTCTGAATGTTCCTGCTGCTAGCACACCTAGAGCTGACCCCTTTTTAACTGTGTGGCATGTGCATGACAATAAATTACCTTTTGTCATTGTTGAAAATGACAAATGGCCTGTTACCCTTTTAAGACATTATTTAAAAGTAATTTTTCTAAAAGAAGAACTATATTCCCTCTTGAGGTAAAGCCTTTTTATTTTTAAACAACCCCATTAACTGTTGCTGCTCTGTGCTATTACCGGAGAGTTTTTTAATTTACAGTAGTTGCCGTGCTATGAAATTGCAGTTACAGCACAATGGTCTTTTGATTCTTTTTCTAATAAGGACACCTAACTGGACACCCAGCTCATGTAGATCTCTGTAGCTGTATTTTCAAAGGATATAATCTAATACAGACTAGCTGTAACATTTAGGGGTAATGTTAAAGATCTTAATTTACTGCAGTATTACAACTCCATTAATTCACATTTTAAACTGAGTCCTGAACAAATGCACTTCAGCAGCCACTTGTGCTTGCTAAAAGATTAAAGGCTCTGAACCATGTGAAGAAAGGAAATCTTTATAGATTGCTAGCTAATGGCTGTTTTCTTTACTGTTGGAGTCAGTGAATTGAATTGTAATGGACTGGATTGACTCCACATATGGAAATTACAGAGAACAGGATCATTTATTACAGATAAATATTTCAGTCACTCTGGAAGTTAGCTATACTCTTCAAAACGCAGGACTAAAGAAAATCCATGAAAGTCTGATGGGTCTTTTCAGCACAATATTGCTTACTTATGTGTCTGTTCTGTACTCTGGATTAGCAGTTTAGTAGCTGCTATGAATATATTTGATTTGACATCACACAGGGAGGTGTATGTAGCACATACATAAGTTTCTAAAAGAAACTTACATTGCACCATGACAGTACAGAATCCTTATGGTTTCCACCTCAGAATACATAGGAATAATTGGATAAGGGCTCAAGTTGATTTAACTGCTATCAATTAGCAAGGTAAAATTGATTAGAGCAGTAAAACTGCAGGCATGTGTTCTTTTGCAATGGTCCTAAGGCCTATTTAGCCTAAGACATATTCCCAGATTTACAGTTCTTGCTGATAAAGTCATGACAAACTCAGACATATCATGGCCACACAGACTAAGTGGCAGAAGGCAAGAAAGTTTCCAAGGCTAAAACTACTCTTCCTACGTAAATCTTGACAGAGAGTGATGGGAGTTAGTCACTGAAACATGAACAGACAGGATAAGCTTGTCATAAGAAGAATCTATCAAATCACAGCTCTCTTAAACTCTTCAGTGTTTTATCATGAGCAGCTGTCAATTTCATGATTAATAAATTACAGAGTGATTTCCTCTTTTATTCTGTTATCTGTAGGGTTTTTTTGTTTGGTTGGTTGGCTGGTTTTTTTGTCTTACCTGGAAGTTGTATTGGTGATACTTATTTAAAGTGAACTTTAAATACTACGTGCATATGACTCTCCATGTGCATGTAGATCAGTGTATTTAAAAAGTACAGAAAAGAGGGAATTATTCTTAGTTGTGGCTCTATTGGCTCTATGAATAGGAGAGGACTGCCCCATCCATCCTGCCTTTCATCATGCCCTTTGACTGGGAAAACAGGGCTGCAAGCAGTATTGGAGACCCGTGTTCAGATAGACAATCATATGTTTCGGTGCCTGCACTTTGTCTCCCCACAGTAATGTCTGTGAATAGTGCCACCAAGAATGGCTTCCATGTCATCTGGTCTCATGGAAAGAAAAGAGTGAGATTTATTGCTGATTTGTACATAACCAAAACTGGGGACAGTAGTAGTCCCCAGTAATTTAATTTATTTATTGCTAAGTAATTTAATTATTGCTAAGTCTTTCTCGTAGTGTTTTAGAATGAAGACAAAAGTGTGGGTCATCCACTTTTCCAAAGGATGCCTGGGGCTGCTGATGCAGCATTACAGAAGGCATAGAGCTCTTGAACCAAATAAGGCAAACCAAGATGGCAATTAAATTATTTTACATTGTGGCCACCAAGAAACTCCTGGGCTGTCTCTGGAAGTGCCTGCAGTCCCTCCCTGGGCAGGCTGGGGGCCTTTGCCTTGGTGATTGGAAAGTCTGGTTTTCGTGTCAGAGCATTTTATTTGAACTGAAATTAATGCCCTTAAAAATCACTGCTAAACAATGGGTATTACAGGCTGTATTAGCCACTGGGCTGTTCTTTGCCAGAGTGGACTCCTGACAGGACAGGATTTCCATCTTTGAGAGATACTTCCAATCAGCCTGTGGTTGGGGACTTTTTGGAGTTGTATCTCTATGGATTTGCTTGTTTAAAACCATTGGTGTTTGCTTTAAGTTTTGAAGAAAGAAAGAATAAAAATAGTTTAATTCTTTCAAGAAAAGAAAACTGCTGCCAGAGTCTGTTTGTTCTGGAATTTCTGAAAAGGTTTCTGAGAGGGGATCCTTCATGACAATATAATTAAGCAATGAGACATGACAGCTCATCATTTCAGTGTTATTATTGTATGCCTAAGGTGGCATCGCAGGCATGAGGCTGAAGGACAAGTGGCTTTAATCACCCATTAAGTGCAATAATCCCTTTGATATGCACTGTCTGGAGAGACTTATCAAAAAGGAATTTAGGTACAATATTAAGAGGAACAGACAAACTGGTGAATGCACTAGACATGAACGTTAACATGGTTATAACATCACTGACAGACACTCAAAAAGATCTATTTGTGTCAAGTATTCATCCTTTAAGACACCCCAAAGGAATAATTTTTAATAAGAAGCAAAATATCACAAGGACTTCTTCGGTATTTTTGCTTTTTTTCTCCTTAAATACTTGTTGTATATACTTTAAGCATATATTATGATGACTTTAAAGTGGATAAGTTCACCTATGCAATACAGCTGGATAAAAGCACAGATTGCAGACAGTGATACAGGTCTTCTCCATAGCAGGATGGTTCTACCACAAAACCCCTTATTTTGTGATCTGCAATCCTAACTCACGTTGGTGAGTTTTTCCTGGCACTCTGCTCTCAAGGGATGAAGTTCTTCTGAAGGAGAGGATTCCTTCATACAGCAGGTGAAGATCAGTAGTGTGGTTTTCACATCTGTTCCAGCTAGCAGAGCTGGGAATTGAACCATCCCCCTCAGTGGTGATACAGAGATAGATGCCAAATTCCCAAGATACTTCATTGACCTAGTAAAATATTTTATTGCTTTTAAAAGAAGGACATAAGTATGGTTATTTTCATATGAAATGGTTTATGGAAAGATATAATTTTTCAAAAGAACATAATTGTGTGAATTTTTAAAATTCAAAGTTTTGGGCTTATGCACCACTAAGTGGAGAAGCCCAGTGCCAACATAAATGTCGGTAACATATTTGTCATATTTATAGGTTTGAAAATGTTCACATCTCCTTGGCCTCCTTTATATATATTAGTGCATTAAAATAATCAGAAAAATATAAATGAGAGTTGAGAATATTTGCTCTGACTGAAAATATAATTGCTCTATGCTGTATGGCAAAATGTCTTGCTGAATTGTCCCTCATTTGAACTTAGGCAATGTTTGTGGATTTTGTGCAGGATACAAAAAGCTTTGCCCATTATTTGAAGCCTGCTTTGACTGTGTAATTACCATGCTTCAGTTTCCATTTGCAAAGTCAGGGTTCTCCTGTCAGTCTGAATACCCATGGACTGTACAACAAAAATTTTCTTATTGTGGGTGCATGGGGGGTTGTGCGGATTTTGTTTTGTTTAAGAGGAGTGATAAAAAAATGTAAAGCTGTTAATGAAAACTGATGAGAACTGGACCTTGTGCTTTGTTAACCTTTCAAGAAAATGTATGGAAACACAGGGTAGCAGGGCTGTTGTCAAAGGCTGTTGTTGTTCCTTTCCTCTCAAAGGAAAAAAAATCAGTACTGAACAAAATGTATTCTTTGAACAACATTTGAAGTATTAGATTTTTTTTTAAAAATCAACAAAATTCCCTCTAAATAAAGGGTTAAAAAGAAATCCACTAAAGTTTCCCTAGGGACAGGATAGTCCAGTTTTTAAAAAAACTCATTGTTATGCTAGAAATAGGATATGCCTTAAGCTTGTTCTTAAGTCTTGTTTTCTTTACTGCAGGTTGAGAAAGTTTCTCCCCATCGCGTTCCATGCAGTTGTTCTGGAAAGGAATGGCAAAGCTGTGCAAGGGTTTCTCAACAAAAAACCCCCTCTTCCTGTAAAGGCAAGACCCTGCCAAAATAAATAGGGATTGCAGCAAATGGTAAAGATGGACATTTCTTTCAAGTGCCTATGTATGTATTACATATAATATTAATATACATATGTAGTATACCTGTGCATGTGTGTATTTACATGAATTTGCATATATATGCATTATTTTTTAAAATGTACCTTCTGGGGCCTATATAATCAAAGCAAGCTTTCTTGGAATCTGGGTTCTGAGCACAGCACAGCCCGCCCACGAGTTCATCTTGTAGAATTCTGAGATGAAGATTAACATACTGGGATACAAAAGCTAATTTCTTAATAACGATAAAGTTACTGAAAGCAATGCAAGTTCTTGATGCCTGAAACAGACAGATGAAAATGGCATGGTCTAGTGATTAAAAGGTTTTAGTAGGAAATAATACTTCTCTTGTCACTGGGCTGCATTGGCAGAATGAGTGCAGCAGCTGGAACACATATGCAGAGTGTTTACTGGAGCAACTCTTACACTTTCAGACAGAAGGAAATCCTGTGCAGGACTGGAAAGCACAGCGAGCTGTCACCAGGGAATAGGCTGTCTGTGTGTCTCCATGAAATAAAAGCTGTGTGGACCACAGACCCTGCAGTGGGCACTTCCTGCCCCCTTTGCTGCAGCAGTTCAAGATTGCTTTTTCTTTCTGCCCTTTTTTTTTTTTTTTTTTTTCCTGTGAGATATCAAATCTGCTGGTATTATGAGCAGCAAAAATGCTGATGAAGCTCAGAATTTACTTTGTATAAAACTTACAAAATCTGATTAAGGTTGAGGGTTTTTTTACTGTTGGATTTTTAATTTTTTTTTCTTGGCTAAAGGACAACCTGGAAATTTTGCCATCTTTCAGGTCACATAGGTTGATCTTTCTAGGCTAATAAGACATCTGATATTTCTTGAGGTGTTTTTTTTCAGTGTAGGTTGTTTTTTTTCCCCCAAAGCTGTGTAGTTTTCTAACTACTGTGAATGCATTTAAAGAAGTAGCACATCCGGGCAACTAAAAGCTGCCAACACAGGGACTATTTTATCATTTTGCTGATCTTATAGGGATGACCAGTATCTGCTGATGAATAAGAAAACATGTTCATTATCCAAATAAGTTTAAAAAATCTTAAATTAATGATGTGTTTATGTGACAGATTTGTGGGAGGGATTTCAAATATAATCATCATCAATCTGGCTACAGCCAAAATAAATTTTATGAAAAGTAAAACAAACTGTTGCACAGACAAAGTAGGCCTTCGGGGGCTCGTGCAATAATCTGTTTTCTTATTTAGCTGTGTGTAATATTTCTGTTCATTTCTTGTCTAGATAGAATCTCAGTATATATAACATTGCTGTTAAAGCTAAGAGGAGTCAACATATGTCACTAACCAAAGGAAATGGACGAAAGAAAGAAATGCACACTTAAAATTTTCATTTCAAATAAACAAGCCGTGCCCAGGTAACAGTGTCAGGCATTGTGCAATTGTAAAGATGAGCATAAAACATAAAAGCTTTAGTTCCAGGATGGTGACTTTTCACCAAAATTTGTGACTATGTTGGGGTGTATGTTCTGGAAACCTCAAATGCTGCTGTCACAACTAATAAAATGGTTATGAGGTTCAAACTTCTGGTGACGTTCCTCCGCATGTTCTCCCTTTTACTAAACAGCAATGTCAAATTTAATCAGATGAAAGAGCAAGGTGGGGCCCCAGTTTCAGAAGCAGCTAAACAGCACTTAATGCAGGAGCAAAGTGGCCCCAGCCAGACCCATGTGCTCTGCCCCAGGCTCAGTGGTTTCAAGGGACAGGGGAGGCCATGCTGGCGATGATGAACCAGGTCAGAAATGCTTCGTTGGGCTGAGGGCTACTGAGCACAGGAAGTGGCTCCCAGAGGAACTGCCCCATGAATTGGTATCATTCAGAGGCACAGGCTTGAACTCCTATTTGCCTACTTCTGTAAAAATGCATCGGTCATCTTTGATTGTTTTCTTGACACTGTTCTGCAAATATGGAGATTTTTGCCTGAGAAAGGACTTTTGGGTTGAGCTGAATGCATGTCACCATCTTTCATTCACAAGTTCAAATGTGTTACATACAGCTGCCAAAAAAAAATCTGCTCTTGCATCGTTGTCCAGCTTCCTCGTTCTCATTATTGGTTTCCAGTCAGTGTAATGGGAGCCTGTGGCTGTCATTCAAACAGATGAAAATCTTTGCAATTGAAAATATATCAAGGGGTGCCTGGTTTTTGAAGGAAATATACCCCTTCCTACTATTGCATGGTTTCTTGATCAGATAAAACCCATCTTGTGCTAACGTTTAAATTAAATGCTCTGCATTCTGACCCAACAATAACAAAATCAGCCCCACTCATTGCCAAGTATCATAAGCTCTTAAAATACATTCAGACAGTGCAATGATATTAATAGGGAAGCAGATATCAGGTTTCAGCCGACAAAGCAAACCACACGGTGGAACATGAGAAGTACTGTGCTCACTGACTTCAGAATAAAATGGAAGACAGAAGCCCTATCAAAAATTGTACTAATAATCTAGTACTGTACATTTATATGGAGACTTAGCCTGGAATATCTCAAAGATGCTTCACAGAGAGAGACATTTTTATCTTATCTCTACATCTGGGTGGCTGAGGTAAAGAGGTTAAGCAATTTGGACTCAGATTTCAGAAAAGCATTTTCCAACATGTGTCACAGCAAAGGCTCTTTAAGTAACTGAGTTTTACAGTGGCAAAAAGGAAGCCACCACCAGAATGTTGTAAGATACTTGGGAAAAAGCTTTACTGTGTGCTTGTACTATTCTTAAACTCTTTTGTGAAACATTTCTACTAATTATTTCATAGGTATATGAGTGGGCATTGGGATGGACTTTTTGGTATTATTTATTGTGGCTGCCAGTAACAGTTGGGCATAAAACCTGGCTGCACTTTTTTGAAGTCCAGTTAACATAGATAAACATGCATCCAGAATGCATAACCTGTTGACATATTGATAATTTTTTTTTAAAACTATTGAGAAATATTGTTCAGACATTATAGTATGATTGATTGGAAGGTTGAATTTCCTGGCTCACATGTTGTTTCCCTTATATATTTGGATCATACCTACTCTGAGAGGGGAGATTATTGAGTTCCACAGTGTTTTATCCAAAAGAGTGGACTATGAAAACAAACTCATTCCAGCTGTGGTAGCTGCCTGGTGATTTCTGACAACACGGTTGCAGCTGCATCCAGCAGTTCCCTGGCCATACCTATCATCTTGGAGGGTGTTCTGTGCCAGAGGCAGCGAGTGGTTCTTTTCTGGATCACAGTGGGAAAGGCAGAGCTACAACTAACATAATGAAATTGCTTTAATAATAAGATAGAACTAAGAAGACACATTTAGATAGCAAGTCCCTTTGCATGCTAGGAACATTTTTGCTGTGCTGCATGGGACAGACCTTGGGTAAACAGCCAGGGCACACTTAGCACAACTCCTCTGCATGGAGAGGCTCCATCTCCCCCCACATACCTTTTATTCAGTGTAACAAGCTAAAAAATGTATTGCCTGTCTTGACAGGTGGAATGCTACATGTTCCTCTCTGTCCACCAGAATACATCTAGCTGCATGTATCTGGGAACAACACCCAGGAATAGCAGTTCAGGTCAGTCCAGCATGGCCACTGGCATTGCCACAGAGATTGTCACAGTGGTCATTCCTGACAGCATAAAGGTTGTGAGGTCTAATATGTCTGGCATGGCTTGCCCAAGGTCATAGAATCATAAAATGTTTTGAGATGGAAGGGACCTTAAAGATCATCTAGTTCCACCCCCCCTGTCATGGGCAGGGAGATCACTAGCTCCCCATAGGAAGTATCTTCTGCAAGGCTTCTAATACAGAAGAAAACTTTCCACCTACAGAACAGTAAAGTTTTCCTACTGATACATCAGAATTTATGGTTGGTTGCCTGATGATGATGATGATAATAGTCATTTGCACAGTCAACTTCATTTGCATGGGGAATACACAGAGACTGAGATCCCTTGGGTCAGGATGCATCAAATGAAGCAATTTTCCATATGAGTTGTCTGTGAGATAAAGATTATAATCTTTCTATAGTTATGCCATTTTTCCTCCTTAGCAGAATTTATATTTTCTTTTTAATTAGCCTGCTGTAATACCAGACCTCAGCACATGGACAGAGAGCTTTCTAATGGAAGGCAAACTGGTCTTGGCTTCTGTGTTAAAATTACAAAGTTAGGCAATAGTATGTATTATGAACATGCAGAACTGTCTGCTTCCTGCCGTCTTTGTTGTAGGCTTATTGTTAATGATTGTTTTATAATCTAACTTAGAAGACGTCAAATATTGGGACATTTCCTATAATTACATGCTCATGATAGGTTTTGGACTAAATATGTGGAAATAACTGGAAGAATTGCAGACCGCTTAAATGCTTAGCAGTGGTGGTTTAGCTTTGGTAGTGTGAAGGGCATCAATGAGGAGTAAGATGATTTGTATATTAGTTAAAGCCATGTGGCACAGGAGCTTTATTCACTAAAGAATTAAGGAATGCTTTTTGTAGAAGCCAATTTTTTTCTCAAAGGTTTTAAGCACATTTATCTGATGTCTTCTGTGTTACCAAAATGTTATCTTCAAGTATTTTGTTGAGCAGTTGGTCATAAAAAAGAAGAAGAAAAAAAAGATTAAAAAAAAAAAATTAAAAAAAAAAAATTTTTCCTAGGAGTACAAAAAAGAACAAGTTTCAGTCTTGGTATCACTGTGCACCTGTGACCCAATAAAGGAAATAGAAAACTTTGCAGGGAATTTGTCCTTGCGCCTTGTTTGAATTCTTTCTGTTAATGGGCTTAAGTGCTGCTGCTATTATGTAAACAGGAATTAAAACATACGTTGTATAAATATGTTGCATTTGAAAAATTGAGTGAATTTGGTTCACTGTCAGTGATTAAATGGCCTCACTGATATCCACCAACTGTGCACAGAACCAGTCAGGGGTTTGTTTCTGAGTTATAATAAGTTGAAGTGTATAATATTATTCAATGGTGCAGAAATACAGTATTTGTGTACATACTCTTTTTTGCAGCGAGGTAGAATATGGTGAGTACTGCTGATGGGCTGTGACCCCATATTCCACCATCTCTGCCTCTAACCTGTGCTATCTCTACAACAAGGTACTGTACCATAGAGACAAAGCATTAAGTCTGACATAGTGAGCTGATGTTCTGGGCATGAGAGTTTTGTGCACACAAATCTTGTGAGCTTCAGCTGACTGACAGTCTTTGAATGCCCTAGCAAGTAAATTGTGGCAGTCCTGAGCTTTGCCCTCGGGACTGTCAGTCTTTGGCTACTGTAAAACAGTGTCCTTGCCATTTGCTACCTGACAGTGGTAAAAGTTTGCTAGATGTTAACATGCTTGCATTTCAATATGTCAGCCTAGGGAGATGCAAACAGAAGTACCACCTTCTATATCAAATCCCTCACTCTTCTGTGCATCCCTTGTTGGTGAAAGGCAGTTTTCAAGAATAAAGGAGAACTGTTTCCAGTATGTTTACTTTTGCAAGCAATGCTTCCTCAGAATCTTCAGGTTTTTTGACTCAACCATGGAGGGATTCCTCTGTCTGTTGGTGCTAGCTGTGGATGAATTAACTTTGGAAGAACCTGTCTGTCAGAAGCAACAACACTTGGGCATAGCACTGATGTTATCTCCACCAGAAACCCTCAGTTCTTTCAGTGTGTTTCATCCCACATCATTGCCTGAGGAGTTTGGTGAATCAGTGTCTTAGGCTTGCACAAGATGAGGGTGGTTTTTACTAGCTTCTCCCAATCTCTTCTAGTCTGGTTAATCCTTAGTTTATGAAAAGGTTTTTGCTGAATTTATCATTATTTCTTTTTCTGGTGTATCATTATTTCTTTTACTGACATGCAAAGTGGTGGGGGTTTTCTCATAAGGTGACCAAATCTTACTGTAATGCTGCTTGAGTAATCTTTTAAAGCAGGTCATACGAATTCTCAGAAGACTTGCAGAAGGGAATGGGGACTATGATATTTATAGGTTATTATGGCTGGCTTTAGCTCAGGATAATAAAATTCAAGACAGGTCAGATGGAGGTCTTTAGAAAAATAGTATGCAAGTAGATTGACAGCTGAAGAACCTGTCTGAACATAAACATAAGTGAAGCAGGTGTTTGAAGTTCAAGCTTCAGGAAAATCAAACAAAAAATAACCTACTCCCCGTTTGTTTTTTTTTTTTAAGGGAGGAGACACTGGTGACTCAATGAGAACACAAATTTGCATTTTTAAAAATTAGATGAGTGGTATTTCCACAAAAAACCAAAATTAAGTTGTATCACAAAAAATGTATTTGAAAAAATCCTAGGGTATGCAAAGTCTAACAATCAATGCATTCACTTTCAAAGTACTGCATAAACTTTAGTTAATGTTTTTCATTCCCATATCTTTTACACAGCTATTCTGTGAGGTAAAGGAAAGCATATACTTTCTCAAAAGTTTCATTATTGATGCATACTTTTGTTGAGAAGATCTGGAGGATCCAGGACAGTGGAAGATGCTGCCTAGATGAAATTTGGTGTCTTTTCTGGATCATTACGAGAGGTATTCTTCCTCAAACACCCACAAGGATAGTAAAAAAGAAAAGAATAGGAATAGGAGTACATGGTCCTAACTAACTGGTGAGGGAGGCACTTGTTCAAGATTTTATTTTGTTGAACTGAGTTACAGGTTAAGAAACAGTAAACAGGTTAAGAAACATGTTTAATTTGGAATAATTATATCTTTTTAATTGTGCCTACTAAATAAAGATGAATGTATACAAGAAGCTGTAAAAATGGGATCAAAATAGAAAATAATTTTATGCAGTGAATGATATGCTAATCAATGTGAAGTTGCAGTTTTGCTACTACAATTACTGAACTCTGCTTTTCTATAATTCTTGGTGGGTATTTAAGGACTGTCAAAGAGTTAAAAGGCAAAAATATTTCAATTTTTCTTAGCTCAGTTACTTCTTTTTTAGCCACTTACAAAATCCAGATTATTTTGGTGGAAATATTATTAGTCCTTTTCTTTATTTTGTAAGAAAAATACTGCAGAACATTTGTTCATAGGCATAATTTTTGATGTATGGTTCCAGATGTGAGTAAGGAAGCTGTATTGTATGCTCTGAGGTTTTCCTATCGAGCATTTCTGAAATTTCAGAAATGAACACTGAGTAGGTCTAAAAGATACAGTATGGGGTGCATGAGAGATGTTTTTGACACAATAGGGTCAGAGAAGTTAAAGACACGTTCTTTGTTGGCAATTTTGGCAGATATACTAAAACACAATGTGGGAACTGCAAACCTTATGACACTCAGTAAAATGTGAAAGGCTTCACGTCTGTAATATATGACTTGATGTCATGTATATGAGTTGGTAGCTTTTGCACAATATATAATGAATCTCACTTCTTTGTCTGACATTTGAAAAGGTTTTCCCAGTGTAAATAACTCATGCTTAAAGTGCCGTGTGAATTTAAAACCCCCTGTTGTGCAAGTATAAAAAAGTTCATTTCATGATGTTGCAAGTAATTCATTCTGTATTCTTAGCTTTATGGCTCCTTATAAAAATCCAAATAATGCTGAGAAACCTTTGGTATCCAGTTGAATGATGTATAGAGGTATGTATAAAATCAGGGAACCAGTTACTCAGCTGTATCACTGGAACCTGAAGTTCAGCTATAGTTGCCCATTACTTTGATGCATCTTTTGTTTGCTGCTCTTGCATGGGCTGCAGTAAAGGTAAAGCAGTTGGACTTTTTGCGTTTTTGTTAGCTGGGTTCTCCTGGCTTCCATTGTTGGAATGCAGCAGTGTGTCTGGGGAGGCAGCACCAACATTTCAGAACCATTTCAGAAAATGGTCTGTAAACCTTTTTTTCTTATTGTATTCATATTGTATTCAACTGTATTTGCCCCTAGGGGAGAGGGAAGCTCTGGTCCACTGAGTCCTTTGTACCTGAATTTCCCATTTGACTGAGAGGGACTGTGCATGGTAGCAGAGAGGGAACCTGATGAGGCAGGACAATGGAGACACCTAAATACAGCTGTAGTGGATCTGTCTAAATCCTAATGTTCTGAATAAGACAAATCCAGACATAATTCACCTGTGATATATGCTGTAATGCTGTTATGGGAACAATAGAGCAAAGCTTAATCTGAAATCTTTTTCAAAGGAGAGCTTATTAGTGCCACAAAGATGATTGGGGCACCTGACATATGAGGAGAAGCTGAGAGACCTGGGATTGTTCAGCCTGGAGGAAGGCTCAGAGGGTCTTAACAACATATGTGGGGGTATGTAAAGAAAGTGAAGCCAAAATCTTCTCAGTAGTGCCCAGTGAGGATGAGAAGAAGCAATGGGCACCAGATAAAACACAGGAAATTCCTTTTAAACACTATTTTACTGTGATGACAATTGAGCATTGGAATGGGTCATACAGTGGGCTTGTAGAGTTTTCATGCTTGGAGATATTCAAAACCCAACTGGCAATAGGCCTGGGCAACCTGCTGTAGCTGACCCTGCTTTGAGCCTGGGACTGGACTAGCTGATTTCCCAAGGTGCCTTCCCACCTCCACAGTGCTGTGACTGTGCAAGTCCGTTTTACAGTAAAACAGACTGCACTCATTCACAATCCCAATCTCATACTCACATACTCAGAAGCACCTCTTTGCATGTGTTCAGACATTCTTGCCAGCATGCAAGAACCAAGACCTGTGTCAAGCCAGGGTTCCTTGAGCTGAGGGAGGACAAGGAAATCCATATGTTGAGTTCCTATCACATCACCTGTTATCCATAGGCTAGCAACTATGTGCTGGATTGGGATGTCCTGTTGTACTCTTTAGGAGCTGACTGTGATTGTGATCTTTTGTCTCTCCATCCTTTTGACCTTTCTGAGTATTTATCCACTGCTTTACCTAATGTCTTAAAGCTCCGGTCATTTATCTCTGCCACTATTTCTCGATGTGAACCTTAGTCTAATCTGAGTGGAGACTGTCTCTGATTCTCAAATCTTCCCTTATTTCTCATATTGGGTGTCCTGGAAAGCTGCAGTAGATGTGCTACCAACTTTAGAACATGCTAGTCTGGGTGACACCAGTGCCTGCCATTCTTATATGCCTTATATGCTCTTCTTCACGGTGCTTCCACACCCAGACTTACATCTTTGTTTTCCATTTGACCACTCAGCATTTCTATTACAAAGTTCTACACCCCAGCTGTCTTTAGTGTACTCTCAAGGACTTCCTGATTTAAGGCCTGTATCTATAGGTTTAATAACCCTTGGTGAAATTTTATTTTCCCTTATTAATTTGTCAGATTGTTTTTTGAATGTATTTATAGTTGGGGTTTTTTTCCTTCCACAACACTGAATTGCAATTAATTTATTATAAATCCCATGGAGAAAAAATACTTCCTTTTATTTGCTTTACAGCTGCTGCCTTGGAGCTTGCTTTGGCATCCCCTCAGTCTTGTGTCAGGAGAAATAACAAGTAATTGTTATTAACATAAAATATTAACCTTTCTGTTCCAGTCAAGATTTGGACTCTCGCATATCTTCCATCAGTAATTTCTTTCCCAAGCTGAAGAATCACAATCCATTGCTCCTCTTCTCTTCTCTTCTCTTCTCTTCTCTTCTCTTCTCTTCTCTTCTCTTCTCTTCTCTTCTCTTCTCTTCTCTTCTCTTCTCTTCTCTTCTCTTCTCTTCTCTTCTCTTCTCTTCTCTTCTCTTCTCTTTTCTCCTCTCCTCTCCTCTCCTCTCCTCTCCTCTCCTCTCCTCTCCTCTCCTCTCCTCTCCTCTCCTCTCCTCTCCTCTCCTCTCCTCTCCTCTCCTCTCCTCTCCTCTCCTCTCCTCTCCTCTCCTCTCCTCTCCTCTCCTCTCCTCTCCTCTCCTCTCCTCTCCTCTCCTCTCCTCTCTTCTCCTCTCTTCTCCTCTCTTCTCTTCTCTTCTCTTCTCTTCTCTTCTCTTCTCTTCTCTTCTCTTCTCTTCTCTTCTCTTCTCTTCTCTTCTCTTCTCTTCTCTTCTCTTCTCTTCTCTTCTCTTCTCTTCTCTTCTCTTCTCTTCTCTTCTCTTCTCTTCCCTCTAAGATATTACATTCTTATAGCTTTTTTCTCTGTCCTTTTTCTGCTCTGCCAGATCATTTTTGAGATCTAAAGGTGTGCACAACACAGAAGGTACAGAAGAACTAAAGGGCTGAACCATGGGATGATTTTGTGTTGCCATTTTGTTCTCTGTTCCTTCCCTAGTAGATCCTAAAATTCTGTTTGCTCATTTTGCCTTTACTTAGCACCACAGTCTGATGGACATATCCACAAAAGCTCCGGTCTCTTTCCTGTGTTGCGGTGAGTACTTAACAGACCGTAAATGTGGATGTTTTTTCCTCTGCATGAGTTTAGTTGCACTTACTAGTTTTGAATGTTAGCTATCCTTTTGTTACCCAATTATTTTGTAATTCTTTGCAGTCAGGCATTTTTTACTGTCACTTACCTCTACAACTTCATTATTTACTTCCTTTTCTAAGCCATTGTTAGAGATGTCAGATACCACAGATTTCAGTTCATTTATGCTTTCAAATAATCTGGACAGATCTGTGCTGCATTGCTTCCCTCTGTCAAAGGGACATAGATTGACCTCCAGTTAAACAATTCCTATGTATACAACTGTTTGCCAGCATCCCAAATCTGTTCCTACCAAGTTGCCCAATAAACAAGTCAGAGTTCCTGTTCTGTACTATCCCAAGCTGCTCATCTACCAACTCTGAAGAGCAGTGTCCTGTTTACCATTGTCACAATTTAACGCTGGGCCGGCAATTAACTGAATGGCAGATGCTCTCTATTATTCCTCTCCCCTTCCTGATAAAAAAAAGAGAATAAGGGAGAGAGACTTATGGGTTGGAAACTAAACTACATAGCTTTAATGAAACAGTAATGATAAAAAGGAAAAATTATTAAATATATACAAATATACAGAAAAATTGATAACACGTTCCTCCCCCCTTTCTCCCAGTAACTCTCACATCACCACCGAGGCTGCAGGGCAGCCCTGGGAAAGTCCAGGCTGGACTCCTGGAGTCAGCAGCAGTCGGGATGTGGAGGCAGGAACACACAGATTCAAGCTGGCATGGATCAGGACCACAGACAGACAAACAGACAGAATCCTCCCAGGATGCCAAAGAGAACAAGAACAGGGGAAGAAGGGCAGAGAGAAAGGATGAAGGAAGGGGAAGTCCCTTGTGGTCCCTCAAATTTATACCAAGTAAGACACACATGGGTTGGAATGCTCTGGTCAATTTTGGTCATCTGTCTTGTGAGGTCCTTCCTAAAGCAGGTTTGAAGGTGTGACCTCTTTACTCCTTTTCTCTTTCTGGAGCATAAGATATTCCTTAGAACTGAGCAGTGGCCTTGGTTCTGCATGCCAGTCTCTAGCCATAACTATAAACATTGAATGTTACCAGTCCTAGAAATAGACACTGACTGAGAAACTTGCTGTTAATTTCAGCAAGTACAGATACTTACAAGAGACTTATCTGAAAGCAAAATTACAAAACAGAAAAATTAGCTCTACCCAGGCCCAACCAGGACAGCCATCTTCCTATGGTACAGACAGAGATTGAAGCAGGACACTGTGCCAGCTCATAGTTCAAGAATTTCATTGCTGAGTTTCTTTAGGACTCTTGAGCAAATGTCACCTCTTCTGGCCAATTTGTTGCTGTTTTAGTGATTTATTCTAAGACCTTTTTTCCTGACTTCACAGTTTGAGACAATTTTTTCAGCTTATTCCCCTGAAAAGGAAGAATTGTCCAGAAGTTTCTCAGTAATGAATCAGAGAGAACTAGCTCTTTTGCTATAACTCTGTCTTCTGCAAGTGTTCCTATTGATACTATCAGCCCTAAAGGCTCTCTGGCAGGCTTTCTATTTGTGATGGTTTTTAGAAAGATTTTTATTGTTAGTTTTTACTCCTTTAGAAAGTTCTTCCTCAAAATCACTTCTGTTCTTTTTAAAAAAAAATCTGGTTTTACTTTTGACATGCTTTAGTTGTTTCTTTTTTCTGGTTTTCTCCATTGTCTGATCTGAACATTTTAAGACATGCCTTGTTTCTAATATTCTTCTTCATTCTTAGCTATGCTTAGCTATACAATCTTCCATTTTATTTTCTTCAAAATCTACAGCCAGATGTGTATTTTTACAGTGTTGTCTGTAAAACCTCTCTATACCACTAGTGAGTAACTTTTGTTGATTATTATTATTCCTGGGTGAAGTTTTTGGGTTTGGTTTTTTAAATCCTCCAAGGAGGTTGATTATGAGTACATCATCGTTCAAATTTTCAAAAACAAAAGTTCAAAAATTAATCAATGAACACTTTATTTCATTTTTTGGAAGGTCTCTGATCAGGTCCTTCAAGAATATATTTACTGCAGGAAATGGCAACAGTCTATATGACACCATCAAATTGCCTCTTTTCTGTGTGTCCAGGGTCACCTTTGACAGGTTGATATGGTTATCTTCTGCCAAGTAACAAGAGAGCTTAAAACCATTGCTGTCAGTGTTTAAAACCAGATATTCTATGTCAACCTTTTCATGATGTCAGACTTCTAGTCTTTGTATGGAAATAAGTATTTGCTTGTGGTCTTCTTGTCTATTTTGGTGTGCACTACGTAAACAGGACTTTGTTACTGAGACTGCTGCTGAGATATTTTTTCCCATGAGGATTTTATTGATTTGTGACGTAAGTCGTGTTTTTTCAAAGGATGGAGAGTTTTTATCTTTCCCAGGAGAGGATAAGTAATTCCAATTTTTGCACAGTGTTTCATTTTAAAAGTCCTCTGACACCTTCCTAACTCAAGTACCCACAGTGTGGAAAAAAAAAATTTGGTGTAGGCAGAGGTTAATGCAAATCTTCTCCTAAGTAAGCATTTGTCACAGTAGCAGGGTGGAAACTGGTCTCTCCTGAGGTGAAAAGGTTTGCACTACAGCTCAAGTGAGGGCTATCAGCCTGAATTAGTTGTGCTGCTTGCTGTACAACTGCCTTGTTCAGAGATGTCTCTGTTATTGCCACAGGACAATGCACTGGTTTATGTAATCACACCATGAATTTCTTACTGAGTACAGGACTGAAGGCAAATATCCAAAATGGGTTTCACAGACACCAGTGGTTCTATTAGTACTCTCCAAATGGGAATTTAAGCCAAACAATAAGAAATACTGAAAATAACAAAATACAATAGGAAATAGGATAATGATATTGGGAAATACATTTCTCAGTAAGTCAAATATATATAAATCAAAGCTCGTACATGATTCTTCTGGGGAACCTGGGTTCACAATTCAGACCGTTCCTGTGATGTTTGCTACCCAAGACCTTCTTTTGGATGTCTTAGGTGTAGCAAAAGTACTTGGCTTGAGACCAATGATGTAGAAATGGGATGGCCATTTTCATTTTATGTACATGTGCAGGCTATCCCAAAAGCTTGCATAATAAATTGTAAATACACAGCATAACAAGAACTTTATACATGCTCTGACTTTTGTTTAATATTGGACATCATCTTATGTGATAAGAAATTTGACTGACATCACAGATGGATTTGGAAGTGGGAATTTTCATAGAAAGCAGTGTGAACCCATGAATGAAGACAGAATTATGGACATCTTTTTTTTAGGTGTGAAGATTTGGCCCATTCTTTCAAACTCTAAAGTATCTAACCCATTTTGCATTAATAGAAAAGACTCAAAATTACTCATGAAACTTGTCTGCAAAATTTCAAACCATTTGAAACTGTTGATGATGACAACAGACATTTATCTGGCTAAAAATTATACTCTCTGCCTTCACCATGGGTACTTTCTCTCAAGGTTGATACTCTTCCTTAAACTCAGCATCTCACTGACTCTTCCAGTAAGTAATGAGGGCAGAACAAGATAAGGAGATTTGGGAATACATGCTATTGTTCTAGGGCCTGTATGTTCAGTAAATGGCCCAAGCCATCTGCAAAATATTTTGGAGGGAATGAGCAACATCACTGAACGTTTTGGTGAAGGAGAAAATGAGAATTCATTTCCAACCTCAACCTGGCTTGCTGCTTCCTTGTAATAAGAGACCATTTCAACACAGGCAGCTTATAAATAAAGTCTTCTCATCGAATGTGGAAAATATTGCACACGTTGTGTAATGTATATGTTAACTAAAAAAGTCTCCCTTGTTGGATTGGCAGCTTCAGGCTGCTCCATTAGCTCAACAGCAAAGTTGTGGGCCCCTTGGCCCCATCCCACCAACCCTAGCTTGGCTTGAGAAGTTAATTTTGAATTTGGCATGGGCACAAATTTATTTAAGGCAATGTTTGTTAGGTTCTATCTGGTAGATGGAAAATATCATATCTGATGCCCAAATTGTGACCTCCCATGTGGAACTCCAGCAATTACTTAAACCTAAGAATAGGAGAAAATATAAAATATAGGCATAGATTTACTTTAGCAGTTTCAGCTACTATGGCTTCAGCTAACTAAAACACTCAGCAGCAGAGCCCACCAGATAAAATCTGAGTCCTACAAGACCCTGTGTGACGGGACCCTAAAGTTTCTTGTCAGCAGAAGTACTTTTAACAGAATTTACTAAACAAAAGGGGTTAACAGAATAAGAGTTTGCTGCAACTAAGTTGCTCCAAATTAATCTGTATTTCCCCTTCAGTCAGGGTTGGCTGTCAGGTACTTTCAAAGACTTTTCTTCGAACATGCGCAATTTTCTTTTCCCTTTTATTAAAAAGAAATTGACTGTGTTTCTGCACTACTAGCTCTGTCTACCCTTCAGCAATTTTGCCCTCTTGCCATGCTCTTCATGTTGTAGATGACTAATATTGTCTCTCCTCATCTTTCTCACCCTTTACTGCTTCCAGCTCTCATAAACACTGTCATTGCCTTGGTTTCTGTGGCCCACATAGACTTTGACCAGACTAGCAGTGTTACAGAACCCACTTACCATTGCTGGGGAAGCAAAGGAACTTTAATAACACGCTCCTTTTATGAGAGAAGGTAATCTTTCTGGGAAAGAACAAATAAACTTGCTCTTTGTTTTGAAATTTCTTCTGTTCATTTTCAGCTAAACCCTATATTTTTCCCATGTTGTTAATGTTTTCAGGTGCCTTTCTTATTTTTTATGGTTGTTATGCCCTTAACATTCATCAAAGCTGACTAGCTAAAATTGATTTGGTTTAGACATAGCAATAGAATGAGTCATGTCAGTAAACTTGTTCAACCATTTACTGAAGTCTGGAGCCTCATATGCATTTACAGTACCTATATGCTTGAGAGGAGCCTAGCTTAATGGTTGTCCTAACAAAGACATTCCTTTGGGTCCCTCTCTATTTGTGACTTATTCCTGTTACTGCCCTGAACTTGTGACTTTCCGCTGCATTTTTGGCATCTACAATGACTTGGGTGTTGCTCCTATCTCCTCCTCCCAAAACTGAGTTTTACCTTTGTTTTTTTTCACCAAGTTACCCATTGTCCCCTTAAAGTTGGGGTTAAGGTGGAGAAAAATATGGATAGTATTCTGGATAGCAGGTCATACAAATGAACTTATGAAGACAGGCTGAGTTGGGACTATTCAGCCTGGAGAAAAGAAGGCTCCATGGAGACCTTATAGCAGCCTTCCAGTACATGAAGGGAGCCTACCAGAAAGATGGGAAATGGCTTTTCATCAGAGAGGATAATGCCAGGACAAATGGTAATGGTTTTAAAGTGAAAGAGAGTAGATGTAGGTTAAATATTAGGAAAACAAATCTTCACCATGAGGGTAGTAAGACACTGGAAGAGGTTGCCTAGGGAGGTTGTTGATGCCCCATCCCTGGAAGTGTTTAAGGCCAGGCTTGTGCAACCTGGTCTACTGGCAGATGTCCCTGCCCATGCAGGGGGGTTGGATCTTGATGATCTTTAATGGCCTTTCCAGTCCAAACCATTCTATGATTCCATAATTCTATGGTTCACATTTCTTTGAAAGAAATACAAGTCGCACTGGCTTTACTGGTTCCCCATGAGAATACACATTTGTTTGTTACAATATTAGAGATGCAGATGCCAAATTTGCATTGTGTCATGCATTATTCAAGCATGTGAGCAATATTTTTTTAAAAAATTAAGAAAGAGATGGGCTTAGAAATCATATTTATTTAGCTAAAATATCTAGTAACTTGTTTGGAGGTGAAATAAGCTGCAGTTCTTTGCCTCCAAACAAAGAGAAGGAAACTTGAATGCATTTGATTGTTACACAGCTAAAGTTTTTAAAGCTTGATAATGTCTGTGTTACGGTTGCCACAAATGAATGTTGCACAGGTATACTGACAAAAGATTTAAGAATATAAATCTATTTTTGAGTACTGAAGAGGCACAAATGGGATAGTTATAGCTGTTCTGGAAAGTATGTATCTGAACTTCACAAATCTCCTTCATTCAAGTATACTTTTCTAGGAAAAAGACACTTTCACTGGGAGCACACAGGTTTTTTGAGTTTTCATAACTATGTGTCCAAAGAATTGCAGACTACAAGTCATCTTTAACAATTTTTAACAATAGCCTTTACTTTGGTCGTCAGTAAATTTTAGGAAACGGTCTTCTGCTAATCTTGCCAATGCACTTCCCCAAGCTTTCTCCCAGTCACCATATTACTTCTGCATTCCAAATCACTTGTTTTCTGGGCTGCATTTCCAAGTGGCTGACTGATGTCTGTTGAAGAATCTCTTGAAATGTACAGTAACTGAAGAGATGAATATGTCAACAATGTGTCTAATCCTTGGTGGCAGCAACTCCATGTCAACTGCTTGACTTTAAAGACAAGCACAAAAAGCAATGGTAAATAGCATATGAGAACGCTTTAACAAAGAGTTGCAGATACTGTGGCTTGCATCTTTCTGTTGAATGATAATAGCTACTGTTGCTTTTAAATTCAGGTGTACCTATAAACTTGTATTCACTGATGCTTCCATGGAATAAGGGGTCTGAGTGGCTTAAAGAACATCTGAGATGCAATTTACATTTATGCTTGTATCTTGAAAAATGACAAGAATTATGACTATTACGCATGGACCTAGTAAGTAACCTTGAACTCTTTTAGCCCTCTTAGCTCAAATGGAATGCAACAATATACATTATCTAAAGCAAATTATTTTCTTGTATTGCATCTCTCACAAAGATAGCATAGCTGAGCTTCTGAATACAGATAATAAATATTAATATCTGTATCTCAGGGGAATTCTGCTGATCTGTTTGGGCTGCCATCTCAGGAGCTGAAGTTTGAAGGAGGTGCCAATGCATTCTCACACAAAGTGGAACAGCTGAATTTTGCACACCACTTCTCAGGTAAACGTGGGGATCCAAGCAAGTAATAGCTGTGTAGCGAAACACTTTTAAAAGCAGCCTCAGGCTACTCTAGCTACTTTTCTCTGTGTGGCACGTTTAAAAAAAACAAAACAAACATCTCTGGACAGGTTCAGTAGTATTCTTTGGCACACTGATGTTTTTGTAAACTATGTCTTTTGCATTTAATATTTGTGTGGGAGCTGTTTGTATGTTAGTGTTTGTGATGGGTCAGCTTCAAAAGGCTTGGAATTCCTTCTTCAGCTAAGCATGTAAAAGTTCAGAGGCTTGTCCAAGGCTTATTCAGCCTCTTAAGTATGAAAACACAGAATGGAAACAGTCTAATAGGAATAACACATTGCCCTCGAGTGGAGCCAGTCTTGCAATCCCTGTTTGGGCTTTTTTGGTTTTGTTTTTTTTCTTGGACCACCTCCTCCTTTCTGTACTGTTCCTGAGATAGGATCACCCCTTAGGCCAGGCCTTAGTGCCCTCTTCATTCTTACCTTTTCTAAAGACTGACTGGTTCTATAAGTCCCACAGATGCTAAATCACATTTGAGGTACTCAGGTTTCCATCCTTCTCCCCAGGACTGTTTTATATCTGCTGCATTATGTGATTTTTGTGCCGTTTTATTATTTTTTACATAAGTGTTTAACTGAAGGAATACTTTTTACTCCTGGAGTGGAAAGCCAATAAGGCTGGTGGCTCCAGCCTCCAGCAGAGCCTTTTTGTAGTTCTGTAGAGGCTGCAAAGGAAATTGTCTCTCTCGTCCAAGAAAGTGTGCCCTTACAATAGGCAACTCTATCATTCCTCAGGAAACACACTGGGAAAGTACTCTCCACTCTTCAGCGTTATTTTGGTGTAGAAGCCAGAAAGAGAGAGAGAACATGTTGAATTAATATGAAAAAATGCTTCTTAGGCTTTCTACCTAAGTTTTTTGGCTGTTTTCTTCTTACAGTTAAGGTGGTAGTAATGCCAAGAGAATTTTCTTGGTGACATTTTGGTGCTCTCGCCTGGAGCTGTTTGTAATCGAGGAAAAACAGTACAACTCTGTAAAGGCTCAGTTAGTCTCAGATAAGGATTTATACAAGTTTTGGATGACTTTGGAATCCAGATCTGAATACTTCTACTCTACGGTGAATTTGAAGTCTCTCTTTGAAAACTAAAGCATTGGCAATAATTTCTCTTCATTAAAAAAAAAAAAAAAAAAAAAAAGCTGACACAGAGTACCTTAGAACAGCAAGGCGTTTAAAACACAATTTGTCAGTTTATCAACCAAAACTGCATTCAGGGGGGTCCAGGATGCTGCAGTGGTGATATGTGGGATGGGGGTGCTCCTTCTGCTGCTCTGCCTGATGGGGACAAAACTCCCTGTTACCTGCTCTACTTTTGCTCACTCTGCCTCATCTCTTCCTAATTCTTCTGGCCAGGCTTTGGTGATGGTTGGCAGATTTTTAGAGCTGGTTATTTTTCAGTTGCTTTTTTTTCTAGTTGGTTTTTGCGTCACCCAAAACTCTTGCAAATTCAGATTGCTGAAGGTTGAGCCACTTTGCCTGTGAAGCCACAGGCACTGTGAGAAAATAGCACCCAAGTGGAAACAACCACATCTACTTTCTGTATCCCAATGCTTTATTTTATGAGAGCATACAAAAAATTACAGAGCCACAAGTTTCATGAATAAGTTCACACAGAAAGGGTAAATAATTAGGATAATTTTCCTCTGCTTATATTTGGGTTTCTTTTTCTGTATGAGTGGTAACCTTCAGCTTATATGAATTACCATGATGGGGATGATCTGCCAAGCTCTCTCTCTGAATAGTACTAAAATATCTCTGGAATCCTTTCTGTGTGAGGACAGTACAAATAGTACCTTTCTTCCAACTCTCACAAACTAGTTTGGTATATAAAATATGTGACCACAAATTGGAAAAAAAAAAATGAAAAAGAAATAGGGATACAGCCATCAGGCAGACTAATTTAAGGGATGGGCACACACCAATGAGTCCATGGTCATCCACAAATAATATCATGTTTTGAAAAGGCTGCTTCACTAGAATATTTGTGACAGAAATGTGGGAACCCATAATAAGTGGTGTGTGCTGCCAAAAAAATGCATATTCTAAAAAAGAGACCAAGTAATAGGGAATTTGTGGCCCTTTATCTTATGAACCTGTTTCCTGTTTTAGACTCTGTGTCAGAAATCCACTGCTGTAAACTCCACAGATCCATTGACTTCTAATTTATAAAAACTTGAAAAAGGGGCTAAAAGGAGTCTAAGAAGGATCTGAAAACATTCATTCTGCCTGTAATGTTTTTCACCTTTCTATATAGGACAAATAACAAAACAGTATCTGAAATAAGGAATTACCTATGCTAGAGGGCACAGGACTGACCTAAGCAAATTTTCTCACTCTTTACTCATGTGCACTCTGGAAAGCTTGTTTTCAAAGGGACTTTCTTTGAGGCAGAGGTGAGAAATCATTTTGAAGATTATACAACTGTGTTTCCAGATACAACAGTTCCAGCTTTAGCCTCAGGTGGGGAGATTTCCATTTCCCTTTCAGCTGATATTAAATTACATTGCTTTCTTGTCATAGGCATAATCCTTTGATGAGAAAACCTTGATGGTATTTCAGAAAAGGAAGAAAATCCCTCTCTGCAGAGTCACCAGAGACTTTGGCTATTACTAATTGATTCTACATGGAGAGCACGCGGTGGTGACAGCCCTCAGTCTGAAACGGTGAGACAGAGAGCTTCTGACCTTCTTTGAAGTGCTGTGTGCAGGAGCTCTTGGAAATTTTAAAAGTTATTGTTTGCCTGCTGAGGTCTTCTGTCCCATAGGCTATGTAGGGACGATTTGTTCTGTGCATGTTAGGAGGGATAAGGATGTGGACCTTGGTGGAATCCTTCGGGTGTAGCACTAACTCACTGCTTAGGCAGAGTGGAGGTGGCAAGGCCACTCAAGTCCAAGATTTTAGTCAGTTTTTAAAGATAGCAATGGGAGAAGAGCACCTTCTGACAGCAGCAAATAGCACAGACACTGAGGCAGTGGAGGGAATGATACCAGCAAGGCTGCTACTGCAGATGCTCCCCAGTGTCAGCAGCCTACTGGCCCAGGTAGCCCAGTCAGTCCCCTGCAGACACTGGCCCAGGTCTCAGTGGATGTAATTCAGGCATCTGGCTCTTCCCAAACAAATTCCCACTGTGTCTGCCGGCACTTGGAAGCGGTCCCTGAGCTGTCCTGCAGCTGTGAGAGGAAAGGCTTCCTCAATCTGGTAAGGAGTTTGCAGGGTTCCTTTGGGCTGCTTCTGACCATAAGGTCGAAAAAAAAATAAGGTTTCAATACCAGCTGATGGTATTCGTCTCTAAGAAAAGTATTTCTAACCTAGCTGCTCTCTGATGTAACCTGGTACTGTACGGTAGCAAATCATGTGCCCTTAGGCAGTATTTTTGCACTCCCTGCAGGATGGGCACCATCCCTGGCAAGGGAAGTTTTCCAGAGAGGAGAGATGAAGCCTACATGTGTCATGGAAAGTTGTATCACATCTTCCCTACCCTTCTCTAGGTGAGCCATGCTTTCCCAGATAAACCTCCATAAGGGTGCAGAAGGCATGTTGAGGGATGGGGGGGAAAGCAGCCTTGCTGCTCCAGTGAGCCTGTTTGCTGCTGTAATCCAATGTGCTGTGACAGCCCTTTGCTGGGCTAGCAAAGAAAATAAATACTTTTAAGAAACTGCTGCTGATCCAAGAGATGAAACTGAGAAGCTGATAATAGTGAGTGGTTATGAAAGGCATATGATGGTAATGCAGTACCTTGGCAGGCTCCTCTCAAAAGAAAATAGGACATTCCTGGCACACCAGGTAACATTTCACTTCAGAGTGCCTGCTACGAAAGGCTGATGAACTACTAAAGCACAAAAAAATCCCTCTGTGCCACATTGTGAAGATGAGATAGCAGAAAAATGTCCTGTATATTTTGACAGGGACTCTTGCAAGTACAAAGTGATACGTTTAATGGGGTCTGACCTTTAGCCTGGAGTTTGCATTTGTTCATTGTACCTGAATTATTACATATAGTTAATCTTGAATGAAGCTATAAATTCGGTGCTTGTATTCATATAACATAAATGTATATGTTGAGAGTAATGCTGCTAAATGTTATGAGGCTTATAAAATGGACTCGTGGTTAAAAATGGAGTTTGTGAGGAAGTAGTAGCTGATTGGCTTCAACATTCTTGCATGATTTCAAACCTGTATTTGAGCCTTTATATAAAAAACTTCTGTCCTGGACTCATTTTGAGTAGATTTTTATTTCTTATGAGTGGCATGATTTAAGAAGTTCTTTCCCAATCAGTAGACTTGAAATTAAACACTATGGTCACATCTCAGGAATTTCAGACTTCAAATGAAAGGTGTTTTCAACAGAAGTATTTCACATTATCCATGTTCCATGTTCTGTGATTGCCAGTTCTGAGCTCTGCCAGCATTATTGAAAATAGCACAGTCTGTGGATATTGTGCCATGGATAGAGCAGGTCAATAGCAAAGATTTTCAATGAACAAGGAATTTTGATGTTTTATGGTTTGATCTTCCAAAAAAAAGTACAATAAATAAATAAGTAAATAAACTTAGCAACATTGAAAATTTATTATTATTTTTACCCCTACTAATATTTTCGTTTGACTTCTCTGCCATAAAATCCAATCATTTACACAGTTCTAATTCTGATGATGTGAGATTTCTTTTGCAAAGGTATTTGCTTTTTATGGCATTTTATTTATTTATGTTAGTCAAAAAGTTAAAATACCTTTCATGAAATGGAAAATATTTGGATTGGGACTGAAGCCCTCTGCTACTCTGTAAGCATGAGAGTTACCCCTGTGGGTTGGCTCACGATCCAGATGGCATTTGATTGCTCTTCAGACAGAACTTTTCCAAAGAGCCTCAGCAAAAGGAGAAACTATTGTGCAAGAACTTGTCAGGTCAAGCTCCCCGTGTATTAAGAGAGTGTGTGTTCACAGAATGTTGGACTTCAGTATTGAAAGCGGTTCTGAAATATTTAGGATTTTTCCTAAAATAACTGTTTTGGAAAGAACATTTTTTTCTAACGAGCTGTAATGGAAACCTTCCAACATTTTGTTTGAATTAGTTGCAGTTATGTAGGAAAAGACAATGTGATGTTCTTAATAAGCCCATAAAATATGTTGCAAATAGAGATAGGTATCTTAAGAGTAAAATGTAATAATTGGCATGCATAAAACCTGTCTCAGCTAATCAGGTGTGATTTTTAAATTATATGTTTGGCTTCCTCCATTTTTCCACTCTGAAAGGCAACTACTTTTTAATGTAAAAGAGGATCCACTTTATACTGCAAGCTTCCACCTATTCAAGTGTGTTTGACCATTATGTTTCTGAAAATAACTCTCTTTCAAAAACTCAGTAGTCATTTTTAAAACCAGCATGTCCAGTTTCCCTATAGTGCTAATAAAAGAGGTCTTACTGACCTTTTGGAGCTTGAATGCTTCCAGGTCTTGGATACTTTCCTGGATGGGGGAGCTGGTGGCCATCACCATGCTTTAGGGAGGTCACCACAGTGAACTTTCTGGTCTGGCTTGTGCTGGCCGAATATGAAAGGTGGGAACTTGCTGCATCTCAAGTGTGGCATTATTCTTGACTCATGTGTTTGGGGAACCCACTGCCTCAGCCTGACAAGGCAGGAGCTGTCACTGAGTACCTTGGAGATCTTCCTCCTCCTCCCCAGCTCATCAAATTTTTTCTCTTTTTGCCATCTCTTGAGAAAACAAACAGAAAGAAGAATAAGATAAGATAACCCTTTAAAAACTCCCTGTATTACACTCTGGGTTTATTGCATTCATGCTGTTGGGGACTTGGTCATGAGAGACATTTCATTCTGTCCTTTTCTGCCCATCAGGAGACTATGAACAAAATACTGAAAAAAAAAAATGTGCAAAAAATATTGTTGTTGGCCTAAGTTTATGAAGGATTGTGTTACTGTGGCATGCTTCTTCATGCTCTCTCTGGGAAACAAGAAAGAAATAAGTATTTTTGCTGATTGTATTGTATTTGCTGATTGAATTTTTGCAGATTTAGCTGGAAGTAGAGCATAAGGTACTGCTTGTGACATGAAAATTAGCCCTTTTGGGACTTGGGATACCCCCTTATTTATCTGAATCAACTAAGCATGGCAAACCCTGCTCTAGTTCCTATTTTGGGAGATATTCATGGCTGGCAGTTCTTTTGCAGAATGGGCAAACTTCTGCTTTCACTGCTAAATGTTAAGCCCCTGAGTAGATACAGGACCAGCAGCCTACAAAGAGATTGCAGATAGGGTGATACTGGAGATATGGTTCTGGGCTTCATTCCTTTGAAATAATAATTCTCAGTTGCTTCCTGAAGTTCAGCCTGGGCCTGGCTCCATCTTCCATGTCTGATTTACTGATTTAGTTCACATAGCTTTTTGGCTCCTCAGCAAATCCTGGTTGGTGTTAATGAAAATCTTTCTTAGTTTACCAGGACTTTGTGTCATCCTCCTGAGGTACACAGACTACTAAAATGATGCCCTCAGGAGAAAGTATGTTGGAGGGACAGATCTTCCTATCCCACTTGCCTAGCCTCAGTGACCTGTTTTACAGAGGTGCTGGGGAAAAAGCAAAACAAAAGAAGCCTCTGGAGATGTCTTGGTGTCACTGCTAGAAGTATTTCTGAGTGTTTCTGCTATCTTGAAGGCATGAGCTTTTTTTTATCCTGTGTGGAATCAACAGAGAACTTCTGTCAATGTATATATTCTAAATTGAGCTTGATTATAAGCTGTAATGTGTCAGAAAAACGAGCCAAGCTTTATAATGCAGAATTTTTCACTGCACAGTTATCAAAAAATGAATTTGTAGATGATTTCAAGGTAAATAAGCTTCCCTTGACAATCAAGATAATAACATTATATTATTTTAAAGATATGAACTGAGCTCTAACATGTTTCTCTCCTAAAATCTTAATCACTTGTCCACAGGAAAAAAAAAAAAACAAACAACCAAACAAAAAGAACTCAAGCTTGCATACTTGTGCTTTTTTTTGTGCTTTATCAACTAATTTTAACTGACTTTCTTAATACTGCTTGTTGTATGTGGTTTATAAATGATCAGTAGCAGCCTCCATGATCTATGCAGAAAATGTTGAAACCATTAAGAAAAAAACCCTAAGGTGAGCACCCAAGGCCTCATTTGTCCATGTGATTGATGGTGAAATAACCCAGAATGGCAAGTTTCACTCTAGATTTTTGGTAAAGCAAGAAAAGTACAAAGACCAAGCTAATTTGCAGATCTGAGCACTTAAACTGCCTTAATGGAAATCTTACTTCACCCAAATCTCAACTGACACGCTTTGGATTTCTACCTGTAGGCTACTAACAGTTTCCTAGGGTAAGAACTAGCAAGTCAGTTCTGCTCTAGTCACTTCCAGAAAGCCAGGGGCATTTGTACCTGTGAAGAGGGGGGAAGGAATGAACTAGAGTTAAAAATTTGGGAAAAGAGGCAATTACTCTGACAATGCATTTATAAGTTCTGTTATGACCTTCAGTCCAGCAATTACACAGGCTCCTTGCTCCCTTTTAAAAATATCAAAGAACAGAGCTCCTGATCTCTGTCTCTCTCTCCCACATCTCTTCTGTGCAAAGTAATAATCCTTTTATGGAACTGGTTTTAGGAGACAGGTCTTGCTCCTCCTCTGCTTGCTACCTGATTTGAGCACACAGGATCTCCCTCTGCAACAAACAGTGGGAAATTGCTTCTGTTAGGTCTTAGCTACCCTCCTGTTTTGGGAAGTGTCTATCCATCCCTGTGATACCCCAACAGCTGTTTCATGCAGGGATCACCCATAACCTCAGTGATGCTGTAGAGGGGTTCACTCTGCTGCCTTTGAGCCTTGACTCTTGGATGATGGGGATGGCAGGATTCTGAATGACACAGCTGGTGCTCCCTCCAAGTGTTCCTCTGAGCAGCCACCCATGGCCATTGGCTCTCCACCTTGGCTGCCCCTTTCTAGACAGGATGTCCAGCTGGGGTCAGGAGGGAAGAGAGGGAGTACTAGGACCCCATAGTCTCCTTTGTCTCGGGTTTATGTTGTACAATCTCAGACCTCCAGCTGTTCTTAAGCTTCCTTCCAGATTCATGCCTCTGCCCCTCTGGGCCATACAGGGAGATACTTTGGTGCCAGCAGCCCCCATGAACCGGCACAACTCCTGATCTGCAACCTGGCAGCACTCCTCCTCTGCCTGCCAGGCTGGTATTGCTTCTGCTGATCTCGACTACAAGATTTCCTTCTATTTTAGCAGCAACATAAAATACGGAAAGCATCCCTCAAATTACCCATCCCTTGCCTATTAGCATGCCTGTGTCCTAGCAAAGTACAAAGCCAAACCAAGGCTGCTGAAACTACTCGTTAGAGCTGTCTGCGCCGCGTTGCGCGGCAGCTGCAGTAATTGCGGTGAAATGACTGAGGGGTTTTTGGAGCTTGGTAATAGGATGCAGATACTTTGACTTACAGGTTATATTCAAGAAGTCTTGGTCAATGGTAACCAGAAGTTAGTGATTTGCAGACATCGTTCTTCACCTAAAATGAATAGGCAGTCACAGCTTCGTTCCTGATGTCTCATCTGAAAAGCGCAATCGCTCAGGAAAACGGTACCCTTGTTGTTGCCTCTCTCAGTAGAGACTTAGAAATGCACTGGGAACCCTTTATTATGTATTTATTTATTTACTTACATATTTATGTTATGCCATGGAGCACATTTCATGAACCTGAAAAGGGCTCCAGGGAGTGAAGTGATGTTTTTTTTTCAAATGAATCTAAAAAATCCCACCACAAATTTCTGTTGCTTGAATTCAGAGCCCATTAATCATTAGAGTTTTCACCAAGGAGTGTCATAAGGAAGTTTGCAGCAGGTACAACAGTTACATGGGGGAGCCTTTGGCACTAGTGGATAGACTGCTTAACTACCCTTCCAGGTTTGGCCCCAAAACAAGTTTCTGGAAGTGAAGCAGAGGTCAGTCCTAAATGACAGGAGCAAATTTTTGGTACCACTTCCAGTGTTTTAAAGTACCATACTGCAGGAGGAAGAGGGGATACAACACAAGGGTGGCATTGGCCTCCACACAGGAACCACACCAGGCTCTTAGGCTTAAACAGGAGGCTTGCTGTATAAACAGGTGGTGAGTATTTGATTTAACATGACCTTCTAAGGTCAACCATTTTCCTAAAGGTTCCCCATGTAGTTGAGTACCTATGTAATTTTGAAAATCTGAGCATTATTCTCTTTCTCACTGAATTTACAATACAAAGGATTGATAGGTGCTTGAGGGTTATCAAAAATTACCAGTGTTGAGGGATGTATGGCTGGCCTGACTTCACTTAAATACAAGTCTTTCAGCCACAGATATGGTCTTTTGTGGTTAGGGCTGATCCAGACTGACAAAACAACACTAAGCTTTACCCCTCTGTGGATAAGCAGAGACTGGCAGGGTTCAAGCTGTTAGTGCAACTCTTTTAACCAACACAAAATTTATTCAGAAGTTTTGGAATGGGAAAAATAATTAAAGGAAGATAAACATTAACAGTTTGATCCTAGATGATTAAGATCATTCTCTTTTAAGCAGTCAAATCTGTTCATCTCTTTACTTGTAAGACTCACTTCACCTGAAATGTATTGAAAAGCTAGCCAGAGCTCAAAAACTGTGTTAAATTTAATCATGGGGAGGAGAGGAAAGAGATGTATTGACAGATAACTGTCTGCAATTAAATAAAAAGGGCAGACTTCATTGGCAGAGGAAGAGCATTTGATATGAGAGGCAAAATTTTTAAAAAGGATTTTTTAGGCTGAGCAGCACAACATCAAGACAAGGACTTCCAATAACAAAAATGTTGTAAAGAACAAACTTGGACTGAAACAAAACTCCCATTTCTAGTAGCTCTTCTTTCTCTTTTCTCTGATTTATATCAACGGTCAGAAAGAGTTACATTATCTCCTCTCTCAGTAAGTCAAAGGTGAAATATGGATAAATTTTCAAATTGCAAAATATGAAGCCTGTAAAAAAGAGTAGTTGAATGTTTGTTTATACAGCCTGAATAGAATTTCACAGGCCTGTTATAAACTAAAAGGAGCATAGGCATAAATTTGGTACTCAGTAAATATTGCACAGAATAACCACACATTGGTGTGTTTCAACAGCTAATGAATTAAAAACGTGTCAGAATCCGGAATCCAGGTGTTAGAGACAAGCATATAGAGATGAGTGATTAGCTCTGTTGTGCTTAGTCATTTGGGGATTGCAGTCCATATTCACCAGAGATGCTCCTAAGGCTGACATCACCAACCTAATTTCACTTGTCTAGGCATCAGTCTGGAAGGAAGTATGGTCCCTAACGTATAGACCACTGCTTTATTTAGTAAGCCATGTAATCCTCTTGTGTAACGTGAGCAATAATATCACATTACATACACTGTAACTAACAAATTACCAAGATTGATCTTGTAAATCCATAGAGAGAATGACAATTTACTACCCCCCCTTGTAAAGCGTTTGTATAATCCAAGCTACAGTTCCTAGCACAGAAGCAGGAAAGAACATAATTAGGCAATAATTGCAAACATTGGTTTCATTTCTGCAGAGGTTGTTCTTTTCTCACCTAGTTTTTTAGCACAAATTTAGCCAAGGCCCATTAATAAATGCAGACAACCTCTTAGAAAAACTGAAGTGTTAACTTGCTATGCAGCTGCTAGGAATAAAGAAACTTTGTGATTTCTAATACGTGATTTAATCTTTTTTCACTCTTAATACCCATATATTTTAAATAAATAATAACACCTCACAGTATAGAAAGAAGTGCAATGAACAAAACCATCTATATTCTCCATTCTATACCTAAAAGTGACATGTTTCTGACTCACAGGGTAGAAAGATTTCAGGTTTTATATTTTTCCCATTTGAAGGGTAGACAGCATTGTTAGTACATGAGTGTTTGGGAAGATATGCTCCAATAGTATTTTTGGATTCTCAGCTGAGCCCAAAATCAAGATCAAAACAGAACAGTGGCTAGGAGAAGAAATGTTAGCAACCAAAATAGATATTTTAGTCAGAGGTGTGTGCAATTATGCATGCAGTTTCATAGCCTTTGGATTGCCACAGCCCAACCCTTAACCATTTCACCCACCAGCTGTGTGTACAGCAAGGAAATGTGGGATACTGTGTAAGAAACCAGCGCACCATGCCACTACCTCAGACTCCTCAATTCCCTCTATATTCTCCCACATAAGGGCATTAAAGTGGGTTTTTGTATATTTGGAACTAAAACACCCCAGAGCTGAGCACTGCAGGAACAGATTTATGTATTTGGGCTGTGAAATATATATTCACAGGATGTTAGGATCACGGGGTGTCCAAGCTGGGCTGTCCCATCTCTGTGGGATGGCCCTAAGCTGACAGGTTATTGCACCTGTCCTTAGGCCCCTGTCCTTATCCAGGTGATAGGAACAACCATGTTCCTACATTTCTGCAGTAGACCATAAAAAGCAAGACTTCCTTTTACTGCTGCATCCCTTCCAGAAGGCAATGGAATGGCTAAGATGACAAGATATCACTTTGCACTCCTTGCCAATATGCTTTCATTAGCAGAAATCTCTAGTGCACATTTGCCCTACTGCTCTTGTTTGATCTGACACAGTGCTCCTAGGAGAGCAGAATGGGTCTTTGGGATAAAAATGTATGAGTTTAGGCTAGTCTTTTCTTATGGAAAAGAGTGATCTGGAGTGTTTCCCAGCAACACGTGCAGGTACACACGAAAGGAAAACCTCAGATGATATTCAAATGCCTATAAAAACTAACAACTTGTTTTTTTGTTGTTTTGTTTTTTATAGCAGACTAAGACAACTCTAAAACATTAATTTTGTTCACAATTAAATTCTTTTTCCCTTCTATCTGGTTAAAGGACATCTCCTCTGCACAGCTCAGCTATAGTCCTCAAATGTGAGAGCGCCTGTGTGGTACAAAAGCCTATTTGCTGGAGAAGAGAAATCTGTGTTTTGCTTCTGAGTCTGCTGCTGAACTCAGGCCAATTAATTTACCTGTTTGTGCCTTGATTCTTTCTCCATCCTTTTTTTCTTTCAAAATATACATTCTTCAGGATATGGGATTCTGTCTTATTAGGCATTAATATGGCCCACCAGTGCAATAGTATCTCACATCTAATAGTAATATGCAGGTAGTAGTAAATCCTGATGCTATTGCAGCCAAATTACCAGTGGCATGAAGAGACCAGTTGCATTCTGCCCCACAGATTTTTAGCTGCTATAAACACCTCTCCTATACCTACATCTCAGCATGGAGACCACAAGTGGTTTCTATTTTTCTTGCAAGACAATATATTTTCTGATCCCATACTTGTTCTTCTGGAATTACTGAATTGGTTAAAAGTTTACAAACCTCAAGTGGAACGTGCTTAGTAGGAAAAAAAAAAAATAGGAAGAAATTGCTCTTAGGAGAATCGTTCAAAAGTTCAGAGAGAGAGTGCTGATTTGACAGCTCAGATACCTGTGTGAATTTGCTGTCTAACACTATCCTAGCAACGTTGTCACTCCTGTCACTGATAATATAGCCAAGGACAAGACCTGGAAAGGTAAAACCCACATTTACTAGGTCTTTAGGCTTAGATACTTTGTTGGCAGCTCTGTGATCCTGTTAAACTCTGCGATGAGAAATACAGTTGTTTGCAAAATTCATTGCCAGTGGCGGTGACAGATGCTTTTTGGAATGACACCCAGTGAGCTGGGAAACTCATGTAGTCAAGTATTTGTCCACTTGTCCCTGCCTCATGTGTTATGAGAATATGTTTACACTCACCCTATCTCAACATTTTTTGTTGTTTTTGGTGTGTTTTTTCAGCCACTGTAGTATTTTACAGATGCAGCATTGCACACATTTCAGAAGATGGTGTAGTGACGTTTTTGCTCTTCCTTGTTTTGCCTGGAGGATTCTTCTCCAAGCTTAACTATTTGTGGGGCATGGTGGATTTAGGTATTATGCTTAGCTTTTTCAGACACTAGTAAGGGAAACGTGGAGCTTATGTCTGCTTGCTCTTCAGACACACCAGAAGGACCACTTTAACCACACAAAGAAGCTGAAGCTGGGAGTGCATTTACTTCACAGTTACTGAATGCATCTTCGACATCCCATGCCATCAGGGCATCCACTTCTGGCAGAGATCTGTGCTCTAAGATGGTCTGCTATGACTTTTTCCTTACTGCATTAAAAGAAAATATATAAATAATTTTTTTTTCCCCTGACTGATCATAAGGTGTCCTGTTACTGTAGACATGAACATGTTGCTTGTTTGCTTGTGCTCAGCATGGTTTTATTAGACTGTTTGTTTCCTTTAAGGGACTGAAAAAAAATCTTTGCAACTTTTCTTCTTTTTATTTTCTCATTCTATATTGCTTCTTGAATTGCATTTTAAAAATATATTAAAGAATATTATAGGGCAGAGGCAAGTGGAGTTGTAGAGCAAGGTATGTCAATACATAACAAGGCATGCTCTACTTGTGTGTACTTTGAGTTACTGTAAAGAGACTCAATAAGGGCCTCAGTTTTCTGTTGTGTGTCTTGAATAAGGATTGAACTCAGAAACTATAGTACCACAGGGAGTACCCATATTTAGGATAACAGAGGCTGTTCCTTTTGTAAATCTGGGATAACTCCAGTTCCAAATCCCTTGCAAGCTGACAGAGATAAAAGATAGTCAAGGGAACCCAGTGCAACTTCAAACTTTTCTGTAGATTTCCAGATCTGTGAAAATCATAAAATCTCATTTTACCTTCTTTCTTTCTTCATCTGTAAAATGGGGGAGATTTTACTACATCAGAGGTGCAGTACAAGATTGTGTTAAAGTTTGTGAGAAGTTCAGATGCTAAAACTAGGAAATTTGTAGATCCTTATAATGGAAATATGTTTATGCCTAGGAATATTAGGAAGGAAATCTATGTAGACTTTTTAAAAGAAAAATTTAGTACCTTTTCATTATAGAGATGACTAACAAAATGTTTGTATAGACAGGGACTTACTTGGAATGATTTAGAAAAATAATAAAATGGAGAGGTACCGTGATGTCAGGGGATGGACTAAATCGCCCCGTGTCAGAAAAATTAATTTTTATTGATGATATACAGCCCAGTTATTCTCCAGATGTCTTTCATTGCACACTTCCAGGCAACCATTTTGTTAGTTTGAAAACCTCAGATAGTCCAAAAAGATGAAACCTCTGCAGGCAGTGTCTCTCAGAGGAGGCATTTGTTTTCATTCTTTGTTTGTATTTTGCAGCTCTGTCTTGTGGCTCCCTCTGCTACAGTCTCCTTTTCAGCAGCCTAATATTTAAACAGCTCTTGGGAACTTTTCGTATCGAAGTACCAAAAAAAAGACCCAAGACAACTGTCACTGCAGGGTGTTACTTGGGAGACACTAAATGGGAGATCTGAGCCCACCAGCCTCTCCCTGGGGCTGGACCCATGGTAAGGAAGAGGATGGTGCTGGAGGGTGGTTTATGATGTGTGACATGATGCTGCAGAACAGCCTCAACACATTCCCTAACCTCCAGGGAAGAACCCTGCAGTAACCCAGCATTGGTTTTCCCTCAAGTCTCATCTCCTACATGTATTTTAACAGAATTTTTTTCCCTCCCTGGGTCCCTTGCAACTAGATTTCTATTCAGAAACTATCCACAAGGCTGGGTTGGTTCCTACTTTTTTTGGTGGTTTTTTTTTTCCTTCCACCTTGATATATGCATTTATGATAACAGGATGGAAATGCAAGTTTAAGATTTCCTAAGTACCGAGACTATTTTCTGTGCCAATTCTCTTGGTGTGCTGAGGAAAGAAAACTTATCTGATTAACAAATGTAAAATCCAGGGACAAAGAATACCCTAACTCAGGCATGAAACATCCCTCTTGGAGTGTGCTGCATCCTGATCTGCTCAGTACTTTGTATCCAGTTGTGTTTGTGAATGGGTGAAGTGTCTGCCTCCTTACAGAACTTTCCTAAACACAAAATAGCCTCGGATGTAGAAAAGGTGGTGTATTACCTCCACTTGGAGCATCTGCAATTCCACTGACTTCCCTATGCCAGGCTGGGGGCAGGGAGGGATGGGAAAGTGTCAGAGGTGCCCTCCTTGGTGAGGGGAACTGGGTCCTGTCTGGGCAGAGCTGCTGGTGTTCCTACCGTGCTGTTTTCTCTCTCTTGTGATGCCATGATGCAGAGGAGGGGGTTCGTGTGTCTCTCTCACTGCTGAAGAATGTGTGTGAAGCAGTGGCTGGCACTTCTGCTGTCAGAGAGAAGTGATGCACAGGTAAAGCAAAATAAAGACTTTAGAAGTCGGGAGAAAAATCTATGGAATTCCTCATTATAGGAAACTCAAAAGAAGTAGAAACAGGTGTTTTTAGGGAAATTATCTAAAACCAGGGTGTGCACTTAATTGTTAATTCTGTTAATGAATGGCAGTGCTATTGAACATGACAAAATAATCTTGGCTAGCATAGGAAGACATTATGTGAAGTATTATAGCTATATGAAATACCCTTATATTCATTAGCAGCATTTGCCTCCATACTTGCTTAAGACAGGAGGTGATGAAACCCAGATGTAAGGTACCAGCAATCCTTACAAACTCCACCACCTCCTCCCACCCCTGCACACACACACACACACACGGTTGGTCACTGGGGTACAGGACAGTGGCTTGGAAGATACTTTATATCAGACAGAGCTACTCTCTGTGTAGCAAACATCCTGTCACTAGTAAGCTTTCTCTCTGCCATCTGGTTTTTTCAGCAGTGGGGTCTCCAGCTACCATCCATCCCGGGGCGCTGCCAAGCACGCACATCTCCCTGCTGAGGGCTCTTCAGCTGGGTGGACTACATGAGTGTAAGTCTGCAAGAAATTGTGGGTAGATATCTCAGACAGGGAAAAAAACAAACTTTAAATTGACAGATCAGTCCAACCCACTAAGGTTATAACTCCTTTTTTTCTTCTTCTTGCAGAATAGTAAAACAGACCTGTTATTGGCAGCTCATTAGTAGTGAGACAGAGGCAATATGTACCATGACATCAGAGTGCTGCTTGACCCACATCTATCATTTTGTTAGAGATCCTTATTCTTGGGCCTTTCCAAATGCCTATGAGAGATGCAGAACATAGAGCTCTGTGGCATAAATAAGATACAGATTTTCTACTTTTTGATGTGTTTAGCACATTTTTGTTACTTCCTTTAATACCACAGACCTTAACATTCTTCAAGCATTAGGAGAACAAAAGACCAACATGAGAAAAAAAAAAAAAACAACAAAAAAACCCCAAACCAGTATTTAAAAAAAAAAGTATTCAATAAAAAGTATCGTTCTGTTCACCTATGTAACATTTTAAATTTAAACTCTTCCTTGAAGGAAGACAGAATGAATACCACAGCTGAGTAACTTCAGATACAAGAAGTTCCTTCATTAAATCAGTTGTTCTTTAATTCATAATAGAACTTAAATAAAGAATGACTTATAGGCAGCTGTTTCTAATATTGAGTCCCCACCACACATGAAAGGAACATTATTCTTACAGCAGCCTCTCTACCCTTGGGTGTTATCAGCCGAACATGTTTTGAACCCACCTAATGCATTTGAGGTAGCTTGGGTTTATTTTTCTTTCAATAAAATAAATGGTTTTGTAATTAAATTTCTGCACTGACTGTGCTTAATGGCTACATTGACAAGTGCTAATGTATGGGAAGAGAATGAGTTTGAAATGAAACATGCTGTTTTCCAATCTGCAAGCAATTTTGCACTGGGGCAATCAAAATCTTGTGCCAGTGAAACATTTTCATTAATCTGCTAACTTAGCGCACACTGCCCACTCAGCAGCACAAGGACACTTTTTTTAAAAAACAAAAATATCATGAAGTGAGCCGTTGTTTGAAACCATTTTGTGGTCTCTGGCAGCCCAGCCTGTGGAAATTCGCTGACTTTACACCATGAAATGTTGCAGCTGTCTCAAAAGGGACTGGCTGCTTCAATGTTTGAGTTCTTGGCAATAATTCAGCTTTCAAATCTGTCTCTTTTTTCCCCTTAGCTAAATTTATTTTTGAATAAATCTTCTCATAGAAAATTGAGAGCAGCTATTACATATTTGGGCTTCATTTATGAAAACCACTTCAAGTCATCAAGAAGTGCATCAATCCAGCTCTAATGTTTACAATACTTTCATGACTGGGAAACTAAACAATACTGTATTTCCTCCATTATCTTAATTTAGGTAGCACTGCATTTAAATGCAAATGTGCTTTTTAAAAATAATTATTATTGTTATTTCCAGACGAACAGACAAATGAACCCAAGCAAGCAAACAAAAAACCCAAACCCTGCAGAGATGTTGGGTTTTGTACCTTGCTGGCATCTCCCTGTATGACCTGCCCACTATAGGGGTGACTTCCCAACAGCTACACTTTGCATTCTGAATCCCAGAGCTCTTTTGTCAAAAGAGCAAAAGGCTTAGCAAAAAGCAAGACAAAGCTGTAACACGCTTTTGTAGGCATTTAGGATTCCATCTGAAAACAAAACAAAACATATATATGTTATATACATATATAAACATATATGCCATATATGCCAATATATTATATATACATATATAAACATATATAAAGCCCAAGCTACCCAATGAATTTTTTTTGAGGGTGTTAAAATGTGGCATAGGCACAGTTATTTTCTATCCCTGAGGAAAATGTCTTAGAAACAACTGAGATCAAATTAACCACCAGAAGATGGATGGTTTTTTACACTATGTACTTTAAGTCAGTAGGTATCTGGGATCACATTGTTAAAGAGGATCACCCTATTTCCTTCTCTGTATGATGCTTTGTTAGGGACAAATCACCACTCAGTATTTTAGTCCTTTTTCTGTGCTTGGAATGAGAGACCTAAAAAAAGGTAAAATGTTCCTCCTTTGAACAAAATAATAGAAAATTAAATATTGTCCTGGTGCAGACTCCTACCATCCATCAAGAAATGGTACCTCGGGGGACACATCACTATGAAATGGGACATAGCCAACAAAACACCATGTGGTGAGAGGTGTGTGATGAAATGACAAGGATCAACCAACATTGGTGATGTTATAGCTTGTTAGAATTATTCTCATGAGGCTTCTCCATCCATACTAGATAAAAAGAAGTTTTTTAGTTGAGAGTTGCAGTTTGTGTCAGAATCCATTAGCCAAGCCCTAAAGCCAGAAGAATGTAAAATAAGGGAACCTACTGCATCTTTTCTATTTAAAGAGTGTTTCTACTTCAACAGATTCAGATTAGTTGGCTATGTCTTCATTCCTGTGTCTCCAGCATGGCATCTCTACTGTGGGATTGGGAAGTGTCATGGGGAACAGGTTATTGCAGCTGGGTTCTGTGCACAAAGCACTAGGCTAAATCAGTCAGAAACCTCTTTCTCTCTGAAGTTTTTAGCAGAGGTGAAAAGGACAGCCCACTGGACTGGGCAACTTAAGTGCAGACCTATGCAAAAATAGTCATTGAAGTAAACTAAGGCATTACTTTTTCCTGTTATAGCTCATCTTAGCTACCTGATGAATTCTAAGGGGATTCAAAACCAGTATCTAGCTCCTAAAGGATGGATTGATACACAAGTACAGACAGGATGGAATGCTAATTGAATGTAACAATAACCTAAACTGGAACAAACTGTAGGAGGGGACATTTAGGTGGTTGTGAAACAGTTAAACAATAGGACAGAAGTGGGGATGTGGGACACTTATCCAACAGCAATACAGCACCCTCAGTGATCATAGTGGGTGTGCTGTGCCTGGCACAAGCACAAAGGATATTTTGGACTGAGCAGGAACCCTGGAGAAACACCTCTCTGAAGTGTTTGCTGAGACCAAAAAGGATGGACATCCCCCCCTGGAGCTGGCAGAAGAAATCAGCATGCAGTAATTTATCCAGCAGTTAATTGCACAGGCAAAGATTTGTGATGTGTGAAGGATAAGGACTGAGTGGTTGCTGCAGGGTAGAGAAGGGGCACTGAAGGCCAGAAGAGGTACCTCTGTGTGGGCAGAGAAATATGAGGGGAAGCAGGAGTTTTCTGAAGAGAAAGCTGTTTCCAGACAGAATGGTTCCTGTGCCTGTGATGAAGGGATACTTGGTCTCTCTTTTCCTATGGCTCAAAAAGAGGAGATAGGCATACCCACCTTGGTGATAGACTTGTAGCATCTTTCAAGCAGATTTGCTTTAAGCCCAGGTGACACAGGATATACATGTTGATTACAATATAAAGCAAAAGAATACGAGATTCCCAGACACAACTAGGAAGCAGTATATTCTTGGAAACATGGAGTACACCTCAGCAGACTCTAAATTTCTTTGTACTCACAGTCTAGAATTTTCATACACCAGTTGTTTCAGTATAATCTCCCTATAAATTATCAATTAGGAGGAAAGCACAAGACATCTACAGCAGTGGTTTGAGGTGCTGGACATTGAGGTATGTTGAAAATAATATTGAGATTAAGAGACAAAGAGTTTTGAAACCAAATACATCAGCAGTGGCTTTGACAGAAGCAAAGCATTTCTTTTTAATGATAAGTTTTTATTTTATTGTTCTTAATATTTATGTAATAGTTCTTTCAGACTTCATTTCATGTGTTTGAGCACTGCATCTAAGTCAGAATGTGAAGCATCTACATTTACAAAGAGGACTGTGCAAAGGAAGTGCTAATTTCTAACAGTCTGTCACTTGAACTGGCTGAAAGCAGGGCTTGGAAACAGTTGTCCAAGCAAACTGAAGTTATATTATAATGCCTGTAGCTGTTCCACAACTGTTACATAGTTTAGAACAAATGTGGCACCTCTTGAGGTAAGTCCCAGTAAAGAATGTAAAGTGATCACATGTGCCAATCCACATGCCTGAGTGTTCCAGCACGCTCTGGATTGGGTTTACACCTCCCTTGAAGATCACAGGTCAGCCTAGAGAAAATGTCCATCTAGTGTAGCCCTTGGCAAAATTCAGTTTTGTATCAGGCATATCCATGAACCACAGCAGCCATCTTAAGTAATCTTTATACTGATTTGGTGTCTCTCCTATGGGTATATAATGTGCTACAATTATAAATTAATTTTGGACTGACTTTCCAGATTTATGTCATCTTCTATCACAAAATAGGAGTCCATAATGTAAAAAATGTGTTCCTATTGATTGTGAGAAATTTAACAATATGGATATTCTTACACAGGATCTGAAGGATCTGTGGGTATAAACAGTTGTGCTTCACATACGTTTTCTCTGCATGTAAGAGTGTTATATTTTCATGATTAGGGTCTTGAAAATCTGAATGTGCAAAAGTACCTTTGTGTTTGCATAATAGGTGTTTGAAAATAACTATTCCTTTTAGATTAATTCTTTGGTAACTTTTGATCCCTCCTGAGTGAAGGAAATAATTCTTCATTTTGTAGAGCAAGATTGCTTTTTTTTAATCTTCCATCCATTCACATAACCTGGTGCATTAATGTTAATACGACATCAAAATCAATTACAAGAATAAGCTCTTGGCTTTTGTCACATCCAAGACAGACCTTTGAGATGAAATATTGTTATACAAGTCACCTGCTCTTTTTCTGTATAAGTTACTAGAAGTAGCTTAGATATACCTTTCTTTAAAAAAGTAACTACCAGCTAGTTTTCTGAGCCTACCAAGATGTTATTATTTCACAACAATGCAGTATATGGAATGGCAGTGGTGTCCCAGATAATGACTTTGTTGATTAGATTTCATCTCTATATCAATGCAATTACATACAGTATCATGAAGTTAATTTTCTCCTTTATCACTGTCATAAATCATTAGGGAGGGGAAGAAACTTATCTCATATATTTTATTACCTGTTTGTATTGTCTCATTCACAGGAGGGAGTAGTTTTGTAGAAACACCTCTACAGAAATTTATGGACAGACTCCTTCAAGCTGTAGGGACACTTATTCAGGAGACACTTATTCAAAACCTAAAGAACAGAAAATTGAAATTGGCATCGTAGGCTGGAGGCAAGAACTGACCTCTAGGTATTGAATGAAGGAGGAATGGGGGGAGATTGTAAACAGCCTTGAAAATGATTACAGCTGGAGAAACCCAGAGAGGAATGTGAAGGCAGAAACAATGCAGCTAGTGAGACCCTTAAAATAGTTCCATGAAGTAAGCCTGTCTTTGGGAAAACTATAGGAAAGGTTATTACAGTGTTCAAAACACAGAACCTAGGGGCATGGAGGAGGAGTATAGCTATGGGGATGCACCCTATATGGCTATACCCCAGAGAATACCATCTCAATGAACATACTAAATATGCAAATAATTACTTCGCTGCCATTTTACTAGCATTTTCTCTATTCTTTTTGAGATCAGCTTGTGCTGTTGTCAAGTTCCTTCCTTTGAGCAATGTCTTGCTCTCTCATGTCATGGTGGGCACATCACTTCCTAAGAGCTCTGCAAGCAATGATCATTGAGTAGCTCAAAGTCAGGGAGTGAGAGGGGCCTCTGGGCTTCCATGTGGATGGTAGCAACCCAAACTGGATTATGCAATAATACAACATCAATGACTGCCTTGTTTCCAAACTGCTGTTACCTTAATATTGTGGCTCAATAGACCAAGCAGCTGTGTTCCACTTCAGCAGCAGAAAGCTGGCAGCTGAACCTATTTCTTCTTCTATCTCCCACTGAGGCATCTTCTTAATACAAAATCACTCCATTTGTTTTGGGGTGTATCCCACAGAATAGTAATTCCAACCTCCTTAAAATTCAGTTTAGTTCTGGTGTATGGGAACCATGCAGATGCTATTTTGGGAATTAGAAAGTGAGTTATTTTGCAGGCCTGTCTAAGAATTCTTCCTGAATACAGTTTTGCATACAGTTAGACCTGCATTCAGCAGTCATCACTCATGTAGGCTTTGCTATAACTATTTTGTCCACATGTGGAATTTGAGCAATGAGTTATTGTTATTGTATACTCATGTATATTCTTCTAATTCCCAGAGGAGCAAGTCAGGATGCAGTTTAGCAAATGCTGTACTAGTGCATACAAAAGCAATCCCTTTCTCTTGGTCACACTAGTGACAGAAGGGGGAGCTGAGAAACACCCAGCATAGATAGCACCGTTGTGTACAGATGTTATACACATTCTCTGGACATGACAGATACATTAAATTAGTGCCAACTATTCTAATCAGTCCCTTAAGACATCATTACAAGCTCTTACAGTGGCACAGTAAAGCTTTAGCTAATACATTCATTCACTCTGTCTGAATTGGAGAAAGCTGTTCCTTTCTACTATGGGAGAGGTTGGGACTGTTGAGAGAATGAGTATCTTTTAGATATTACTATTGAAAAATTCACCACTACTCCTAGGAAAAGAAGGGAAAACTTGCCCACTCACTATTGCCTTCTGATATGCAAACATCACAGAGCCAACAGTGCAACTCTACCTACTCTCGGGTTTGCTTCAGGTGTGAAAAAATGATACAGAGCCAAAAGTTGCAGAGTGTATTAGTTATTTTGAAATGTATAAAAGCTATAGTAAGTGTTGACACCTAAACAGTGAGCTTGCAATATCTATATACTTGATTTCTTTTCCTCCTGTTGCAAATGCCCAGCTCACAAACCAGGGAACCCAGAGTGAAGCACTAAAGGAGAATTAAGTATGAGTATCCTTCTTCCTTAACAATGCAGTGCTATAATTAGTACAGAGCAATAGCACCATCAAGCTCCAGCTGAACAATTACATCCCAGGAAATTCAACCAACAAGTATCATATAATAAACAGTCTCATCTGTGTAGTACCAGACAAGTATGCACCAGTGCCATCTAGCCAGTCCCCAGTGTATGTCATTTCTAGTGCTAGGCAACCCATGAAACCATTATCCATCAAATAATGTGTTCTACACGCTTGGAGAAATTTGCAGACCCAGTTATTGAGAAAATTATATATTTATGACAAGCTTATTGTAATCAGTAAACTAAGAAAACTTAGTATTGGAGTAACTGTAATGTTATTACGTTGGCCATATAAACTGTGCAGAGCTAACTGTTTACCCAATGGCCCTGTCATCATCAAAGCAGTCCTGATGGGATAGACAGAAAAAGCTAGAGAATCCAGCTGTCTGTTGAATAACTTTCAGAGAGAGAAAAAACATGTAAAATGACCAAACAGAAAATCAAGGACTTTCCATTGAACTAAGCCAAATATTAAATACTAAAAAAGCTATTATCTCTAACCAGGGGCACGATGTCTTCTGAGGAAGATGCAGTCTCAAAGTTACAAATATGCAGACCTGCATCCAAGCAAGAGTATTTTGCATGTCCCAGTTTGATGGTAAAATGAGTTCAATAAAAGAAACAGGTTTCCTAGTTTAAAGCTTGTATCACATCTAACGTAGTGTTCAGGGTAAAATGAACAGTTGTTAATGAGCCTTGGAGTCTCACAAAGCAAAAACTACGATCCGAGCAGCCAGAATTTTAGGAAGGTTTGCATTTCCATCAGGAGTTTGTGCTTCAGCCTTGTTTCTGGACAGAATGGTCATAGTATGACCAGAAAGCACAAAAGAATCACTGGAATTTGGAGAATTTTTCTTCCTCCAGCATGACTGGAAGTGTTCTGAGAGCACTGATGACATTTTCAGCCCATTGCACAGAATAGAAAGTCCCCTGAGGGGGGATTTCACTCTTTGTAACTAATGAGAGAGAAGGCTGGAAGAAAGGAGGAATATTTTAATTAGATCAGCTGTCCAAAGCACAGTTCTCATTGTCACTAGATGGTGCAGCAGAGTAGCTTTACTTTGGATCAGTTGAACTAGAACTTTGGCAAATACCATGGTAAGGTGTTTTGGGGTTTTTTTGCAGGCAGAGCCCTCCACAGAATATATCTTTCTCTCAGGACTATTTCTGTTTGCAATCTGAGGACCATGGTTTTCTTTATCACAATTTGAAGCTGAAAGAGTTGTGCTGCCTGTGAGGACTAGCCCAGTATCAGTTAGTTTTAGCTAGCTTTGCCATAAACAGAAACATGATGCGACATCCTATTTATTTAGAAAAGCCAAGTGGTACAGTTGAGAACAAGAGCCTGAAATGTTACACTCATCACAGGAAAGGTTTAAGAAAACTTGAGCAGATGGTTTATTGGCTTCATCAAATCTCCCACTCAAGCTGTATAGAAGTAAGAAAACCGAGGTTTATTTTAAGTATTTTTTGTGATTCAGAATGAAATTTTTCCATGACTGTAACAATAGATGTCTTTTTCCTCCTGTTCTCGTTTCTTCCTTTCCTCTTCATCGCCACAGGTGGAATAATAAGCAAAGGTGGAGATGGAATCAGGTGCTGAGATCATCTAGGAGTCTTCCTTAGACTGCTCCTTATTCATAATAACAAATGACAAATTTCCTTTGAAGTTCTCCCAGCAGCAGTTCAGTCCCTATCAGCAGTTCATTACCTGTCTAAATCCATGACTAACAATTTCTAGCCTGTACTTAATGTACTTATTGGTATAGTCCCTTCCACATAATAACAGGATATTTCTTCTGCTTCTTTATACCTAGATGTTTCACAACTTTAACAATAGAAGTATCCTTCTGTTTTCAGAAAAAAAAAAGACAAGTTCTAATATTTAAACAATGATTGATGTGCTCTTGATAAAAGAGGCTCATAAAAACATCCAAGATTGGATTTCAGGTTTGAATCAAAATTATCAGCTTGTCCTTATTGACTTGGTCTATTGCTTAGAAACTTAATTGTTCGAAGTTGGAAATACAGACAGTCTTGGGATTCACAATAGGTTCTATAGTCTGAGCCTATCTCAACAACAAAAAGAAACTATGCTTTGAAATATTAATGGCACATGTTCATCTTAACTATGATTCTGGAAAGAACTTCATAAAAACATTTTATTTTCACTTTGCAAATAATGAGACAATTTAAAGAACAGTAATGGAACTGTGTGTCTGTGTGCTGAAGTGTACCAGGTAAGGTTTAAAAATATGTGCTTTAGATCTTTCTTCTAGGAGGCTTCCTGACAGATCTGATTTTGGAGAGGGAGAAAAGTCAGATTCTTCTGCAGTCCATGCAGATATTATTTAAAACCCTTGAGACAGAGTAGTAAGGAACAGAAGTAATCAAAATAAGTCTAAGTGCTAGTTCTCAAATTGCTAAGTCTTCATACAGTAGAACTAATTATACAACACATTTTCATTACCTCTGTAAATTCTATAATTTGGTCTGTGAGTTGAGCATGTCAAAAGAAGGGTAAGGAAAGGCACCGAGAATGAGCTGACTGGCAGCAAGCATGAAGCGTGACTTTCTCAGAGACCTGACATATCTGTTGAAGGGGTGAAACTTTCAAACTGTGATGCCACCAGGTACAATTTGTGTCTTCCTGATTATTGACTGAAAAACAAATTCATGCCAGAAGACTGCTACTCTGAAGCTTATACTTGGGTCAAATATTCTTGTGAACTGCATAGGTGTGACTGTACAAGTGAAAGCTGACACATATTTGGGCATGCAAGAGCACATTCTTTGAGCAAAATTACATCTTGCTCAGAAAGTGCAATGCAGTTAGGTATAAATGAAGACATTAGAATAGCAAGTGTCATGTCTACATTCTTCTGCTTATTTTCTGGGGAAAAAAAATTACATTTTGAACAACTCTTTTGAGTTCCGTAAAACTACAGCAAGCCAGTTGTTGTTAATAATAAAAAGAGAGATTCTCAAATGACAATTTAAAATCCAAGCTACTAAGTCTACCCTGATGTAAGCAATCAAGTAATTTTCAAGATTTTCTCTCTGTATCTCTGTGTATGCGTATAAATGTATATTTACTATACACACATACATTTATGCACTTATATATGTATTAAAATATGTATTGTTTTAATTATTTAAAATTAAAAATATATTTAAAAGAGAAAAGGACATAGAAGAGTAACTATTCAATACATCTGGGTATACTGAGCTGAGAGCTGAGTGATGGTGTGTATTTAGTTGGGAGAGTGAAGGCATTTGGGATAGGAAATACAGTCTTGGCAAACTGAGGAGAATCTGATATGTTTTTTAAGGATTTTGAAAACTTGTTTTATAGACTGTTCTGTCTTTACTTGGATCCAGTTCTGCAGTGGTGAAGTGAGAAGAAGTTGAACAGATCTGAAGATGATTGTATGAGGGTATTTTGGTCCATGTCATTCTAATCTGTTGTCTTGAAATGTGAAGAAGAGCTTTGGAAAGGCAGCATGAGGAGAAAGTGAGAGGCTAAGCTGTATGTCTGGGCTAAGCAGAAGAAATAAGAGTTGTGAGCAAATGATGTAACAGGGTGAGGACGGATGGCATTGGATGAAGTTGTTGTCCTGGAAATTTTAGCTGTGTTGCAAAAAGGCTTAAGCATGTGAAAGACTGTGTGCTTCACGTGTCCAATTTAAATTTGTGCTTGGGGGCCCATTCAGATGTCACTGGGCTCCAGGCAGTATTATTAAAGGCCCTGGTCATCAGAGAGCAGAGAGAAGATGCCTATCAAAATGGAAAATTAGTATAGGCATTCACATAATAAAATCTGCTAATCCAATCATAACTACACAACTGCTACCATTTGAAAAACAAGATGTGTACCCATGCTGCAGCCGCAAATGGCAATATTTTAAAATAAATTCCATTACTTTGTAAGTTAGAATGCTTAATTATGAGCAACCTTACTTTCCCAATGTCACATTTTGTCTCAGGATATTAAAGGAGACAAACTTAAAAAACATTATCAGTTTTGAAGAGTTTCCTTACCTTTGTTTATCATTTAAAACAATTTCTCTGCAGTTTAAACCCAAAGAAAAATTCTGTAGCATGGTGGAGGCAGTTAGAAATTGTACTAAGCCAGTCCCACATCTTGCATGGAAGAATTACTCTGGGCTATGTTCTTTCAGATTTAAATTTCCAAACTGAATTATGTTATGGGCTATTTCTATTGTGAGGCTTTTCCATAGCCTAAGAAGTGATCTCAGCGACAAAAAGTTTTGCTCGTTTTCAGTGCTGTCTCACTATTCCTATGTCCATCCAACATTAATGTCATCCTTCCCTTCTGCTTGCACCTCTCTTCAGAAGTGTGTTTGGATAGTCCCAGTGACTGACCCACTTCGTCACTGCCACCACCACCACCAGGGTGAAATCCTGTTAAAGCCACAAGTGTATGACCCACGTAGGGTGTTGGGGAGGGCTCCTATGGCTTTGGTTGTGTTTTAAAGCTTCAGGTCACACGCAGGCTCTGTGAAGGGCTGCTTTCTCCCCTGGATCACACTTGTGCTCTGCAAAATGTTGTTTCCTGCTTCTACCCCTTGCCTGTTTCAAACCACAATTGATCAGGTGAGGGACAACATCCACTAGCTGCCATGCCTGAGATTAATTATTTTTTTACTCCTCATCCAGCTCTGCCCTGCCCTGGCTTTCATTCACTTTGAGAGGAGCTGGGACAATGGCAGTCAGTGGCTTCTACCATTACCTGTAACATTTGGAATAGTAACAATAATCAGTGTTGTAAGAGATAGTGAAGCTGAAAAATGATACATTCTAAAGATAACCATCTTTGGGTTAGGGCATTTGATCCATATATCAATAGCTTCTCTGTCCCTGGGGCAAAAAAAGTAATTTTTTTTCATTCTGAATCAGTCACTATTTGTAATACACGTAGTCTTTATTACAATCATCTATTTTTTTCAACTTTTTATGAAGTGTGCTTATTAAATGAAATGGTAAATCTGGCACTGGCGAGTCTCTTGTGCACTTTTTTTTTCACATTTCCTTTCTTTTGGCAGGCCCATGAACAGGGAGTAAGTTTCTGTGGGCTGTGCATGCTTTTCCACCCTTTTTCAGGATTTGTCACATCTCCTGGAAGGCCTTATAACTCACAAAACATGAATTTATATCCCAGCAATTTGCCAAGTCTTGTCAAATTCTAACATTTTTGTTGGCAACTATTTGCATCTCTCGGCTGAAAGGGAGTAACTTAGATCATCCAGTCACAGTGCTGTTCTTTAGATACCTTTTGACGGTCAATGTGTTAGTTATGATACATGGTCTAATCTCTGCTTGCAAGGGGCTGCCCACTGTATTTCATGTCCTCACTCAGTGAATCTTCTGCAAAGTGGACATTCTGCTACATCAGCTGATTTTCCAGTTTTACACGTCTGCAGTTGAAGTTGTGTTTCTCTCTGAAGAAAAATGATATGTGAAAAAAAATCTTAAAAGTTAAATAGAGGTTCTTGCTTCTTTCAGATATAGTTCCTTTGTTAGATGCAATTGCAGTGACCTCTACCTTACTGTAAGGGAGACTTTACAATGACCTGCTCATGTGTTTATTTTTTTGAAAGGTGATTTTTCCTCCTGTTTAGTTTTAACTTGTGCCTGCCACCCTAGTGCAACAACCACAAAACTTCAGTCCTTGGGGTGTGAACTAGGCATCATTTAAAGCTTTAAGACAGGAATAACTTTAGAGACAAGTTATTGTTCATTGTAGCTTGTTCAAACAGCTCTGAGTGAGAGAATTTTTTATGCTTTTAAATGACTGAAAAACAAATTAATCCTCATCTTTTGCACTGGACAGAATTAGTGGTGACGAAACCAAGAGGATATAGAATTTCCTCAGGTAGGATCTGCGAGGGCAATATTTATTGGTTTTGGTTACCAGCTCCAATAGAAGTGAGTAATTTTAATAATAAGCAGTGCAACAGATGTTAGATCGCTCTGTCTAGTCCTGCCATATGCTCTTTGTTATGAGTCATTCTGGATGCCATCCATCCCTGTACCAGCGCTCACTGGAAGCATCAATCTGTAGCAGGAAGAGTGAACTGAGACATATGCACAGGAACAGCTGGGGGGGGGTCTGCCCAGCTCCTCAGCTCGGTCAGAAAGAGGGAATGCAAGAGCTGGGCTGCATTTACATTCACCACCATCTATACATGATCTAGGCCATGCTGGGTCCCAATTAATTGGTACACAGCAAACAAGGAATCACTTCTGGAGGTTATTTTTAGTCGTTCCTTGTGACATCTCAGGATAGCAGTGGTGTCTGACCTCCCTCTGAAATGAAGCACTCTTTGCCATTTAGCACAGCATTGTTTAAATTCATTTCAAGCACGACTGTGTTCACCAGCCTCTGTCTGTGTCATATTTTCACGGGAAAATTAGGATGGTACACAGTCACACTTAGTCATACAAGGAACCTGTGGTTAAATTTGTACCCCAGATGGACTCTGCCCTTTTTTCTTCCTGTTTGAAAGCAAACACCCTTCCTTCTCATGCACTAGTGCAGTCTTGTATATCAGCAGTGGGGGAGAGGAACAGATGCCAGAGGAACTGGATGAATAGAAAGAACAGGCTGCTGCTACCTCTAACAAGAATCACACCAGGAGATCATGGGTAAGGGGCAGCAAAAATAACTTTTGCTGGAAGACAACCATGAATTTTTCTTTTAGTTTGAAGAAAATCTCACTAGTTGTTAAAAAACAAGCTTAACATTTTAAAATTGTGAGTTGTTTCAGCAATGAGTCCCTGCCTGATGATAAGTACAGACATTGCTCTCCTGCTTTTTCTCTGTCTGTATCTCTTTTTCCCTTTAGCCTCCTTCCAACAGAAGAAGGGGGAAGGGGGGGAATCTACTTTTAGCTGTAGATACATGTGTCTCTGCTTGGTGAGAATTAGCTATTGAGATATTCATCTGGTCAGAACAAGCAAATTGGCAAATCCCCATGCACCTTTGCTGTGTGAGGGCAGAGCTGGCGAGGTGGGCAGTGGGAGGCAGGCAGCCCAGCTTATCCCCAGGTCCCTGGAACTTTGGTGTCCCCAGGCATGAGAAGAAGGAAGCTTTTGTGCAGCAAGAGGGAAATGGGAAGAGATTTACTAAAAAGGATTTCATGGTTTGTGCCAGAAAACTTACTAATAACTTATCTAGTTTTGAGAGGAAAATCTTTATATATTGCCATGGTAGCAATGTTTTTGGTTGCTTCACCTAGCTTATTGAGGACCCAACTGTCTTTTTTTCCTTGACATATGCCTAAACTTCAGTGAAAGTGAGTCATATTCACCTTTTTTTTTTTTCCCCTTAGGTGGCAAATCTAATTTTTGCTGCCCTGCGCGCCGCTGTGCTGGTTGCCCCATGTTGCAATCTGATCCCTGGAGGTGCTGAGTGTTTCTCTCAGCACCTACACATCAGCATGGCCCCCACACTCCATCCTGCACCCTTCATGACTGGATAAGGCCTCTAAGAGTAACACCATCTAGTCCCAGGGCTCTTTACATATTGACATTGAGGCCTGGTCATGAGCATCTTTCAGAATGATGCAGAATACCTCTGTGTCTTTAGAAGCCAGAAAAGGTTTGATCTGGAGAAATATTCCAAATTAATTTAATAAAATACATATTATAAGCACAGTGATTATTATTTTTTTCTTTATAACAGATTCAGTTGTATCAAATTTTATATTAGGTTAGGGAATGTTACGCATTAACTATTCTGTGTGTGTGTGTATATTAGATTTGAAATGTTTATTTTGGTATATGATCCAGAGATTTCACCCTCTGCATCCCTCTCACACTGTGCTGAAGCCAAACAATGAAACTTGTTCTTTTAAAGTCACAATCTCCTTAGGGTTGTTTTCAGTGTAGATTTGTACTAGAGGGACATCAGTTTCCTAAACAGTCACCCTGTATTTTTTTTCAGACACCAAGTGGGGTATTTTTCAGTGAGGGTTACATTTGCAAAAGATCCTTTTGCCAAAAAATGCTTGGCTGTTAAAACAAGTTGTTAGTTTTGGGGTTTTTGCTCTCTGAATGATAGATTGTAATTGGAGGCAGTGTTTACCAAGTCAAAGACATTTTTTTTTAAGAAACTATATAATGGCAAATGCATCTGGCTTTCTTACTGTAAATTAAACTGCCATTTGGGTGAATTGCTGCAAATATGTAATCCAAAGGTAAAAGCTCATCTGGATGATTATATATGTACTTAAACACTGCACTTTCAGTTTCCATTTTGGCAACTGCAGGCTGGACAGCTAAACTGGATATTTCCCACCCTGGCACTGGGACATGCTCCCCCCTTGTGACAGTAGCACATGTGGAATTTTATGAGTCTGCTCTGCCTCTTCTCTAACGGCTTCACCTTTTACCTCCAAGGGATGAGGATTTTGATTTTATATCCAGTATTTACAGGTTCAGACCTTGCAGGCAACCCAGCTGGAAGTGTTGTAATACAGGCCCAAAACCAGTAACAGAAAAGCCAAGTAAAGAATCATAATTTATCCTTCCACACAGTAATTCTTCTTCCATCTTTACTGGATATCATTATCTCTTTCTAGTTTTTGTGATAATTGGTGAATCAAAATAATTCACAAATAGAAATCTTCCCATAAACAGTGGTGTATTTAAGCATATATTTATGGTAGATGAGGTTTTGGTGTGTCATCTTTGAAAGTATGGGCAGATGGATGGTATCTTTGATCCAACAAAAGCAGCCACAGAAAGAAGAGGATGCAAAAATTCAGGGTGTTTCAAGTTCACTCTCAGAGCTAAGCTGAGGTCTTTCTATTTTACTGTTGCCAAGAATGCATGCCAAGTCATTGAGGTTGACCACATTTTATTACCTCTGTTTTTGCTATTCTACCTTATTCCTGAGACAAGTGGGAAAATTGTGTCTGAAAACCGTCTTTAAACCCTGGACTCCTATATTGTACATCTTTAATGAAGACTGGATCTGTTCCATGCCTGTGTGCTTCTGTCTGGACCTCGGCTTATTAGATACTGTTGTGAAATCCATAATTATAACCAGGTTTGTGATGGGTCACATACTTTTGGATGCAAAAATTTTTGTCATCCTGATGGATCTGCTGTTTCACAGGAAATTCAATAATTAAAATCTAGAATGCTTTTAGGTTTACTTGATTTTGCTTTCCTAACCAAGGTGTGAAAAATGGCAATTTCTATATTTCTGGGAAATTAATTTTCAAGGTTGACTCTGGGCCAGTAACCTGAAGTGCTAACATAGTCCATATGGCTGAATAGTAAAGGTTGACTGAAAAGTATGAAAGTTCTAGTGTAAGTCTATTTTTCCTTCTTTTGCTAAATCGCAGGATTTCATTATACTGACAATAATCCATGGTTATTCATGTCTGAGCACTCATCCCCAGTGAAGCCAGGATGAAGGTAAAATGCATGGAATTTATTCTCTGTAGGTGCTGCATTTCATGTGGAGCAAAAGCTCAGTATTTATAATTTGCTCCCTTGTTGTATTTGTCACCTTTCTGCCCCTCGCTTAAGATTATAATTTCCACCCCATATTTTCTTTTAAAATTACCTCTCATTTTAATACCTGTTTCATGTTAAAATAAATGCTGTCACACAGCTCTTCTGCTTCCTTTATTGAGAAAACAGTAATAGTCATACGACGGTGGAAAAAAATTGAGAGGGAGGGAGAGACAGAGAAAGGAAACAGAAATCATAACCAAGAAGTTCGCACTGATTATTGAAATAGTCAGTGTTCCCTTGGGCTGTGGGGAAGGGAAGGGCACTTTTACAGTGTCTAGGAATATTTTTCTTCTGCACAATTTTGACTTTTTACCACATATTCATGCTACAGTGAGAGAGGGGAAGAAAAGAAAAAGGACTCGGAGTTTTTACAGTAAGTTTCTTCATTATCTTTCATAGTGACTCTTTCTCGTAACAAGTCCCAGGGAATCTTATTGTAAAGGTTTTTTAAACTGTTTCTTGATACTCCAGTGTAAAATTATTTAACAAGCACATTATTTTAGTCATGATTTCTCCTCCTCTGCAAAAATTCTGTAGCTTAGAACGCACAGTATCACAATGACACTTTTAATGTAGAGTTATTACAATATTTAGTAGCATGTTATAAGTAGTGGAAAATACTCATGGATTTGTAAAGTGTTTTAGTAAACCTTGGTTCCAGTTTTTGGCAAGGTTTTTAAAGGCAGAAAAGAGACAAATAAAGATAGTGAAAGACTTGAGTGAATAGCTTCTGTATGGCCAGGGCGGACTTAATACAAGTACGAGGCATTTCCCTGGGCTAGAAATAAAACCGTACTCAGAGAACTGCAATATTTTAAGAAATTCTGCCTATCAGAGACTGCTTTTTTCCTTCTGAGATGACTCTGGTTCAAGCTAAATTGAAATTAGTATTAAGGCTCACATTTATTTCACTGGACTCTGGATCTTCTGATTACAAGTCACTGGCAAAAATTCTTTCAGCTGTCAGAGTGCACAGAGGGTGATGCTGCAGCGGCAGCGGCAGAGGAGAGCTGGGGGCAATCGGTGGGGCAGAATCAGGCCCAGAGGTGGAGAGGGGAAGAAAGCAGCAGCTCTCTCCTCTGCAGTAATGTATTGGGTACTCCTTGAAAAACCTACTGTATCTCTCTAACAGGCTAAAAAATATTGTTCAATATTAAGGCTTAAGTAGCAGTAAATTACTGAGCTCCTTTACCAAAAAAAATAACCAAAGGCTTCCCCCTACAACTGCCAGATGACTACCTGAATCTGGAATTGTAGCATATTTCTCCTCTAAAACTGCTACCAATCTTCCAAACACAAGCAATAACTACATATGGACATGTTTAGCAAATCAGAAAGGAAAGATTGATTGCTGGGAAATGTTTTGTTTCCAATTATTTTCTCCATAAAAGCTAGAATTCCAGATAAACAGAGTAACAAAATCCCACTGGTTTATCTGTAAGTAGACACTGATTTAGCAATTCTATTAAAACTGCTTATTTGAAAATTACCTACCAGAGAAAACTGAAAACAAAAATCTTTTCACATTGATTTGCTTTAAGGTTACATTTAAGCACTTTGTGAGTAATACATTTAGTGCTGCTTCCATTGCAACTTTGCATTTTAGCATGAATTCTATTCTCTTCCTATTGAATAAGCCTAATTTTTCAAGCTAACATCATACAATACATTTTTCTCAAGTCCAGTATAAATACGACTTGCTAAATTTGCTTCCGATACACCAGCTAATTTTACCAGGGGAGACTAAGAGATACACAATTACTTATTATTTCTAATGTGTTTCTTAGTATGAAACTTGTCATTTTCAGCTTTTAGTGCTGACTCAGCTGTAGGTTTGTTTCCAGAATTACTAAAACAACTTTCCTCTCAGCGTAGCAAGGGACCCATGATTTACTGGTGGAGAACAGTAAAGCAGAAAGAGGCCTCTCTCCATCTTTTAATATTAAAAAACAAACTTGTAAGGGTTCATAAAACAGACTTGGAGAACTTCTGGAACACAAAAAAGTGGCAGTAGATTTCAGATTTCAGAGACAGATTGAACACAACCGTATTTAATTTGAGCTGCATCTTAAATCTATAACTTGTATTATTTCACACATTTAACCAGTGCTGCAGAACAAGATTTAGAGGGATCACTTTATATTTGCTTATACCTACCTCACATATGTCAGAATCAATCACTTTTTTGGACAGATTATTTTTTACTTACAGGCTGCAGAAAAGTGACATTTTGTACATGTAAACAGTCTCTTGGTTCACAGCATTTAATGACGGGTCTTTCCCTGCCCCAAGGTTTTGGGAACATTAAGGTACTAAGCACAGGTTTCAGAGCTTCAGAGGGGACTGTTTTAAAAAATAGCAGAACACCATTTAATTCAAAAGGGGAACTTTTTACTCAGGATATTTAGGATAAAGGAAATACTTTCAGATTTTTTTTTTTCTTCTTTTTCTGAAAGTGAAATGTCTTGCTTTCCATCAGCAGCAGCAATATTTTAATAACGAATAGAGCTTTTTACTCCTCAGCTAAAAAACCAGCACAAGAGTTCTGCTAAGGTAGTTATATTGATAAGCTTTTTTACAGACTTGTGCAGTTATATGCACATAGTCTGCATGTATAAAAGCCACGAATTTGTAAACTGTCATAAGAAAGGCCTTTGTGTTTCTTACTGTCATGATTCTCAATTAAGAGTAACCTCAAACCCTTTCTGAACCAAGTAGAAAGCTGTAATGAGAACCTGTCTCTTAGAGGGAATAAAATCCTGTAGGACATCTCCAGCAGCAACTTTTCATAGTCAGGCACAGACTGCTCTCCCAGGCCAGGACAAGTTAATAGAAGATGGCTTTTGATAAAGCTCATAGATATCACCAGTGTGTTTCACAAATGATTCCTGGGTTGCACTGATGGTTTATTTCCTCCTTATTCAGTGTCCATTTTACCACTATTGGAGCTCTCTGGTGTCTGTGGAATGGCATACGGAGGACATGTCCTGTCCTTTCCTTGAGCTAGAGTTGGAGTGAGGGGCTCACACTTCATAGCTTCAGACTCTCCTCTTAAATCACACACAATTTAGGCCTGTGAAGTTCCAGAGAGGTATCTGTTCTCAGGGCTGCCCCATTAAGATGGCATGAAGCCCTTTAGTTACATCACCAAGACAAGTAGAGTCCTTGTTGTTCTCTCCTCCAGCTCTTTCACTATTTGGAGGATGCAAAAGGAGACAGAAGAAGCAGATGCTAAAGGAGTGAAAACCCACTAACAAAAACGGAGATTCACAACAGCCTTTTATTTACCATCCCTTCTCTCTGACTCCTCACAGTTTATTGCTCTACTTGTGCTCCAAGTGTTCCTGAACATCCAAGTAGGGCTCACACATAATATATTTAACATTTACAGGGAGCACCCTTCCTTCCTGGCAGATATAGACTTACTAAGGAGAATCAAAACTTTAGATTTCTTTCATTTTAAACTTTTCTTTTGGTAGATATGAAAATGGTAGATTTCAGGAGAGAAAAAAAGTTGTTCAGGCTCCAGTGTCCTCTTTATTTGTGCTATTGCCTCTTAGTGCTTCTGTGCTCCCAGTTCTCTGGTGACCCCTGACAAACGCCATCCCAACTGAAGGTCTGGAGTCCCATACTGGAACTGTTTCACGCAATTTTCCCAAGCTACCCTCTGGCTTTTCTTAGCCATGGCTTTGTAATGACTTTCCACAGCACCACTGAGATGGAGTATTTCCACATGTATTAGCTCAGGCCCTGGCAATCAGAAAAAACTGTTTGACTTGTATGGACCTCTTCACATCCAGAGCAAAATGGGGTACTCAATTTCGACTCAGCCATCATGCAGTGTTGTCACTTCAGACTTTTCTCATCCTCAAAATTATTTTACACAATCATGTCCAGCCCTTAACTGCTGTAGAAATAAAGAGCAAGTGTAACATATCTTGAATAATAAGGAGCTGTCAAAGTAGGGGGAACATGTATCTTCACAAATGTTCTGTATGGTATGTTTTTGCATACCCTGCTCAAAGCAGCAGACCTTCAGTGGTGTGTCTTTGTTAGGGAAGGTTATTTTCTTCAGCCATATTAACAAACTACTGGAGTCAGAACAGTCTGTAGCCCTCATGTGCATGCAGGAAAAGTAAAAAATTATGAACTAATCAAGCATAGGGTTTGATCTATCATGTGAGCAAATATTTCAAACCACTTTTAATTGGCACTTTTCCTCATGTTAATTGACTTAAGGTAAGTGAACAAATTGAGAAACACATGCTGCTAAAGCACAGAAAGACAGGGTTGCAGACAGAGAGGGTCTAGTAGCTTAAGGAATTATTAACCACTGGCTGATCACTTTTACTGGCCAGATAAAAACTATTCATGCCAACTTAAACTGCTCATGTCCAGAAAAGCAATAGCACTGATATAATTTTTTTCATATGGCTAATTCCAACTCATAATTAGTGCTTTTTTTATTTTTTTTTTCCAATAAATGGGTGATGTTAATGGCTACCCCTCACCATCACAGAGTAAGTGTTCAATTTTGGTTTTGTCAGAAGCATATTATGTGATGTAGGCAAAATATTTAATCTTGGTATAGCTTTGTTTGTACAAATATGTACTTTGCTTTTTTCCTGATACAATTTTATAATTTATTTATTGAGCTTATAAGATTTTAATGGCAGGACAATTTTACTGTGCATGCACATAAAAGAAAGTGTTTAGAATTGTAGCAGACATTACTTCAATGTTAATAAAAATGCATCACTGCACCCATTGCTTGCACTTACCAACTGTATGCTTTGCATACAGAGAGTTTGGAGTATACATTCACACAGTGTTCTTCTCCATCACTTTCTCATTTTGAACATTAATTGTTTATACACTTAAACAATACATTAATAGAGATTCAGAAAGAAAACAGTTGGATGTTCACTGTTATCCCAGGATATTGTGTTCATTTTCTAATAAGTGCCTCTAGTGCACTGGGGATCCTAATCAATGTAAATATTGTTTAAGACGAACATTGCAGTGGGCATACCACGAAGCCAGACCACCAGCAGAGCATTAAACAAGGACAGATGTGAATGCCAGGGTAAAAATGAAGACATTCCTGAAGTATAAGTATGTTACTTATAATATATCTGTTTATAGGAAATGTTCATGAAAAGAAAAGAAAAGGAAAAAAAAGCAAAAAAAAAAAGCACCAAAAACTTCTGGAAAATTAAAATGCCAAATAAAGTTATAATGTTTAGAGACTGCAGTTTTACATTTGCTAAAATAGCTGAGAGTGCATGATATTCCAGGATTTAAAATAATTAAGATCTTATAAACTTAATTTTGTATGACTGCTGTTATGATTTTACAGAGGTTTAATCACTTTGGGGGTTACCTGTACAGGAGCAAAATGCATGTTTGTATTTTATACACTTTTTTCACTCAGAGGTAGTATCTTCTATAAGATTGGAGGATATAATTAGGAAAACAGACAAATAGCCTTACATTGTCTCTCTCAACTCGTTCAAGGAGAAGCAATGAGAGAGATAAACCTCTTCCAGTTCTGGTGATTTATACAGATCATCTGATTCCTGCTTACTGCTTAGCAGATTCATGTTGATTGCTTAGGGATTCACCCTAACTGCCAATTTCCTTGAGCAACAATACAGCATGTTTCCTACTGATGTTTAAACACCGGCTTATTCCTTACTGGCTTTGTAGTCAGGAAGCTCTCTGCATTGCTCTGATTTGGAGATTATGGGTGACATTTGCAACGGGTTCGGAGTCCCCACCATACTGACTATTAAAGGGGTTTGTGCACCACCTGTCTGTCCCTGGAAGGGCAGGGAAGGCAGCAGTGCCTGCTGCTCTGGAGCTGCCAATGGCACAGGCTGACCCAAGTGGGGCAAGGAGAGGGAGGAATTCCCTCTGGGGAAAGTTAGGCAGGATGGGGAGCCCTTCTGGGGGCAGGCAGAAAGAATCGGAGGTTCCCTCTGGAGGACAAAAGGCTCAGGGGAAGTGGAGCCACCCCAGCTGATAGGGTGGTTTGGAAATAGGGTTGCCATTATTTCTCAGGGATGCTAGAGAAAAGGCAGTCCTCTCCATTTTCTATGGAGAATGGGAACTCAGACGTTCTTATTTAACTAAGACATATTTTCAGAGTCCTTAATCTTCAGCAATACCCAGAGCTGGAAGGTCTCAGCCCCCAACTGGCCTCAGAGATGAAGCATTTGTTAGGCCGGAGTCTCTTAAAAGTTTTTGTCCCAAACCCTGTAGCTTTGATCTGTAACAGTGAATGAAACAGATGAATTTAAAGCAAGCCACAGTGTTTGATAGCTGGCTGGATGTCAGGCTGTCATTACAGCAGAGCTCTTGGTAGGAGTCTGATTTAGCTTCAATATTGATTTCTCAACTAGTGATGGCAGAGAATCTTTCGGAAATAGCATATTGGATTACTGTCTATTCTAATGATAATTTAGAACTGAGTTGATTAAACAGTATGGTTCAGGATAGGTCAGCAGACCTTATTGTTCCTTGTTTTCTATTTTGTAGTAAAGTCAACCACAAGAGCAGTCATCTAAAGTGTGATTAGCACAAATACTATTGTTGTTTGACATGGTGTATCAGATATAATGATTTCCATCCCAGATCTACAGCTTTGCTTTTTTACATTCTTGATTGCATAATTGAAAGCAGCAGCTTTATCTTTCTACTACCTTTTGTAGAAGTCATTCAATAAATAGTGGCAATTACATTACAAAGAGAATGAGGTAAAATGCACTTCATTTCACTAGCTCTTGCCCAGTGCAAGAGTACTCTGTACTGAACCAAAGCATTATATTAACTTTTAAGAAAACAACTGGAAGTATGCAGAGTGTGTGTCAATATTGAAAGCACCATGTAGGCTGCAGAAAAATCACTTAATGTCTGAGTTACCCTGTATTCAGTATCACCCTGCTGGGTGGTTATTCATGTCAAGTATAGGATTTAATATTAAGAGCAGTCACTGCACTAAAAGGAAAAATATGTTTACTGCTTTCAGAATTTATTTTGCATTTGCCTATAAAGCCTACTCCTACTAACAGGAATTGCTTTGACAAAATTTAGGGAAATCAGGAATGAACCCTAAAAAAAAGCCACTGCTAGAAAAATACATCCATTTCTTGAAAAATACATACTTATGATTGACTACATGCCTGTTAGTATTTCCATGACTACAGAGGATACTGATTGATCCCTGCAGGACTATGCATGTATAAGTGCTTGAAGGATCAAGTTCTAATTTTGTTCAATATCAAAGCTAATTGCTGTAGATACTATTGAGAAAAAATGGACATTGTCTTTTTGTTGGGGTAGGTAAGGATATTCCATGAGTTTTTTCATGAGGTGATTTATTACACATTCACATTTTTAAAATTGTCCAAATACAGCCAGTAACTATTTATACAGTTAAATTTAACAACTATGAAATATATGTTATGGTGCCAGTTTGAAACATATTCTTAATAGCTAGTTTTATATATGATGGACCACCAGGAACCTGTCATCAGAATAATACTGTGCTTTTTTATACATTTTCTCTGGATTTCTTTTACTTAACAGGCTGTTTAATAATACTGTAGTCAAAACTGAACAACAGAGATTAATGATTTGATGTAAGAATACATGAATGTAAAAGTTAAGTGTGTATAACATTCTATCTGGTGATATACTGTGTAAAGCTCTCAAATGTGTGAAGATGAATTTGAGAGATAACTGTTGTAGAAAATCAATGCATAACAGAGAAAATACAGAGGGTGTCTCTTTTAAAGGCTGTCTGTTTTTTTCTTTTAATGGGAAAGCTACTAGAGACCACACAACAAACAAAAAACCAAACACCTCCATCTAAACCCAAAACCAACCAGACCCTAAAAAGCCCAAACCTGTTATTTCAAGGAATTCCTCAAAGCTATACAAGAGATAAGAAAGTGACCTAATCATAAAATAATAAATTGAGGAGCAGGAGGAATATACATTTTACTTCTCCTTTACTCAGTTATTCTTGTGTATGAAAGTTTCTGCTTTGCAGATGCTGCATGTAACAGCAATGTCATTTTTTCCTTAATGCTCTTGATTTACTAGGCTCGTAAAATGTAAGACCAGAAGCTCTTCTTAATATGGTCTCATTCTAACACTCACACATGCAAGCTGTGTTTTGTCTTTGTGTTAATACAAGAGAACCTTACTTGGTCCATTTGTAAAGGAGCATAAATGCTTCCTGCAAAAGGGGAAAATAATTATATGTGAATTTGCAGCATCAGTTCCTAGATTAACAGTCCTCAGCTTGATCTTGGTTTTTTTTCAGCACGATACCTTGAAAACCCATTCACAAGGAAGAAACAGGGGACCAGGGGTGTCCCTCTGCAGGCAGAATAGCCAAGCAAAATCCCTTTCTCTTGAATCAACAGCAAAAAACTACTGACCTCCATGGGGATGGGAATGGCCCTTGTCTTGCCTTTTGGCTTTGCAGCCATTTCCAGTAGGCAGCATGGTTCCTTTGGCAGCAGAAGCCAGCTGATACACTAAGCTACACTAAAGTAGTGTTTAGAGAGATACTAATTGCTAACATCCTCTGCCAGTCAAGCCGACACTAACCAGGCCAGCTGCTAGGTGTGTGTATATACATGCTCATGATCAATCAATAAATAGATATGTGCATATACCCCAGGAAAAATCTCTCAGTAAGGTGACGAGGTCTTCCTTTAAATCAAGCACTTGACACTAATAAAAACAGTGTATTCGGCCATAAGATTTGCATACTGACTGGCTACAAAGTAAGTCAGTATTAAGCAAGCCTTTCTTTTCTGTGCTCTGTTGCTTTTTTCTGTATCACAAGCATATTTTGTATCTTTCCGGTCATTTGTATGCCTACCCTTAAAAAATTTAAACTTATTGTTGTCTTGAAATTATTATAATCAAAGGAAATACAGTGGAAATTTGGCAAGAACTGCATACATTTATGTTCTGCAGTTTTAAAATGACCGAAAAATTTGTGTATAAGAAAATACTGCTTGATGATTTGTTGAAGTAGACAAGTAGTAATTAGGAAAAAAATCTTACTAAGCCATCATATTGAATACAGCTATTTGCTGATATTCTTATTAGTAGAAAAATAATAAGTTAACATAAGCTGTGCACAAACAGAAGTGTTGCTAGTGACCGTAGAGATGCCACCAACCGAATTTTGTATCGAATATTTGCTTCTGGGAACATTTCTTACATTGTTGATTTCTGTGGAGGAAAAAGAGTGAATGATTTTACAGAGACAGAATTAATTTAAACAACACATTTGGCTGAAAATACCTTGTTTTCTGTGAACTTTGCTCTCACTCGATATTCAGTCCTGAAAGACTGAACAGCCAATCTCCATTTCAGCAAAATACTTAAATGCAGATTTAACTTTAATCCTATCAATTTTACTGAAACCACACATTTACTAATGCTGGAGAGAAACCAGCACAGCTATAGATTAAAAGTTAGAAACTTCAACTTTGTGGCAATTTGCTCAGAGCAGAGTAAGAGATCTGCTCCATAATTAACATCTGCGTTTAAAAAGATGTCAAAAAAAGAACTAGAGAGCATATTTTCCTTCTCTCTTTGGATGTTTCTTTGTGTTTCCAGTAATATTTTTAGGACCTATTCCTCCAAATATTTTTCTATATATGTAATTCAATGCCTATGGTGAATACTATTGAATTCACCAGGGCTAGTTTCAAAAGCAAAGTTACTTATCTGGGCAAATGAATGCTAGACCAGGCTCTTAGGCAGCTCCCCATGACAGTAAAGAGGAGAAAAATATGCTTGTGGGACTAAGGCCTGGAGGATTGGGCCCATAGCCAGTGACATTATAATTTTTTTTTTTTAATAACGAGGAAAACCCACGCATGAGTGAAACCATATGGAAAACTGAGTTAAGGTGAGGAGGTTTTAAATAATGCTTATTTATCATTTTGAAAGAAAAAAAAAAACTGTTCCTGTCTATTGCATTTTATACCTTAAATGCAAGGACTGATTCTTTAGCCAAAATTCCTCTCCTTGTCAAGGGGGAAATTATCTGCTCAGACTGCTGCAGGATCAGGCCCTGAAAGGTCGTTTCATGCTTATTGGCAAAGCTTGCTCACTTCCACCTCTCTCTTATTTTTCTGCTTTTCCTATCCCCGCACAGGAAAAAAATGAAAAGTTAAGCTAAAATACATTAACTAATATTGGTTTATTAATTGTAGAATTCGACTTATCCTTTTGCCATTCATCTGAAATTAATTAAGTGTGTAGAATTACAAGATGGGTGTACCACAGGCAGCAGTCCAGGCTCAAGTTAATCAAAAGAGCACATGTTGAATGCATACAATTTAGTTAAGGTTAATCCAGTGAAGATGATCCCTCACTGGTCCTAATTACTCTAGGTGATAGATTGTGGAATGAGAAAATAGGAAGGAAAGGAAATTTTGTCCTTCTGGCCTACCAGGATTTTCTAATTAGATTTAGCAGGCTATGCATGGGAGCAAATAGTTTCAATTTAAAGAAAAGACCACGCTCCAAGGGTTCTTGTCTGAAATGAATGTAAAAAACTTTGAACTAATATGGTTAGGTATAATGCCTTCAAAATAGAAAAGTTACAGCTGATCATTGTGCCTCTATGAGCTTTCATGCTATCGATAACACTGAGACCCTCTGAGTGCTTCAGCCGTAATGTAAATGTGTTGTTGGAACTGTGATATTACTATTTAGCTTTTGAGTAAAGGTGCTGACACAATAAGACAGGCCAAATCTGATATTTCATGACCTTCACCCAAGGAGCAGGATAGAGCTAATGTGCCATAGAAATATATTGGTGTTGCATTAGCAAAGGCCTTTTCATTTAATGTTCTTTTATTATGTCAATCCCAAAGAAAACAAAGGTGTTTCTGGGAAACTTTGATTCATGTTCTGTGCTCATTACCTCATTAAGTTATTTTTTTCTCTTTGTTTGTCCTTTGTTTCAGTTTTCAAGGAATCTTATGGAAAGCTTTTGTTTTCTGCATGCATATGCATATAAAAGTTGTCAAATAATTTGCCCTGTTTTTCAGGTTGGTGATATATTTTTGCTCAAGTGGAGGTATCTGTTTCTGATTTATTAACATTTGATCCCCTGGTTTCCTGCCATTGATCAAGACTAATACTCAGCTCAGCTGATGAGTTTTATATGAAACCTGATATTGCAGGAAACAAGAAAAGTTAGTACCATTTTTAATATTTTTCTACTTCAAGTTTTTCAGGACCACAGCGTGCACACAAAACACCTAACAGTATCGGGCAGTATTTCTTTTTAACCACGTTTCCCTGGGATAATTTTTTTTTTTTTTAACATTAAACAAGTGTTTATCAATAGAAGAGATGTTTGCTCGGTGTCATTCACATCCTGTAAACTGTATATACATTTACACCCTGCCGCCAAAACATGGTTTCACCCTACTACTGACCGTCTGTCTGCCATTCAATCTCTAGTTAAGTCACGGTCAATAAGGTCAACTCTTTGGCAACATCTGTATTTGATCAGTTCACACAAAATAGGAGCCTTCCTAATGCCTGACAACTCTGAAGTATTTTAAGAGGCAGCATATTACAATAGTTGATTCACCACTGCTGCAGACGCTGCACTTGGAAGATTTCACCTCCTCTGAGGAATTGAAATGTGAAGATTAAAATCCTTTTTAGCAAAATAAATCTCTGAAATGAGTAGGTTTAGCAGTGGTGTAGTTTCTGGGCTGACAAGAAGCGTTTAGCAGTTTTTCTCCCTAAATCCCTGGTCCCTCCGTGTAGGGATTTGGGTTTGTGATATTTTATATTTTAACCCGCTTCTGTACACAGATTATGTTTAAAGCATGTTTAGCTTGTTGCAATGATGAGAATTAAAATCAAAAGAAAAAACTCTCTGCAATTTTACTTCAAAAACTGACAGTGAGGATCAATGCAGATAATTGTTTCTCGCTGGTGTTTCCACATTTGGCACAGGCAGTACTTTTCAGAAAGTTGATATACTTTCCTCCAGAAGGGTGACTGCAAATTCTTCTCTCAAAGAAAGCAAAATATTCTGGGTGGAATCCTGGCACCACTGAAGGTGATGGAAAATACACTGGCAAAAAGGAGGGAGACAGGATTTAACCTGATGTTACCACTGCTATTTCAACGTTGGGAGAAAACCTAAGGTACAAAGTTAGAGATTCGATTCTAAGTGCAGTCAGGCTGGTGCCATTTTATTGATGTTCCTGGGTCAGGAGCAAATGAGAATAAAATCTGACTTCTGGGGATGGGATTTTCTTTAGGAACAAAATATTTGACTCTGAATCTCAGACAACTGAAATAACAAGTGGCCTCTGATGTCCTTATATTTTGTCATGGCGAGATTTGGAGCTGGCTACAGATGATCATACATTCACAAGTAATGCCTCCAGTGCTCCTAGTATTGGTCTTCCTTGTTATTTTCAGCACTGAGGAATCCCTAAACACTGAAATGGTTTCTGTCTGCTGGGTGAGGGCAGAACTTGGATAGGACGGCAAGAGTACGGCAGCATCCCACCGACAGCTACAGGGTTTAGAAGGGAGTGATCCTCAAAACAGGACTTAGCTGAGCAGTGCCAAAGGCAAGGGGTCATCGGGAACTTTTGGGAGGATGGCTTTTTTAAAGATTTTTATGAGCTGGGTTTAGTTCAGAAAATCTGCTGTTGAGAAATTAATGTTGTTTATTTTTAAAAAGAATCCATTTCTATTTGTTTTCTGTCATGCTGAATTTTTGATGGAAACATTTGATTGAAAAATATAGCAAGGTGCAGTTCAGGTAGTTCAAATTAAAAGGACTGAGAACAGTGATAAAATTTAAAAGCATCTTGAAGCAGTAATATCAATGCATTGCCTTTTTTCTATGTAATTTTAGTTCTTCCAGAACTCTGAAAACCTTAGAGGAAGCTTGCACTGGGTGCATGTGTTGGGTTTAGGTACCATTTACAAACAGCAAATTCAAAACCAAACTAAATATTGGGAATGATGTAATCCAGAAAAAGCAGCAGAAAATGCATATGAAGTTTTCTTCCTCCCTTTATTACTGCATGTATAACACTGCTAGTCTTTTCCATCTAATACTCACCAGTGCTTTGACTATAACGTAACTTTCACCACCATAATTTGTTCTCCTGTGAAGCTGCTTAAATAATTCTAGTTTAAGAATACAGTATTACATTTGTTCTGAAGTTCTTTCTACCATGCTCACGAGTTTCGGTAGCACAAACTTTTGATCCTTTACAAGGTCAGGGAGAAGTAGCTTGAGATCTTCTAATTAGTCAGGAAAAAATACTCAAAGGCTAACCCGTGTTTCTGGATTGTCTTGTCAGAGTAAAGACAACATGATTTTCTTGTCTCGGATGATAGACTGTTGATGGAATATAAATATTAAATGAAATCAGAAGCGTAATGAAAACTGTGGGAGAAAGCCTAATAGATGAGCTGCAGTCTGGCCAGCTGCCACCAAAGCCAATGACAATCTAGACTTCTACTTCACTAAAACCTGTGTCCGGTTCTGGTCAGTTCAGCCCATTGTTGTCTCTGCAACTGACTGCTGCATCAGGCCCTGGGCCTCAGGGGATGTCACCTCTGAGCTGGGAATGTGTGGAAACCAGATGACTCATTACATGAGAGATTTCCTCTACAAAATATCTCAAAATCAGTAGTCTAAGAAAATCAGGCAGAATATAAAATTCATTGAAGAAGTGATAGATTATCTTCTGAGGTCTCTTTCTTAAAATACTTCTAAACTGGGCTGACTTGTCTGTTAAAAACTGATTCTAAAAGTGAGAGGTGCTAAAGGGATACTCATGGAGGCTGGAAAATTAACAAACTGAGACTTTGTGTCACACAAAGGGCATTTCCTGAGTTTTCTTGAATATTTTCAGTAAAGCACAGGAGGAGAGAAAAGATGCTGAGCAATTTTAATAACAAGTAAAGACACCACAGATAGTACTAAAGCCCTATTTTCAAGGTCCTTATTCCCATGCATTTGAAAGAGCCAGAAGCATCAGAGAAAATAGAAATAATAAAAGTGGAAGCATAGTGATTAAAAATATAAAGCTGGAAAATAACAGTGACATTCATGGGAAAATGTAACCCAGTACACTCAGGGAACGTAATTTGAAACACAGACATTCAAAGGGAGGGAGAATCCTAGAAAGCAGCAATGCTGAAAGAGACCTCAGGGTCAAATGAGACATGAATTTGCAATATGATCTAACAGCATGACCAGTCAGTGCAGTTGTGCTGTACAGAGAATGGCATATCTGGGAATGTGAAGGTCGTCCTCTTTCCCGATGTGGCTCTGACCGCACCAGGAGCTGGGTCTCTGCTCATCGGGAAGGAATTGAAAAGTGGGAATAACTAAGGAGAGAGGAGAGAGTGGAGTGACACAAGAGTGTCTTTGGACAGAATTGCAATAAAAACACCCAGTCAGCACTTCCTGAAGGCTTCAGGCACTGAGTAAGTACCTTTGCTTTGGGTCTGCAATGTTTGGGGGTGACTGCACTGTGCCTTCTCCCTGTGCTCAGAACCACCCCAATGTGAGCTTCAAGGCTGCTCGAGACTGGTAAATCAGCAGATTTGGGTCTCTGTGCCCTCAGCTGACTGTTCACACTGGCTGGAAGCCCATAGACCCCCTATGCTGTGGCAGGGACCTTCGGAAGCTGGCAGCAACGAAGCAAAGGCTCAAATTGCAGCTCAGTGGCGCTTACAGAGCAGTGGAGAAAGGTGCTGCTGCTCTCCTTGCAAAGGTGTCCTCCCAACCCAAGCAGTCACCAGGAGGATATGGGCCTTATGCTGCCCAGCCAGGGGGAGGCAAGATCTCCTACCACTCTGGACAATCATTCTGGGCTAAGGGCACCCTACATACCCCTTATTGCCCCTGAAAAGGCAGCAGGAGGCAGAAGCTCTGAGGGACTGTGCAAGCAGCAAGCTGGCCCAGGCACCAGGGAGGCACCCCAGTTCCCAGCCTCCATGCCACGGCTGAAATACATTTCATATAGACAATCTGATACTGTGATCATGGGGAAGAGAAAGCCAAAATTCAAGGCTTCTCCCTTCCACAGTCCCCCAGTAATTGTTCCATGAATAAATGGGAGGAAAAAATGCAAATGAACCTGCAAATCTGCACCTCTCAGGACAATTGCATCTGAAAAGGCTTATCATTATCAGTTTGATAACCACTTGGAGCTGTATTCCCTGTCCTGGGTAATTGACTCTATGTGTAAAGCAGGCTGACCAGGAAAGCTTATGTGGAGAACTACCACCTTCACACCTCCCTTGACCTGTGTCCCTCCAGCCATTGGTTTGCTCTCCCAGAGGAACTTAGAGCAGTTCTTCTGACTGCAGTTGTTTTCCCTAGATTCCTCCAGCAGCAGCAGCACGATGTCATATCACGTTGTCATCCTGTGGACAGGCTGCCCTGGCTGGGGGTAGGGACAGGTCACTCTTCCCTGGGAACTCCAGGACTGGCTCCAAAGCTCAGGGGGCACCAGGGCCACGTGCAGTTCTCAAACACGTGTGGGTTTTTTATGTTACTAGAAGTTTTTTAATGTCCACTTTTCAAAATCATTCTGTCAAACCTAAAATAGAATAGAGACCCTTGATTTTTTTGTCTGCTTTTGCTCCTTGCTTTCTGCTGTCTGTATTTCTATCAGTAGTACATAATTGGATTTTATGCAAAAAAGTTTGAAATTCAGCTAGGAATGCTGGTTGCTAACTAAAGCCCACGTATGAAATTGCAAATGACCATTTATAAGGTCAAATATCCTTTTCTTCAGCATGTTAACAGAGGTCTGAAATGTAAGTTTAGACATGTACAATGTAAAATTCTAATAATGTCTATCAAAAATTTTCAATATAGATGAGTGGATGATATTTGCATATATGGAATCATAAATAAAATTCATTAGAAACCACTGAGGTTAATAGAATTCCAAAGGAAACTACATATTTTAGGTCACTGAGGTCTGGTAAGAGAAATTATTGTGGTTTGAATTTCCTTTTATTATTGTTATTAAGAAAAATTTAACAGTTCGAAGCCAAGATGCAACACAAAAATATTTTTCATATACGCAGCCAAATTATTAAGATGGTGAAGTAATATTTTGTCCAGTAGATGGCCAATTATCTGTTAGTACAAACTGAGAAAAGTTAGCAAAATCTTTGCTTTGCCTTGTCTTGTCTCCTCTCTCCTCCCTTTCCCCAGAAATGTTTTGTGCCAGTCCCTCCCTCCAGCAAAATGCATCTGGGTACAACCCTGGGTGTGACCAACAGGGTAATTAGGCAAAAGCTCTGTAAATTGCAGCTATGTCTCCCCATACTCCATCTTTCTGCATGCTTAAAAAGTTAACTAAGTGATTGTGCATCGAATTCAATGTTTTGGATGCTGTTTTTTCCTGCAGCAGATGATTTTTATCTAGAGAATATAATAAGTAGTAGATGGGAGATGAATGGCCAGCTATTATCAGTTTCTACACAAGCAGTATATCCTTTGATTGGCTGACAAATTTAATTAGGATAATTCACCAGAACACTAATTAAAAACCCAAAATAGTTTGCACTAGACCCACCACTTTTAATCTCTACCTTAGAGATCACATTTCATTCTGTCAAGCAACAGTATTTAACTAAATTAAATGAAACCCCACTCCATTAGTGCTGAACTGAAGAAACCTTAGCCCAGTTTATATTTCTGCTGTGCAGGCAGAGTCCTAATTCAGTTCTGCAGTGCTTGTTCCAGAAAGCAATATCCAAAAACTCTCCAAATAACACTGTGCTGAGTTTGAAGGACAATGGAAAAGCAGAAAGGAACAGGAGGATTGCAGGCACCAGGTCCTTCCCAAAGGCTGTGATAACACAAGCTCACTGCTCCCCAGAAATGATGCAAAGACATAAATGAGCAATGCTGCTAGAAATAGTGTTAGTGGTGGTTCTGTCTGCTTCTCCTTTCACCTAGGACCTAGATCTGCAGGTTAAGTTGTCTTTCTGGCTCAGCTCCTCATTCTCACAGTTTTGCAATCATGGCTCTTGCCCCACTATGTCATGAGTGGTTTGGGTTGCCATGGGATTTTTGCTTCTTTTGGGGGCTTGTGTTAGCCATCTGTTCTCTTCATGGAGCTGAAGGTTGAGAGGACATATTGTGACCCACCTGTGCTGGCCAGGAGACTCCAATGCTGCCTGTCCTGGGGGTAGTGGGTACAGTTAGGGTAGACTCAGTACAACCCAGAACCAAGCAAACCCCCCCCCCCAGGTTTCCAGCAGCTGATGTGGGGAATGGGGCAGCTCATTTGTCCTGCAAAAGATCCACAGGGGAAGGTGCTTCATAAGGTGAAAATTCAATAATTGCACACCAAGTTTTTGAATCTAGTTAATTTTAGCTACCATCTTGACTGCCAAATCTCCTGCTATTTTCTGTGGTATTCCCAATGCCATCTTCTGCAAATTACTCTGTGTAATCTACTCTGCCTCTGCCCTTCTGATTTTAAGGTGTTGCTGCAGAAAGAGAAAGGTCATCCTTCCCAGAGCAGTCTCAAGCCAGGACATGAGGGATTACTCATGAGTGTGGGGTTTTTCTCTCCTGCTTTAGGTGCAGGTAAGGCAAGGGACTATCAGTGTGTAGGCCAGGGAATGGGCTGATGGTGATGTTCCATTGTGTACGAAATGAGTGAGGGGAAAAAACAACTTCTCTATTGACAGACAGAAGTATAGCATTAAAGATGGCATCTTTCTAATTTATTTTCCCCTTCCCTAAAATGGTAGCAAGATATCCACCCTATTGTTGGTGATACAAAGGTTATTTCTGTAATATTAGCAAAAGGCTTAGAGAGTTCTTGAGATCCTGCATTGTTTTGTTTCAGATCTGTGTTTATAAGCTCAAGTACTTATTCTGCTTTCTTGAATCATCCTGGACACAAATAACATAATAAGGAAAAGAACCATGAAGTTTTTATAAAATTAAAATCTCCTTATTGTTTAACAGTTCTCAAGACCTTCGAGGCCCAAAGTGACAAATCAAGGTTTCTGATACATTCCCTTAGGTTGTACTTTTTTATTTTGATATACAGTTGCTGTTAAATCACTCTTTCAGCAATAAACACCCCGTTGTCTTTGAAATACAACCCACATAGACCACTGTGGGAAGGTGGCCACTCCATCTATCTCCCTCCACCCCTCTGCTGTAGAGGGGTGAGAACATTCTGCTCATCTTCAGCCTTGCTTTGGGTCCCTGGGTTGCTCTAGAGAGCAATGTGGCTTCAGACAGACATTCAATGCCTTTTCTCCACCAAAAGACGAAACCACAACTCCAAGTCCCTTTACAAAGAGAAGCCTGTATTTTTAACTCCTAGCATATTACTGGGAAATTGTCTCTGAAAGAAGTGAGAAACACATGATCAGACAAGATCAGGAGAAAAGTCAGCTATGTCATGCAGTATGGCTAGGGGTCAGGACAATCATTAGCTGATTTGCATATTTCTAAAAATTCTGACTCCAAAGCTTTACCAGTACTTCTGAACTTTATCCATACCATGAGATATTTTACAATAAAGAGGAACTGGTAGCCCTCCTTCCCACTAGCAATGAGCAAAAGGGGATTTTGTCATAGTCTGCTAGAGCCCCAGTGGGATGACTGGTGTTTAATTTGAGTTACAGCATCCCTTACCTGCTTGCAGGAGAAACTGTAAAAGGAGAGAGCCTGTCTCCATAGCCAACTTGGGAAGATTCAAATTTTCTGTAGTTGCTTTTGAACCTCTGTTTGTTCCTTGGTGTTTTGCAGTCATGCCATTTAAACAAGCATGGAACTGATCCCATTCCCAAAATATCATTAACAGTGCTGGTTGGCAGATGATGAGATTGTTAGAGGTATTATCAAAAAAGAAAAATCCTAAGTCAGGAGTGATTACTCTTTCTAGCTTGCTTTGTCTTCTTAGCAGCCCGTTTTCCTTTGATGAACTTTTCAGACTGAAATTCCTCTTTCCTGAGCAAATCCTTCATTTGAATTTTTTTAAGTGTTTCACTTATTTGTTTTTCCCCTGTGTATTAGTTCAGGAAACATTGATGCTTTTGATAGACTGTTTTTTTCTGTCTCCAGAGGTTTCTTTTGAAAATGAGAAGAAAAGTAGTCTCCCGAATTCCCAATATATTCTGAAAGTACCAACTTCTCAGAGATTACTTAGGATATGCTTTTTATTAAAAGAATCAGAAAAGCCAACTCATTAATTATTAAAATTTGTGGTTTTATTGAAAATATTGTTCTCACTAAAACCTCTCTAATATAATTCTGTATTACAAAAACATTCATTAGATCATTAGATAAATGAACATGGGTAATACACCCTTTGATGTACCCTTCTTAAGAGCTTTAGGTCTGTCCATCATTTCCTTTTCCGCAAGTTTATAAGTTTTTTTTCAAGAATCAATGCAGGCATTTTGCTACGTTTCTTTGGTGTTCCTGTAGAAGAATAAGGTTCTAGTTGAGTGGAAGTCTAAAAGAGCCAGTTTCCAGGGCATGAAACACTTTCATTTAAAGGGGCAAAGGTCAACTCAACAAGAAGTTGAGTCATGCCAAAAGCAGGACAAGCGTGTCCACTGGGAGACAGGGAGAGAGTGAGCAGAAGAATGTCACAGAGAGGAATTCTCTGCCTGGGGAAGGTGTTTCAGTCTGGAGCAGGTTGCAAGCAGTGATGGATCACCAGAGCCTACTGGATTCACTTCATCACCTCTAATCTCTGACAAGCATGGGAATATTTGTTAAATAATCTTATAACCATATAGCAGCTCATATCCAGCTTCTGGACCCACTAGTGCATGTTCTCTAATTAAAACCAGGGAAATTTGCAATCCTAGTTACAACAACACATCATTACTGTATTTTTTCAGATGTCTCCAATCAATAATAGTATCAGAGGTTACAAAGATTCCAGTTTGTGTATTTTGCAATCATTCATATTTTTTGTTGGTTTGCAGTATTAAAGAAAACACATGTGCGGTGCTTAGCAGAGAATTATTACATGATCTGCAGAGAAACTAGAAGATTGAACTTAATGGGATTTGGTTTTAGAGAAACTTTTGAGGGATTTCTGTTTGTTCACCTGGTGCTACTTTGCCTTCAACCTGCCAGCATCATCTGAAAGAAAGTGCATAAGCACACACGTGTGTGAACGCCTGTATGTATACTTACGACTAGGAGAAAAAGAACAAGATGACAACACTTCGTCAGGCTGTATCCTCCACAGTGCATGCATTAAAAAAGAAAAATTGTTTCAGAGATTTCACTTTCTCCCATTTTTTTCCTAGTGAATACACTTTGCACTGCAATTGTGCTTAATGTGGGTTAATTTCCTTGATTCTGCAAGGCTGAACAATAAAGTCCTCCATATAGTGTCAGCTATGGTAATATGATTTTTACAAAAGTGTTACAGAGTTTTCCAGAAGTGCTGACTGCAGATTGCAAGTGTGATTGATGGCTGTGGGTGCAAGATGTGTATTCATAGATAAGGTGAGTAGCTGATCACACATTCTCATTTCCTACTGAGTGCAGGCTTTGGTCTGTTTGAGAGGTTTCACTTGAGGAAAGACCTCTAAAATAGCCCAGAAAACTGGAGCAGAACTCGGCAACAGGAAAATGCTGTTAGATAATTTTATGCCATGACCTAAATATTTTACAGTACCTGGAGCCATTTGACACCACAATGAAGTGTTTGGAGGTTTATTTAACTCTTGTTAATCACCCGAAAATGTGAATACTTATTCTGCAGTTTATATGACCAGATCTATACTGCCTTGGTCTGGATATTGGTCCTAAAACACCATGGAGGCAGACTTTCTCATGAGATTTTTTTTCTATCATAACCTATTCTGCCTCAATTTTTCTCATCTCAGAACCAGCCATTTAGCCAGCCAGTCAGTTGTTATTAAAACAAAACATTCTCCTCTTGTAGTCCAAACACCAACAGCATCGCCTGGTAATATTCAGCAGACTTGGAGCTGCAACCTGCCAGTGCATTCCTATTGTGTAAAGCATTCACCCATTCCCAGTAGATTTTAATTTACTCTAGCAATGGCTCGACTAATTCACACACAGCACATTGTAATGCAAATGGAATGGTTAAAATAGATCACACATCTCTCCTTCCTCTCAATTTCGGTCTAATGCATCATCGCAACTTATTCTGTAAACTGTTGAAGCCATCTTCATTCAACTGTAAACTAAAGAGGCTAGATGTCTATCAGACAAAACCAAAACAGTTCTTGATTAATCACAACCTCTTGACCTAATGAGTGATAGCTGTGTTAAAAATGTTGTCATTATCTAAATGGAGTACCCAAAGGTCCAGCAGATCCTAAGCAAATTGACTCTCTTCTATTTTAAACAACACTGGAAGATGAACTCCTGGGTTTATACTGGAAAAGGGACATCACTCATTTTTATCCAACATACCTGCTTTTAGTGATATTACCCACACACGTGGGTTTTACAGAATCTTAACAACTGAAGTGGTTTATATGCTTTTAAGACTAATTTTGGGGTTTATGTGTACATTCATCACACTAGAGCTGGTTGCTCAATATCTACCTAAATGCACAATATTAATAATACATGTTAAAGTTCCTTCTTAGGCTTTCTGTTAGATGCTAAACATCATTAGCACTAGATATGGAATTCTGCCTTTCCAGGGTTTGTATAAATGTTATTTGCTGTGCTGAAGGCACTTTTCCAACATGTAAAATGTGCATCTCTGTCTGTGCATGACAAAATGATGAATCTTTAAAAAGCCAGTTTTTAAAGCTATATATTGCCAGTATTTTGATTAATAATCTGGTCACATGCAAGCTTAAATGCTGTTATAGAGAAAATCAAATGATGTAAAGATTTTTTTTCCTGTTGCTTTTAAAATATTGGCTGTTTCTTTCTACATGTTGTTCCAATGAAGCCTTGAGAGAGAAGAGGCCTGGACTGCACATGTCTCTAATGATTTAAAAGTCTTCTTTTCCAACCAATGCCTGTTTTTTATGATATTACTTTTAATTCCTATCAGGTATAGTATTTTTTTTTTACTATTAAAAGTTTTTTTAAAAAAAGAAAAAAGAAAGAAAGAAAGGAAGAAAATATAAAGAAGAAAGATATTAATGTATAGCTAATTTGTTCTGAAAATAAGTATGAGATTAGTCACAGGTTTCTGTTTTGGAAAATAATTGCAAACAAACATAACTAAAAAATCTCTGTCAGTAAAACAAATAGCAAAATCCATTCTAGGTTTGTAAAATATAGCTATATAGGTAAATCTGCTGGTACATGCAGGGTCCCCAGGCAGTGCAGGTGGGTGCCTTGTGCCCCCTGCAGCTGCCATGCTTTGTTGTACCAGTCCTGAGGCAATCCCACTGTACAGCCTGGACTGGGACTGACTTTTCTGGGAAAAATGCTCTGAGGTGAGCTACAGCACTCTCCATGCCACCAGCTTCAGTGTGCAGCTGTGTCAGCAGGATCGCCAGGATTTAAAGTCCACCTGGCAGCAGATGTACAGATTAACACCCCACCAGAAGCACATCCACTGCTGAGGCTTCTGCCAAGGCTGCAGAGGACTTTTCTGTTTCTCTCTGATACTTTTCCTTTTCATAAACCTGATGGTTGCATTCATTTTTTGCTTGCCCTGAGGCTGCATGTTGAGGCAATAATCCATGATGACCTCATAATCCTCCTCTGAGCTGTTGCTTTGGAGGATAAAATCTCTCATCCTCTAAGAAGATACTGTATTTCTCAGTTTCACATTTGACACCTGGCATTTAGATGTATGCAAATGCATCCTGCCAGTTCATTTATTCAAATGATCCATGTCACCCTGATATAGTAATTTTTCCTTCCTAATATTTTTTGCCTCACAGATCTCTAAATTCTGTGTAGATTTTACCAGCTAGAACTCTACAACACTGTTTAGACCTGTCATGTAAATACAAAGAAAGTTGAACCAAGAGTTCGTCCCACAGAAATCTTAGTGGGAATATTGTCTGATACTTCCTTTTTATCAGACACACTACATGCATATCTGCATTCCTATTTTTAATTAATGTCACCTGTGCTTTTTAATTCCAAGATTACATTACACTAAATCAAATGTCTTAGAGAAGTCAAAGTATACTGTAACAATACTGCTGTCTTTTGTAAGTATTTTTTTTTAATGAAGAAAATAGAAATATCTCATGGGGCTAAATTTCTGTGAGACCATAAATAAGGTTAGTCTTATTTTTGTCCTGAATTTTTCATTGAACCATAGTGGGCCATTCCTTTCTTTCGTCAATAACTGATCTAAAGTTCCTCAGACCTAAAAGCATCTGCCTGTAGTTGCTCTAATATTTGGGTTGTTCTAATATTGAATACTTGAAGTCTTCTGGACTCCTGAAATACTTGCTGCATCCAAGTTCTTTAGGTTGTTATAAGGAATAGTAGTAGTAGATAATTTCTATAGGTATCATGGGCATGTATAGGTGATCACATGACATAAAGTGTGTAGTTTAGATTATACCTATCAGACTGCAATGAAAAATATGTTGTCTTGCACTATTTTACTGAATCTACATGTATACTAGGTTAACTAGTCCAAGATTAAGTACTAATATTCAGCCTGTGTGGCAGAAAAATAAAAATTCCCTGGATAATGTAAAAAGCTTGACTCACTGAGAGTACACAGAGTGTACTGCTGAAAGCTGTTAAGCAACTCCAGCCAAATCCCAAAGCATTGGTTTCTTCAAGCAGCTCAGGTCCTGTCTCCGGTAGCACAGGTGGGACAACAGCTCAAAGCAGGCTCCATCGAACTGAGTCCTGCAGTGCTAAGTAATAACCCACAGTCACCCCAAAATTCTGCAAAGATCACCACTGAGAGACCCTGGCACTCTGTGTGACTCCTATGGGATATGTAAAATTTAATTGGCCATTGCCCACTTGCTTGCTGTCTTTGGGAGAAAGAAGCTTGGCTTGACTAGAACCCAGGCCACAGAATTCCCCTCCTCACTGCTAGATAAACCATGTTTCCCCAGAGGGGCTCCATCTCCAGAAAACATCCCTTGCCAAAACATTCCCTTGTACCAAGCTTGGGCATTGCCTGGGCACTGGCACAGAAAGCCTGCCCTGACCCTGTGCTATAAAGCATGGAAATAATTAAACACATGGACCATTTTGGGAAAGTGGTTGAGCCCTAGATCTAATAGATGAGCTGTGAGATCTAACCAGGCTTATTAGCCCTCTCTCACAGTTAATTGTATTGAGATTGTGTTGATGCTGAAGTTAATTTGGTTTCTGCACTGTAGTCCTTGGGTCTCCAGGCTGCAGAAATCCTGGTTGTCTCACATGTTGCACTAGACCTAAGTCAGCTCTTTGAGAAGCCCTTTCAGAATATGAAGTGCTTGGAAGTATATGAATCTGAATATAGACTCTCAGGAACCATCTTTGATACAGCAGGGCCAGTGACTGGTTAAATTAACATGGTCACATGCTGAATATAGTCAGAAATGTAGAAACTACAGTATTCTATAGGCCTCTGAGTTGCAGGAGTGCTGTGTGGAAGACTTGAGGAGTGCTGTGTGGCTTCTGCAAAGATTTGTCTTGATTTGCCAGTTCAGTCTTCAGCCTACATGAAAGAGGTTGAATTGCTGGGGCATCTGTGTTAGGCTGTGCTCTGGTGGACAGCTTTCCCACAGTTGAATTAGCTCCATGCAGAACCACCCCTGGAGACACCCCCTCACATGATGTGGTTAATCTTCAGCCTGGTTAAATCTCTGAAAAATAATCAAGTCAGTCATACTCTGATTCTTCATAACTGTTGCTTAGTCAATGCAAGAAGACACCATGACTCCCACTTGTCCTTGTACAAAGCTGAAGGAAATCCACTTATTTAGGTGGAGTTAGAAGGCAGCTTACAGTCTCTTCACAGAAGCAAGAGTTGAGACAATATATCCACTAAACATTTAGCTCAACTTTAGCTCCATGATTTGTCTGATGGAAATAACAGCTCAGGTGCAGACAGAAGGGGTGGAGGGAATTCATGTTCTCTATTACCTACACATCTCTAATTTCAAGCTCCAATTTTTGGATGTTAAATAATTTGCCCCCCACATGCTATCTGTTTCTGGAACTTATTATCTGCTTTGTTAAGTTCAGATGGCATTCAGATAAGGACAATTTAATTAGACATCTTAGTAATCATACATGCATACTTACTGCCACAGCAGGGGGTGGCTTTTTGAAAACAAAACCCTTCACATATTATTTAGGACAGCATGTTTTCCCTGAAAGATTGCACATTGTGTGCATGTATGTGTGTATTGCTTCCTTTTTCTCAGGATGGTTCTTCTTTTTTGAAGATTTTCATGTTGTTTGGGAATATCCCTACCTAGAAAAGCTTCCTGTGCTGAGACATCCAAAAGTAGGTGGGAAATGGTATATGGCCTGTGCTACTGCTTAGTGCTTTTTGTATTCTCATATTTGCAGACCTACTTCAAACTCTTTCTGGCAATTAGAAGAAAGCTGATGTCCAACAGATGAACTAATTAAAATAAATTAAAATTTGCATGACTTAGTTCTGCTGAACTTTGAGGAGATTGAAAATTTCAAATTGAAAACGAAATCCAGCTTCTGCAAATAGCCCATGCTTTGGAAAACAATCAAAATAAAATCTTTCTGTAAACTTCCCTAACATTTTGAGTGCTCAAAATCTTTATTTGAATGTGAGGCTGAACCAATATCTGGGTGAAAGAGCAAACATGTTGCACTGTAAACTTCATACAAGCGATTGTATAAACTTGAAACAACTTATTCAGGAGGAGAAGGTTTGCAAAAAAAGCACAAGTGAAAATATTTAGGTTTGGCTGAAGTAGCTATGAACTTGATCATTATATGTATACCATGAAAGTAAATAGCTTGTGGGTGGGTATAAAGCCAAGATGAACCTTTATGTGGAAAATACTGCTTATGTGGGTATGGAAAACATCCCACTTAAACTATAATTATGCTGAATATGTGCAAATGAAACATGAATAAAACACCCATATAGAAAGCATATTTCTTTTATACTTTTCTGGGTATATTCTGTTATTCTCACGGTCTCAGGACTGACAGGATTATATTCTATTCATATTAAAAGCCTGGAAGTAAACAGTATACAAAGAGGTAAAATATATTCTTAAAGGACTAGTACAAAATAACAGGAAATAAAAAAAAAGATGTGCTACTGAAGTTAGGTCAGTTTTTTAACAGACTGTTAGAACTTCTCAATTCACTTTGCTGAGTAGGAGACTTGGCTGGAATTACTGACTCCTTTCTTAAACAAGTCAGCAAGATATTGTTTGAGAGAGACACACTGATGCGTTGGCACATGTATGAATTTCACTTATTATTGTTTTGGCAGGGTCATTAACTTGATTAAGTTTCTCTGCAGTAGCCCAACTGGGCTAATGGGGCTGAACTCAAGAAATACTGCAGTTGTGGAGGGTTCATTTTTGATTCTCCTTTCTCACATCCATCCTGCTTCCAATGCAGGATGAGAACAGACCTGGTGGAGTACTCTCTGTATTGGCTCTGCTTTGGTTTTAGCAGTTCTTGTGCTGTGGAAATCCACATCTGTGATCTTACCTCAGTTCCTGTTGTGACACACGGTGGCTTGAGCAGACTCTGCAAACTTGTTCTGTAGCTTTGTTAGCAGAGGATCAGGTCCTCACCTACAAGTTTAGGCTGGCTCTGACTTGTGCCAGGATTTGCATGAGCTGTATGGACAACAGAAGAATAATGTCATGAATTTGGTGCACACATTTTAGGCTACAAAGTCAGAGCTTTGAGCTCTACTGGTGAGCTGCACTTGTGCAAGTGATCCAAGTCTCACCTGTTGCATGAATGGCATTAATTAGCTGCCAGTGCCTAGGAAGCATGGAAATCAGGGATCAGGATCCCCCCTGAGGTAACTAGTTCTACAACTCTGCTTCCATTTTACTGTTACCTCATAGCGTCACACTAACTTCTGAAGGTTAAGTTGTTAAGGAACAGAAGTTACTACTTGCAGGATGCAGCCTATATGATTTTAAAGAAGGAATATTTTCACATCCACTGCAGCACAGTGCTGCCCATCCTCAGTTTCGTTCTCATTCTGCAACAAAGCAAAGGTGTTATCCTACACTTGAATTATTAAAAAAGATACAAAATATATACAAGCAATTATAATAATCTCAAATGGTGGCATGACTAAGCAGGAGGCAAACTCTGAATGAATAATATCTTACGAGATTAACTATTTGGCTGACTAATAAAACGACCCTAGAGCCATTAGCATCTCTAATGACATTTTATGGTACTCAAGCCTTTGCAGAAATAGCCCTGTGCATATGCTTACTCTTTCTCAGAAAACTACCATAGTTCATTTAATTAGTTCTCCTTTGCAGCCAGTTGAGTATTCCTTCTCACCTTTATCAGATTTTGTGGAGGATGCTGACATCTCATAGTGTCCTTAAATTACTGGCTGTTCTCTGCTGTCTGTGAAGATGTCTTTGCTGGAACTATGTTTTGCTTTTATTGCTTCCAGAATCTTTATTTCTTACCTTCATCTACAAGTTTTAAAAACACTTAGCACCACATAGTTCCTAAGGACTGATAGTACAGAAGTTTCACAATAATATCCATTTGTTACATCACCTTTTTGCACCAGTCCTGAGGAGTTCTAACTCACAGATTCAACAGGCTTTGAGATCTTGTCTACTGCCTGGTGCCATAACCACACTTGCTTATGGGACAAGCTACAGTTTTGTTTAGGCATTGTGGATCCTATCACTCCCAGGTATTTGTGAGAAATGCTTCGAGACTCTCCATGCTAAGGAAGTGATAGTTCATGGGTTGGGGACCTGTGGGCAGATTTAGAGAAGATGTTTGCATCAGGGACTATGCAAACTCAAATTATGTCATTAAATAAAGCTAATTACCTTCCTTTTAAAAAAAAAAATACCACATGTCCCTCTTGTTTATGAAAAAAACTTGAATAGTTTGTTGACAGTGAATTCCACAGTCTAGGCATCTTCCTCAAAGATGGACATTAACTTTCAACTGAACTGAAAAATTATGACTAAGCCCTGTATTCTGGCCTGTCCTATTCAATAAGGAATGCTAAGTAGTCCTAAGTCTTCTTTCTGACCTCACAGTTTGCTAGCGTACACATTTTTCGCAAACAATATGTACGATCAGTCAGAAGCTAAAGGGGAAGAACCTAGAAGTGAATTCAAAAAAGTGGTAATTTGTCAGTGAGTGAAGATGATTATGGCCAAACAGAAACCATTGAGATGTGTGTAGGAAATATAATGCAGACAGCTTTTATATTGGGTTTATAAATGGAGGAAAGAAATTTTAGTCTTGCCTGGAGGAGACAGAATGTTCCTTTTTCCCTTTACAGCCCACTTTTCCCTCAAATCACAGGAAGCAAGTGCTTAGGAGAAAGAACTGTGGTTGTAAAGAAAGTGATTAGGTGGGAACAGGGCACTGAATTCAGCATGGAGGACTCCACTCAACTCTTTGAAGTTATACAGACAGCAGTGGTGAATCAAACCCAAGCAGTGGCAGCTTTGTCAATATTGCAGTTTAACATTCTCCTGTGGTTGCTTCTGGTTCCAGATGGCAATTAGATATTGGAACAGAGTAGGAGGGCTTCTGCTTGTCCAGCAGAAACCAACTGAAGGATTTTAATGGGCACTTGTATTTCTACTGAAGTATGAATTCTGGCAGTTAGAGCAACAGCGTTTGCTAGTGTAAATTCGCAGCACCCTGATGGAGTTAGAGCATTTCACACCGGCTGAGATTTTTGCCTGTTCTAGTAGATGTATGCAAGAGCCACCTCCTTGTGCACAGATTTCAGTATTTCAGAGGTTGTAATTCTGTGGACAATCCTTGAACAAGTAAAATGGGGAAGAGAAACTACAACTTAAAACAAAAATTTTCCCAAAGGTCAGTTCTTCGAAGCAAAGTAAACTTGCTTTCAAAAGAAAATAAAAGATATGGGCCTAAAAAAAATTTAAAAAAAAAAAAAAAGGACCTCATTATGTGAACTTTCTGAGTGGCTTTTGGTCTTTCTTCAAAGGCAAAAAAAAAGTTAATGTAAAAGCTAGTATCTTCTTTTCTGGTTTGTTCTGGCTCTTGTCACACACCCTTCATCAGCAGGATGCTACCCTGTAGTACATTAAAGCAGTGTATCATGTGTGGTTCTTTCTCTCTTTTCCTCTCTCGGAAGGGGCTGATGTATTGTTATGTGTTTAGTAGAGAAATAAGGTTGGAGGAGTTTCTTTTGCACTTGGAAGAGAAGTTAAAGAGGGGAGGTATCTGGGACTTTCTGGCCTAACAAGCATTCCATCCAGTATTAGACTAGTTTCTGAAAGATCTGTCCCTAACCAACTGGTTAATTCTTCTGTAATGTCTTTTTGACACTGTCAAAAACCTAAAAAAAAAAAGAGACAAAGGCTCAAATCTAGACTAAGTTATTGAAAATGCATGGGCTCGGAAGTAATAAGGAAAATTGACAACTTTAATATGAGCACCTGAAAAGCTGGGTCCTGCCAGTTTCCTGTGCAGAAAGTTGGTGGTCCCACAGAAAGTATCTTCACTGAAACTAGTGGCAGCAATTAGGGAGGTAATAAATCCACAAAACAACTTGTAGACCTTCTTGCCTCTGTTTGTACATAAGTCTGTGGATCTCCAGATGGCTGTATTTCCAAAACAAAACTTCTCTTAACACAGAAAGGCTAAACCAGAATGATAAAAGTAATGATGGCACTAAGCAGTCTGACACCCATCTCACCACTAAGCCTTATAAATATTTACAAAAGCTCACTATTCTCACCTAAAGGATGCTTTCAAAGTGGCATGTGAATACACTCATACTGAACTATGTAATCATTACATCCATGCAACAGCAGACTGATAATTCAAATCCTTTCTCAGGTGCTTTGAACCCATGACTTGCAGAGAGGTTCTCAAACACCAGGCAAGAGGGTGTTCTCAGATTCAAGGTCTCCTTCTACTGACTTTTTTATTTTACCACTGTAAATAGTTATTACAGAATCATAGAAACCTCTTGATTGGAAAGGACCTATAAGAACATCATCTAACTGTTAATCTAGCACACTACCATGTCCACCATGAAACTATGTCCTTAAGCACCACATCTACATTTCTTTTAAATACCTCCAGGGATGGTGACTCCGCAACTTCCCTGGGCAGCCTATCCCAGTACCTTTTAGCAAAGAAGTTTTTCCTAATAGTCAATCTAAACCTCCCCTGGCACAACCTGAGGTAATTTCCTCTTGTTCTATCACTTTTTATTTGGAAGAACACACCAACACACAGCTGGCTACATCCTCCTTTAAAATAGCTATAGAGAACTTTAAGGCCTCCCCTCAGCCTCCTTTTCTCCAAGATAAACAACCCCAGTTCCCTCACACTGTCTTCATAAGACTTGTTCTCCAGACCTTTCACCACCTCTGTTGTCCCTATTTGAACATGCTCCAGCACCCCAATATCCTTCCTCTTTTCAGTCACTGATATTTAATATTTCACACAAATTGGAGAAGCCTTCTCCAGAAGAAAAGAGTATGCCACCTCCAGATACCATACAGATCATATGGGAGAGAGGACCATTTTAGGTGGGGAGGTAATAATCTGTATCTCCTGTCCTTTAGGGAACTGCTTGAAGTTCCTTTTGAGAAGGCAGGGGGGGTTCAGGGCTGAGCATGCTCACATGAGGTGGGAACCTGCATCCCACAGGTGGTCTTGGCAAGTGTTTCAGATGGCCACCAGGCTATTCCCTAATCAAGTGGGTAGATCTTGTGAAACCTCACGGTAAGCACCTGAGCACCCATGAGGTCTTGGAGACTTTTGTCCCTAAAAAACATGTTTTACTAGATAGTGACATACATAAATACATGATCATATCAAGCTGAGAAGAAAGTTGCAAGGTATTTTCTGAGTGACAGCATTATCTAATAGGCTTCATTGCACAAGCAAAAGCTATTTTTGAACAACCAAAAAACTAACTTAAACCACAGCAATGCACTTGCAGTTTCAGTTTTTCAGCATCCTGTGGCAACAGGTTCCACAGGTTCACTGTTCTGCATTTGTTTTTTGAAATAGTGGAAATATTTCCAAGAGTGGGAAGAAGGACCTTTAATTTAATGCCCACACAGTTCCTCATGATCTCAGCAATGCATAGTATTCAGGGTTTGAAATTTAGATTTTTTTGCAGATTTGCATACAACATTTTCTACCTTTTTTCCTATTCCTTTCTCAAGTATTTTAACACTCTACTTTCTTCTCTACACTGCTTAGCACTCAGCTGAAATTTTCATTTAACTACTCACAAGAACTGCCAGTTCTCTTTTTGAGAGGTAATAGCTAAACTAGAGTTCATAACTGAGTGTGGGTAATGAGGGTTTCTCACCCCATGCATATTCTTTGTATTTATCTTTCATGAGCACTGCTATTCCAATCTGATCATCTAAGAACCCTGCAAAGTCTCTGGCAGAATCTCTCATCTAAGGCTAATGTGTTTGAAAAATACTTTATTATTACTTTTTTATGCCTATAGTGTGTTGTTCCTTAGAACCTTTATGGCCAGCGTTATTATGAGTTACCACATGACTTGCTAAAGTTTATGTTCTTTTCTAGTTTTCTTATTGTTCCCCATGACCTCCACTGTTTGAAGGATTTCTTTTTATCCCAACTAGCTGCCCTTATTGCATTAAATAGTCATGCTGCCTTTTTTGTGTAGTCTTTTAAGGTTTGGTTTCTGAGGGTTGTTTTGGACATGTAATGTACAATTACACTGAGACTTTAATAGTGCGTATAAACATGGGATCTGCAATTTTTTATTCTTTTTGTTGCTCCTTTTAAATTCCATTTTAACAAGATTTCTCCTTTTTATGTACTTCCTCCTCCTGAGATTACAATTTTGGCTCTTTGTTTCTGTAGGAATGTTGATTTCAAGTACTTAAAGTGGACCTTCATTTTGAAGACTAGGTCCATGTATTGTTTAGGCCTAAATAAAAATACTGCCTCTCCCCACCATGGGTTAGCCTGCTAGTTGCTGCAGAAAGCAGTCCTTTATGGTAACTAAAACTTTAGCCTTCTGACACAAAACTAGCTGAGTATTTATCCTATAGGGATGCCTGAAGTGTTTCTGATGGGCTTTCTGAAGAAGTGATGTCCCTCTGGGGCATCATAGGGAGAGTTCTGCATGATAGATAAGGCTTTTGTGCTTTCCCCTCTTCTTTATAAGGCTACTGCAGTGGCAAATATTCCTTCCTCACAGTATGGGCTACCACCTCCCCTCTCACTTGATTTCACTAAAATCAACACCTGTTAAATCAACAACAACCTTCATTTTATGGGTCTCTGAAACCAGAGGACAGCCTGAGCACTGTGGTTTCATGTTGTCTGGTTAGTATTATCTAATTCTCCAGTGCTGTGTTGGGACCTGCAGCTTGGATGGGTGGATGGATGTACAACACACAGTATGTTTTGCCATGAGTGAGGGAAGCACCACACACTCCAGTGAAAACTGCCTACAAATTACTCCAGACAATTCTCAGACCTCCAGGACTTCAGAGGAGATCCTGTGAGCTTTGAGCTAAAGAACAGTTTTTCTTTATCACCTTAAATATATTTACTTTTTCATGAAAATCAAGAGAGTAGTGGGTTGGTTTTTTCTCTTATGTCATTTCCACCCCAAATTTATTACTGTAATAGCAAGGGAGGGAAGTAAGAATGTTTGTATTGCATGATATAGAGCAGACATCATATAAATTAATCTAAACAAAAGCACAGTGATAACATATTTCTTCTTTTATTTATTTGTGCTAGCATCAGTTATTAATTTTAGACCTAAGCAGACAATATGCATATTCTTGGAGTCTGCTTTACTGCAGGCATTTTATTTGATACACAAAACTATTAAATTTGCAAATTACTCAGAAACTACTGCCAAATAGTAATCAAGCAGTTAAAAGAATATGGCATATCCAATTGGGCATCTGCAAGCAAAGGATGAATGTTTCCACTGCTTGAGTATGTGCTTGAAGTGTGAGGATACCAGCTCTGTTCAAACTTTCCTGGATCCAGTTTGCAAAAGGGTCTGGAAAATGAGTCTTGGAGTTTGATGCCCTGAGGCTGTAAAGAGTCAGCCTGGTTGATCCAATGGCTCTCCATACCAGCCTTTGATCTTTCAATATATAAATTCTGCTTCTACTGCCCTGCAGCATCCTGTGGAAATGTTCCAAATAGAGTAAGAAATAGAGACAGACAGGGACAAGGAAGAAGAGATAGGGTGGTTTCTCCGGAGGGATGGGTGCTACCAGGTCAGTATGGTTACAGTAGCAGAAGAAGGGTATTTGCCTTTTCTTGACTGGCAGAGTAAGGAAGCATGGAATGAAATCTCAGTGTGTGAGCACATGTCCCAAAATCACAGGGATTTTTGAAAACTGAGCATGTACTTAAAGTCCTTGTAGGACTGCAGTGGGCCAGTCCCTCTGCCAATTGTCACTAACTCATTACAAGTGCTGGCCAAAGGCTAGGAAAATTAGCTGGTCACACGCTGTGGTAATGAAAGACTGAAGAGGTTTTATGCATCTTGATGTCTCATATTTTCCCTCATATCCTCTGGTGCTGTCCGCTAGATTTAAAGATAGTCACTGGGCTATTATTTTTCAATTTTAACAATAATTTCAAACCTCTGACAGCTCTCAGAGATAAAATAGATCAGTGTGATACAGCAGGACACAGGTCTGATTCTGGCTTGGTGTAAGCAGACTTTTCCAGACCGGTCATGAAGTCTCTTTGGCTTTCTGTTTAAATCAACACACAGTCTCCATTCCCCTCCTTTCATGCTACTGGTGAAGTCTCAGACAAAGAAATGACTGTAAGAGGTGATGTGCTGCCTGATCAAGGCTTCTCTTCAAAGGTGAGGGGAAGGGATTGGGTCAAAAGTGACAAGGAAATAGTGCTGATGAAGACCAGGAGTCTGACGTCCTTTACTGCACCCACATACAAGCAGCAGTTTAGAACTGCAAGCTGATGGTTGGAGACTGGATTATTAGCAGTGATTTCTGGCTTTTGGGCTGAAATGGTTACCTGCCTTGAAACAGGTTGTTTTCTTTTGAAAATTGGAACTTATCATTAGTGAACTAAGAAGTCCCAAAGAACTGTGGTCCTTTTGGAAAGTGGTAGATGAGCTCATTTTGGCTTCATGGGCTAATTTGACTTGATCTGCCAATATATGCACACCAAAATGTCTAGAGAGGTTTAGAGAACTAAGTTCTGCCAAAGGTATAAAGAAGTATCTGAAAACTATAAAAAAATAACATATAATAAGTAGAAAAACATTTTTTACTACACCATGTTCTTTGGAACTAACCATCATAATAAAACATAAAAAAATCTGTAGCTTGCAGATTTAATACATCTATTATTTTGTATTAATATTATCCTGTCCTATTAAATTACTATATCAAGATGCATGCGTGGTTAAAATTAATCACAACTGGATTGTAATTTAACAACTGAATGAGTCATAACAATCACATTTTATTACTTTGTCATTTTAAAACACCAATCTGGCTTATTATAATTAAAATGCTAATAATTTTCTATAGGTATATGCCAAGCATGGATATTAGTTAAATCCTAATGGTTTCCTTCTGAGTTACAATTTTATTAAGGGTGATACTTTGGTTTAGTACCTGCAATCATTTTTCAGTTCAAAAGGAAACCAACACAGATTTAAAAAAAAAAAAAAAAGAATGAAGCAACCTGCCCATTACTACTCGCCCATTAGTTCACTGCAGATTCTTGTTGCCTTTGTGCATTGCTTAAGAGGAACTAATCATTGGACTCAGAGGTCCAGTTTGGTGGTCCCAGTGGGGAGATCTGAATGATAAAGGGGTTTTTGTCATGAAAGATGCTAGTGTCAGCATTCAGAAAGCAGCCTGGACACCCTGAAATGCCAAGTCTACCGTGGGTGAATAATTGATGAGCAGAGGACCAGCACAGACCTATGACTGAAGCTCTTGTAATTTTCCTTTTAAAAATAGAGCATGCTTTCCAGTGACTTTTACACATCCCTCAGTGGGACATTCAAGGACTTTGGGGCCTGGATGAGCTCAGCAGCCACAGTGGAGACATCCACTAATGTGGGCAGGAGAACCAGCCAGGGGCCATATAATTGTCATCCTCTGCATCAACTCAAGATCTGCGGCACCTCGAGCCCAATGTGGGAGTGGAGCAGTTAAAGCTAAGAGTCATGTGGGTTGCACCAGAAGACCAAACTGTGGTCTGCCAGCAGTACAGCATCTCAGGCTTTGACACACTCAGTTGCAAAAATTACCAACATTAAAGTCGTTTTACACTGGAATAGTATTAATGAAGAAAGATGCCAGTAATGGCCCACAGCTGTAGAAAGAGGAGATGGAAGAATCAAGATTTAGGTCAGTAAAATAAACTCTGTTACCATGACAGACTAATCTCATCCAAGTAAGTCTTTGCTCATTTTTTTCCTGGCTTTTTCTAACCATGAGGAACAATGCCAACAGTTCTGTCTCACAGAGTTTGTACCTCCCTACTTAAGTCTCTCAATAAAAAGGGGACATTCCCTCACCTCATTTGAGTAACAGGTTTGGTTGTTTTTCTGATAGTTAGCTTGCTTTCTTCAATGGAAATGAATAAAGGTTCTGGTGCCTCCCTGAAGGCAGGGTATTGCTCCCTGTGAAACTCACAGTGTGTCAAGAACAAGTACTCACAACAGCATGGAGATCATGAGAGCCCAAAGCAAAGACCTGGGACATTAGAGAGTTGTGTAGAAATATGAAGCCCCTAAGGAGAGCTGAGCATCCTCAGCTTCTGATTCACCCTTTGCAGGACCAGTCTTATAATATTTTTAATGGGTATTCATTCTATTGCAATGTATAGGAGTGCACTGACCCTTAAATGTCAGGATCTAACATTACATTAACTCACTCTTAATGAAACTAAAGAGGGCTCAGACCAAAGGCTGTTCACTAGAATTGCACCTTTCATTAACTGACTTTGGAGAGATGAAATAAAATGAACTTTTTGAAATATTTTGATATTGGATACTCTGATTTTGCAAGCAGCAAATCTCTCTAATTCAGACTCCAAATAAGGGCTTCTGATGATTAGGATATAAAATGAACTGTGAAATCTTATATGCCTAATGTCCCTTCCTAATGCAAATCAAATTTGCTTCTCTGCCAAGTAGTTTGATCCTACACAGCACAGAAGCAAGTTAGTCTGCAAGTAAAAGCTCACATTCAAAAGACGAAACATTAGTGGCTATACAGACTGGCCTTTGAATGTTGGACATTCGTGTATAAAGGTGAATAGGTAAAAAAATAAATTTTAAAATTCTCTCATTGTTTTCAATGACCAAAAGGAAAGTATTTCAGTGACCAGGATGGGCCAGAAAATAGGACAGACATCTACCTTTCCTTTTCAAACTAACTTTTAGATAAAAGCCCTGGTTAAGCTGAGTTTGAAAGCCCAAATCTTGGGACCCTTCATGAAAATCCACAATGTGCCAGGTGGTCGGTAATGTCAATGGGGTGCTGGAGTTTAAAATATCTCTTTGGTTCTAGAATTATTCAAGATGCTTGTGGCATTTGAACACTTAAGGTCACTGAGGTGATAACTTACACACTCTTGTTCACCCTATGCATGTTTAAGAGAAGGACCCATTTACCTGCTGTTCTCCTTTACTCCTCAGCTACCTGCAGAGGAAAATACAGTATGGTATGAAACCCTCATCGAGTGTGTTTGGTAGCAAAAAAAAATAGCTAATTAAAATAAAAACCTCCTGACCACTTTCTAAGAAACGGAGAGAATTTATTACAAAGCACACGGTATGCTAAATCCATAAGCACAATATCTTTGCTGAAGATCAGGCAGAATTAGAGAGGACTTCTGTGTCTAGTATTAAAGGAGAGGCTGTTCATGTTCGTGGACTGGAGAAACTGTACAAGAACAGTTTATCCATGTAAAAATATAGCCTGCAGGTTGCTGCCAAGAACAGCAAGGCCTATTTTCATCTGGTGCGTAAGTCCTGGTAACAAATGTGAAGAGTAGCATGGGTAAGATATAAGTTACATATCCAGTTTTTTGCAGTTAAAATCTACTAGAAATATGATGAAAAGTAGAGCATAATTTAGAAATGAAAACACTTTAGCAACTAATTATGATAATCAGACAGGGACTGCTAAGGAAATGGACAAAGAAGAAAAAGTACTAGCAAGAAATAAAATGTTAATACTTTTTAAAAATCAAATGTGCATTAATAGGAATTAATTATTGGAAAAAAAAAACTGGGGGAAATTTTAGCCATGTAGTACTAGATTTTGTCAATGGCCTCACTTTCTTGATACAGCATGGATGGGTTTTCAGCGAAGTGCATGCATTCCCATTGCCACTGCACACTTCTGTGGGCAAATGTTTTCTCTCTTCATACATTCAAACAGGCCCTCAGAGCAAATGCCTGCTTTTGGTAAGAAGCTGCATCTCATCCTTGTTTCCTAATTGTTCTGTTGCATTAACAGGAGCAAAAAGAATACACAAAATACCTTCTTGCCATTTCTATTTCTGTGTATTTGGTGTAGATGCCATGAAAATGCCCTCATAAGTAGGCATTCAGATAGTGCTTTACCAAGAGAAAGGAAGATTTAGTGACTCCATTCCCTGTTTAACTGTAGATTGGACTGCTTATATTGCTTTTCCTATTTTTTGTTGGCTTGGTAGTGTTGGTTGTTGTTTTTTTTACAAAGGGGAATTATGAGAGAAAATGTATGCATGGACTGCATGTCTCAGCCTAGATAAACCTACATAGCTCCACTGCTGGTAGAGAAATAACTGTGCAAGGTGTTCACTGAATTTACTGGAAATGAATTGGTTGTATTTTTGCCTTTGGTTATTATTGTCTTTTTCCTAAGTCGTTAATATTTAGAACAAAATGCAGGGACCTGAGGCTACAGAAGGTATCCCACTTTACTGTTGCCAAGCAGGAGAAATCAGAAAATAGTTGTTTGTAATCATACAGACAGATTTGTTTAAAAATCTGCCATGTTTTTGTAAGTATCCCTGTGAAATTATCAGGCAAATAATTTTTATCCTGCAGTCACTAAGCAGTAATCAAAAATAGAATTTTGCTGGATAAACACTATTCTTAAAATCATCTCGTCTGAGCAGAAAAATGGATTGAGCACAGAAATGTTTAAATAGCAGAAATGTTTAAAAATGTGAAGAAAAATTCATAGACTTTTTTTTTTTTTTTTTTAAATCTCAAACAATTGCCCTGTCCTGCTTTCCTTGATGGTGGTTGACTCTGCTTCCACACAGAGGAACAACATCAGGAACCTGCTGATTCTCTTTCCACAGTTCCTGGATATGTAATTTCACACATAGTGCAGAAAAATTGTGTGAAATGATGTAACTGACATTGTCAGTCAGCAGGAAACCTGAAAAGAGATATTGAGATGGAGCTGTGAAAAGTGACAGTCACGGAGCAGTACATTTTTATGTGATAGATAGAGCTGTAGGGCGCAGGTCATTGCAGCTTGCAAGGGGCAATCTTTGTGTTACTGATATCCCCAGGGCTGCAAAACTGAGCACCACACTTAGAGGACTGAATGACAATTTTCTAATGCAGAAATCTGAAAACAAGAAGAGGCAGCATAAACGTGAGAGCCAAAAAGCAACACCCAGAATGTGTATTACACAGCTACATTGCGCCTCTCGTTGTTTGTTGCAGTAACTTAGAGTAGATACTTCTAAAAAAAAAAAGGTTTTTCCCATACGAATGTAAAAATCCACAAGAATGTAAATCAGAAAGTTCTACTACTGAATACCAGCAATGCTGTTCATTAAGCTACTCTCATTTAATCAAAAACACTACACAAATTTTAAATCTCTGTTTTCTCAGGTATTTTCCATGCACTAGTAGTGAACTGTTAAAAACTGAAAGGGCTAAACCGTACTTACTCCAAAAGTACCTTCTAATATCAAGACCAGCTCTCAGAGCCCTTCCTTTGTTGCTTTTGCAGTACTATAATTTTAGAAGTCTCAAAGTGTGAGGTACTGAATCTTCCCTGCTGATCATGTGACTTACGAGGAAATAAACATTAAAAAAAAAAAAGCACATAACTTAAAGTACTACAAAAAGTTAAAATTATTTTACAATATCATGCTTTTGATTTCTTTTTCATTTTTCTTTTCACATTTGAGGATACTTTTGATACATTCTATTTTGTCACCTCTAGGATAAAGGGCTTTGGTTTTTTTCTTTCCCAAATTTCATTTGAAAAATTTTACTTATAACATGAAACAGAAAATAACTACATTTTGTATGATGTGCTACTTTCCTAGCATTTTCCTTTGCAGAGGAATGTAGACATTTTCTGATTTGACGTGAAGCTAAATTTGGAAAGTTTAGAAACATATAGGGAGTTAAATCACTTGTCTTCCAGCCAGTTTTACTGTCCAGCTAGTTTGGACCATTTCCACAGATGGTGATGCCAGGAGGTTCTTTGTCCTCTTGCTCTGAAAGTACTGTTTCTATATGGCATTTCAGCCTATAACCTACATTGTCCCTGGCATCACCCACTTCACTTTCTTCTGTACTCAATCAGTATATTAGTACAGAAGAAAGATAGTAAGAATAATTGCTCCTTTTTTAGTAACACTTCATGTGTTTATGAACAATCATACACACATGGGGTTATTTTCCAAATCATTTCTCCTTTTTGTTGTTCTCTTCTGAGTTCTCCAATTAGTATGTATTTCTTTTTTTAATGTGGTGTTCACAACAGCATGCAGCGCTCCAACTGTGGCTTATCAAGTGAAGTAGAGCAGAATAATTACCTCATTTCTTTTATGCGTGACATTCTTATTAATGTGACTCAATGCAGAGTGTTTGCCTTGTTTTGCCTCCGTGTTGCAGTGTTGATTCATATTCAAATAATTAGCCACTGTAAATCCACACGCTGCTCTGGAAATCCATGTCCTAGCATGGGCTATTCCTCAGCATCCAATGGGAGCAGTCAGAAGCTGCAACTGGAGTGCCAGGCACTCTACAAACACACACAAAAAAAAGATGCATCTAATGCCTCTTCCAAACCAGGCATCTGACTGCTGTCCTCATGTGTGACTACTGGTTTCTCAGAAGATTTACAGAATTTTAAGTACATCCCAGTTACCAGTGACTTCAGATGGGTGTTTTCAGGGTATAATACTTCACCACTTGTCACATCTGTCTTCCAAAAATGAAGATGTGCCCTTCCTTTCTGCATACATAGTCTCCAGAAGATGTAGGAAGAAGCACTAGAATAACAGGAACTGCCCTTGCCCTGAGTCCAATATTACTGGCACCATTGTAACAATAATCATTAAAAAATACTCATTTCTATTGTTGCTCCAGTTGTGTTCCAGAACTCTAATCAAGGCCATGAGCTGTGACTTTGCAAAGAACATGAATAGGAGGATTGTGATAATATGAGACATTTGAGAGATGTCTCGAGAGAGATCTCTTTTATGAAGACTCATGGGGTCATTGGCATTGTCACTGGAGCTCTTTTTTGGACCACATTCTTCATGGCTACTTTCTGGTTTTCTGATCATAATGTCAGTGGCAAAAAAATAATTTTCTTCAACTAGGGGCAAGGAAATCTCCTAGAAAAGTCTTTAAATGGTAGCTGAGAGCTCAGTGCTCTTACTGCATTGTGGAACATTCCCCGGGAGATAGATTGTCCTTCTGCTTGAGAGGCTGCAAACCTTCTGATTCCCAGGAATATGCCACATGTGAGATTAATAGTCCCACAGATACACTGATCAATGCACAGTTTTCTTCCAAAACGAGCCTGGGGTTTGAGTCCAGAGAATGAAAAGTGTGTTTTTGTGGCTTTGGGTAGGTGTCATTAAATCCACCTGGTTGCTCTGGAAGGATCCTTGATGAGGTGAATCTGCTGTTCACCTATATAAACATGAGTTTATAAATAATACAAATGTGAAGTTTCACATGTGAATGTGAATCCTAAAGGCTCAGCTTTAATTTCATGGCTTGAAAAGAACATATACACACAGAAATTAGGATTGCTCTTTGTTCACTCTCCCAGGATAAGTACTGCTTTTGTAGAAGTGCTGGTGACAGAGGGACACTGTTCGGTTATTCAGGCTCACCTCCAAAAATCAGATGAGTCCAAATAATTAGTCTCCATGTTGCCCAGCTTCTCACCTCCTTCTTGGGTGATTTTATCTGTAAAAGAGGCAGGGCCTGTATTCACTTTACTTTCCCTCTGTCACTGATGCAACAAATACTTAATTACTTGTACAAAAGTGAAGCAGCTTCAAAAAAATGAACCAAACCTACAAACCTAGGACATGGGAACCCAGAAAAAAAGCATTATCCCAAACAGGCAACACAGGAACATGGTCTCTCACAACTCTGAGGAGAGCTTTGTAGCCTGCAAAATTTAAAAAAGCACTTTTTTTTTTCCAATAATCCTTCCAAGCATCCAAGCATCTCAGTGAGACATTTACCATGTGGAGGTGATATTGCTAATCAAAGATATTCAACATTATTTCCAACTCTGTCCCCAAAAAGGATTGCCGTAAAAATGGAATCTAGGTGCAGCATATTGGATTCTGTTGTTTAGGAAATCCTAAAGGATTTAATTTTCTCTCTTCCTTTTCTTCTAAAAATGAAACTTGAAGTACTCACAGTATTGAGTGATCCCAGGAAGTAAGACTTGGGAAAAATGCAAACCATTGTACCATAATATCTTCATTTGTCATTTGATAATAATACAAACTAGGATTTTCAAAAAGAGTTGAAGAAATGTGGAAAGCAATGTCTGTTGACTCACATTTGAAAATACTAAGTACTTCAGATTCCTTTCAAAATCCTGACCATGAAGTATTTTACATCTGCAAAGTTAACTAATTCACTAAGAAAGAGAATATCAATTATATCATATTCTGAGTATGGATTCTTAAGCTCTCTGAATCCAGGATGCAATATTAAGAAAAATGTCCCAGATCCATATCAAAAGAATTTGAGCTGTTATGCATTTGGGTCAGTAGTCATAATGATCTTTATGATGCAAAAGAAAAATAGCAGACACTTGTTAAATACATTAGAAAGTGGGTTTAAACTCCTCTGAGATCATGAGTCCCAACAGGAGCACTGTTGTTCTAAAGATCACAGAGAGATAGGACCAGGTCACGTGTTGATGCAAGTGAGCATAGCTTTCTTGACATGGGTGGACCTACAGTGATTGATTCCAGATGAAGTGATGAGATGATTCAGGAGTGCTGTGCCCTCCTGAAAAGCTGTTGAGAGATGCAGTGAGATCAGTACAGGGAGAGCCTCACCAGATGCAAATATGGGGGGCAACAGTGTTCCCTTTAAACAGATATGGAAGGGAAAAAAGCAGCACCATCTCTCCCTGTGCTTTGTGAAAGGATAAAAAACAGCAGTGTGCTCAGTGGTCAGGAGTTTGAAAGGCAGGCAATGAAGGCAATGTTATTCAGTGGAGCCAGAAAGAGCACCACCAAATTATCTAAGAGCTTACAGGGCTCCACTGCTCTCACCATCTTCAGAAAAACCTGGTGTGTAGACACTTTTACACACTTTTAGATGGTCCCTGAGGTTTGACTCAACAGGGGCTCAAATGTGTTTGCCTGGGAACAGGAAAGAGGAAGATAAATCCTGCTCCAGAGGCAGTCTAGATAAAGCAGTAGCATGACCAAGTCCACTTCAGTAACTTGCTAAACCCAGCACTGCCCACAGTTTAGCAACAGCCTGTTAGCATCCAGAATGGGCTGCAACACTGGATCCAGACCCTGAGTAAAAATTCAGGCAACCGGTTTGAGCTGGGTTTCACAGTGTTTTGGCTGGTGAGGTAGCTAAGCTAATTTATTGATGCTCTCTCAAGATTTTTCTTACTTTATTACTATAGATAGATCTAAGCATGATTGCAGATACTCATTAGCAGTTCAGGAGCTATCTAAAATATTTAAAAGTTTGTCAATGTGCTTCCTCTGGAAATAAAAGTGAAAGAAACTTATTGGCTCTGAAAACCTCAAAACCTGTGTTTTGAGTTAAATCACTCCTCATTTAAAACAGCAGTCTCAAAATGCAGAAAAAAGAATTCTGAAGTCTTCATAGACACAGTAAAAGCCAAACATAAATTTTTTTTTCCTAAGTTTTTGTTTTGTTTTGTTTTTCTTAGAGCATTATTTACATGATTTAAAGGAATTGCAGAGCCTTCAAAGTAGAATTTACTTCTTTATAGGGAGCTGCAAACTCTGTCACTACTACTCTGGCATTATCCCACATTTGCCCATCAAAAGTAAACACAGAAAGCTGTTCTCAGAGTAATCCACTTTGCTAATATTGAAACAATTTACTAGTAAACTATCCAGTTCAAGCTACATTAACTAGGATATTTTATCTCACTCCTTTTTTTCAAGAGTCCACAGCCCAAGTACAAGGCAACTAATGACTTACAATTCAGCCTTCTCTGTACAACTGATGGAGTTTTGTTCCTGAGCTACCTCCTCCTCGATTCATTCAATGTGAATGGCAGATTCCTACAACGTGTCAAGTTTCAGATCACCATAGAAACAAACTAGGAGGCAGTTTCATTAATCATTTAGAGCACAAGAAGTCTAGGTCAGTCTGATTGCAGCATATAGAGTATCATCCTAGCGCCACATGGGACTCAGTTGATTTGAATTAAAAAAGATTAAGCTGCCCCTAGGACGCTCAGCATCATCAGTTTAAGTTCTCATGTAACAGTGGTCTCTGGAGCCACATGGATTAGGAGACTGAAGCTATGCATTTATTTTTCAGGGCTCAGTGAAACATTAGATGAGTGCAGGTGTCTGAGGGGAAAAAAGGACAAAGATCACATATAGTTTTTTAGACTTGTTGCTGTTCTTTTGAAACTGGAAACAATAACTCAGTTTTATTTCTCCAGTGACAGTTACCACTCTTTTTTGGCCATGCAATGGTACATCTGTTACCCAATGTTTACAATTTAGATTTATAAAAATTTCATACTATGAACTGTAACTTTAGCACAGAGCTGCAAGTTGGGCATAGAAGAGTTTACATGAATGCTGCTGACATTTTTTTTCCTGATGGGGTAAAAAATGCATGAAATAAATATCGGTGACATTTTAGTTTTGCTTGAATGAAGATTTATTGCTCCCAGGAAACTGACTTACAGGCAGCTACAAATCAACTTGACTATGAAATAGTTGTATATGTACACCACAAAATGAGCCCCCCTTCTAAAGTACTCACCTTATTTATGGGTCTTCCAGTACTTCAAAAACCTTCAGTAACTTAGTCCAGACTGGTTTATTGCTTCATCAAACTAAGATGTTTCAAGGGGAAAGTTGTCACTTACAGTGTATTAGAACTCTTTCTCTTGGGCGGCTCAGAATCCCATGATGCTATATGAACTATTGATCTAAAGCTTATTATTGCATGACTTCCTACAGTATAATTCTTAAATCTTTTAAGTTATACAGTACTGTCTTTAATCCCAAGCACTAAACCTTAAAGCAGGACTAGCTTTCCAAAATTCAGAATACCATCTGTGAGTAGATGTAGTTCAATTTTTTAAAGTTCACTTACTTCCACAGGTTTCTTATGACATATTTCAAATTATTAATTTGAATATCAAACAACTGTTTTACAGAGAAAAATCTGGGAGTAAAATCCCACATCACAATACTCCTCATGGAGATAAAAGAAGTCCTATGGACTGAGGTTCTCCACTTTAATCAAGAACCCAGATACCCTCACCCTGTGAATTTTTCCCATTTACCCTTGCCATGCTAGTTGCTTGGGTTGTGACAATATTGTCAAGTGTGAATCCTGGTGGTACAGCACATCTAGGAACACACAGACTGAGTCAATACATTTTGCTGATGTTCTGTCATTTTTAAATGTGGAAGTCTGAATATGTGGAGGAAAGAAATGGCAGTATGTTCAAGAACCATTTTGAGATTTTCCTGGCACAGTGTGAACAAGCTGACTATGTGAATGTGAATATTACCCCCAATTTACACAAGTGGAAGTTGATACAGAGTCATGCTGAGTGAGTTGCCTTGAGCCATGATGAAGAGCAGGGACCAGTGTTGTGGTTCTGTTCTCCTGCCCAGTGCTCAGCCCAGACCCTCCTATTTACACCTTTTTGTTAAATGCACTTAAGAAGATGGAGAAAACAGGAATTAAAGAGTACACAAAGAGCCCGGATAAGAGACAAAGAACAGTTTTTTTAATTTATATTTATTGAGTGCTACCAATATGCTGTTTGCTATGCAAGAAGAAAAGAAACTATGGTCCCTACACTGCAACATTTATGTGGTCTATTCCAAGGGCTGCCACTCAGCCCTCTACATCAAGTCTGGAGAGTTTCACCATCCCCTCATTGCCCGTGAGACAGTTGGATTTGCCAGTGCTAGAGAGTGTCACTGTGGCATCCCACCAACATCACTGATAGTGACAACACTGTGTTTTTGCTGGGCTCCAGCAGGTCCTCAGGTAAGTGGCAGTCACTAGAACCACACATCACTGCTCTGAATCCATCACATGTCTTTAAACAGTCTGGACATTTGCCTTCACCCACAGGCAAATCCTGGCAGCAATAGTCCCTGTATGTGAGCCCCCTGGTCAAAGCTACTGAGCCTGAAGACACACGGATATCCTGCCCACCAGTAAAGCAACACTAAGCTAGCAGTGTGGGACCTTCACTTCACCACGTGCTGATGTATTTCAGTTGCCCATTTGTTCACACTTGATTTAATAACACTCCTCCTTAATTGCTCTTTCTTTAACTCAAATGCATATATTTCTGCCTGTAGTTCCTATTCCAGCTCCCTGAGCCCCACAGGTAGAGGATGGAGCAGGATGTCCCCTTCCTGCAGCTCTGTGATGGGCCCCAAGCCCTGGGGGCTCAGGGTGCAGCTGTACTGCTGCAACAGCCACATGTACCCCTCTATACTCAGAAATGGGGGTCCAGTTCAGGCTGATGAGGGGCCATCTCCAAAGGGAACCCAGCTGCTGCTGCAGTTTCCTATGAGTCATGTCTTGGCTGTGCAGTTTTACAACTATCTTGTTCTTTTTTTTCTTTTCATCTCTGCAGTCAGTGGAGATTTTAAGGCCAAAGCATACCTGCTCTAGAAACAGTTTATTAAAAGTGCCAGGGAGCTGAAAAGGAGAGAATTTCCTCTTTCTGCAGAATGCATGTCCTCCTTCAAGGCCTGGGCAGACCTGGGAAGATGCAGCTTTGCTCCTGCCAGCTGGAGGGGAACATGGCACATTTGTGGTGACACAGAATCCCGTGTGAGGTCCCTGGCTTCTGCTGCCACCCAAGGCCACCAGAGATAAGACATCTTCTGCATAGCCCTTTCTAGCTGGATAGTTGTGGTAATAATGTTTTTTAACAACCATATAGCAAAATCAATAATCCTAGGAGGTATTGCCTACATTTAGTCTCCAAAACACCTTTTGGCACAAAACACCAAAAAAAAGTTTCATGTTCACTCTGCTATGTAAAATGAATACAAAAGATTTCTGACTTATTACACTGGCTGACTTTTTCTCTTACTTTTCTGTTTTAATTCTAGTGGTAAAAATAGAAATGTTCCTTTTTTGCTGGACATGAAATGGAGCAGAACTCTCAGAAAGTCATCTGAATTCATGCATACAGATCATGGTCTGAAATGTGTGCTTGTTCCCAGCCTTTCACTGCAATAATTTGAAGATGCTGGGGTGTCAAAAAGGATCTGAATCATTCTGTCAGTCCTTCTCTCATTCAGCTATTGACCCATAGCTCTGTTTGAATTTGGGGAACCTGAGGTCAGAATGAAAAGCACCATTTTTCTTGTAAATTAAACATAGTTGACGGAGAAAAAGTAAGCAAATAAAGATGTGGAGATATTTTTAATGTCACTTTTTAAAATGAAATAATTTGTCTGATCTTATTGCCCTGTAATATGATTACATGTAACGTGTTCATATTACAAAAGAGGAAATATGTTTGGAAGACACATGGCACATTTCTCTTCCATGCTCAGCACATAGAAACATGTATAAAGTGGGAAAGTCTAAACTCTACCAGTGTTCATAAGCTCTTGTCAGTGAAGGAATAACTGAATTGTTTGGAAATTTCTGAAAAATGTGCAAATTTGAGTTTATAAGAATACAGTTCATCCAATTTAAATAATTTTGGGTCAAAGAAAATATGGGTATAAAACAAATCTCTCTGTTCATCCACTAATCGATGCAAAATTCTTGACCACTTTTCCATAACCCTTCAGTAGCTGCTGGTAGCAAAGAGAGAATTATTGGAGGAATTTAAGCTTCATTCCTCCCACCAGCAGCAGCTGTTTGGCTCTGCAGTCTTCCTGGGTAGGGAAGAGCTGCATCAGCCTTTGGTATGCATAACTCATAAGGAAGTAATAAAAAATGGGGCTAGAAAAGACCTCAGGAAGGTGACCATCTGATAGCAGAAGAGCTAGAGCAGTTCATGTTAGATAAAAACATAAGTATTTGGAAGACATGCAGAGCAAGCAACTGGGTGAGTTTTCTTGGATGCTGTAAGCAGTGGGACTCCTGCCTGCACAGATCTCTCCACATACAGTCTGGAGCACTGTGCAAGGCCCATGACCAGAACTCTTTCCAAACAGACTGTGCAGGTGATGCATAAATCCATAGGCAAGGAATGCCCACCTCCAGCCTTGTCAGCCAGCTACAAGCAGATCAGACTGTTCATGAAACCCATGGACTTCACAGTATTTGCAGTGACTGATTTGGTCATCACTGCTTCTCAATAGCTAAGGTCCAGGACTAAAATACAGAAGCCCTCTTTCACTCTAGATATTTCAAAAATCTAAATTCATATGTTCTGGGATTAGGTCCATACTTTGGTTCCAAATTGTAGGTATCATGTGTGCATTTCTGTTTCATTAAGGCAAAGCATATTTGGGTAGCTGTCATGTAGTGCTTGGAATGTGATGAAAACAAGAGGTCCTGGCTGCCTGCTGCTGAAGAAGTCCCAAGGCACTTCTCACAGGAGCAGTGGTGTTAACCCTGATATCCTGGTCAAATTCCAACATGGTTAATTATATCCCACTTACCTAAAACTCTGCCATACTTTCTCTGATTGCTGCAAGGACTTGCTGCACATAGCAGACTATCAGAGGTGGTTGCATTTAGAGAATAGCTGCAGCCGGTTATCAGTTTGTAAAATTTCCTGACCAGAGCAAGACAGTTGAACGAAAAGTTCAATTATTACTGTGCAGATTTTGAGGTGAAAGAGGCCAAAAGTGCCTGCAAAAGGAAGAGTAAATATACCACGAGGCAGCAAATGCAGTTACAGGCAGTCACTCCTGAGCTGTAGTAATAAGAACAGTCATAATATCCATCATGCCTGAAGGAGATTAAAAGAAGGATAACTCTCTGTATGAGAGAGTACTGAGCAGAAGTGGAAGAGAACACAGGTGAATATTGTCTGGAGATAACATCAAGGAGGCCAAAGGAGAGAGTGAGAGGATTATGCTTTCTGAGTCCAAGACAGGATAACTTCATATGGACTGTCTGCTGACATCACTTGTGACAATACAGTAATTAGTAATTCTAGACTGTATAGTGAGTGAATCTTTCTGAGGCTCTCGGGACTATTTCCTTCATGTACCTATTAAATGGTGTTAAGATATTATTGTCTCTGTGTAAAGATACAGTGAGACTGAACAGAGGGAAAAAAATGTGTTTAAAATATTGAGTAAGGAATAAAATATGAAGGATAACTTTAAAATTGCATTTTATTTTTAGTTTGCAAAGGCAGTGAATGTGTAGTGCCTAATAATACCAAAATGGCTGCATGATAATCCTAGTGATGCTTTTTGCATCTTGTTATAAATAAATATTTCCAGAAGGAAAACAATTTATGTAAATGGATCTCAACCCTTTTTTCCGATGGAACCTCATCTTTTTGGTACCATCAGCCACCAAAATGCCATTGAAAGGAACATGTATTACAGGTTCACCAAGAAGTACCCAGAGCAAAAAGTAGAGTGGATTATACATCGAGTAAACCATCCTTGCTGTTCTCTTGTTTTCCTTTGATGAAAACCAAAGTTGTTTATATGCCTGAAAAGTGTTCCACTACTTTGTGAGTCCACAGGGCAACCTCCTTACAGCTGCATGGCAGAGTCCTCCATTTCAGGCTCTCTTGTCTCTGATACGTGTATGCCCACAAATATTCATGTATATATGTACACACACACTGTTTAGATCACTGGCACCATAGTGGTTCTGTTATCCAGCAGAATGATTTCTGTTTGCTTGTAATATTTAGCTGAGGAAATGGCAGTAGGATGTGCATTTCATAAATTAAACATATGAGTGTGCACTCAAGGAGCTGTTCTCAATCCTGTCTTTTGAAGATGTGTGCTGCTATCACAGCTAACAACCTTCAAAAATGAGAATAAGGGCAGAGTCTGAAATGCCTCCTCTTGCCTCCCTTGTCTCCCCAGACAGGATGAGGCCATGTTAATGGAATAACAGAAAGTGAAAAAGATGACCCAGCAGATGCTACCAGGATGTACTGTACTTTTCCTAAGGTAAATAAAGCCTCTCATCTTCAGCAGGATCAACAAACCCCACAAATTCTTAAGAGCATATTAAGATACAGTGTTACAGAGTTCCAAATTGCCATGTAATTTCATATTCTCTCCCATGCCATTAGCTCCCCTATTCCATTTAACATACATAAATATTAATTGTGTGAATTTGTAACAAAATATTCATTTATCCGAGAGTTTTTCATTATTATAAGTAGTAGTTTAGAGAAAAAAAATTACATAAAAGTAAATTCTGAAATGTTGCAATTTAAGACTTCACATTTCAGACTTTTAAACTGTGTGTTTTTTTAAAATCCAGCAGCGGAACTTCACTGAATGATTCAGATTTCCTGTAAAAAGCAACAGCAAAACATTATTTTTTCTGCAAGAGCTCACGGATTTCTCATTCCAGAACTGTAAGAGAACCGGGAAAAGGGGACTCTCACTTCATTGAAGATTACTGTAGTATTTCCTTTTTATTGTAGATGTATTTAAAAATCACATAAATGAATCCCCACATTTCTCTGAGAAAACTTTCCCTCAGCCTAACAAGTGCAGATGCCTTCTTCAGTTTGCTGAGGTATATGCAGAACAAAATTTAGAGCCAGATCTGTGATTTTTTGTTATCCCAGCAAAGCCTGTTTACAGCTTCTCAGCCCTGTTGGCAAATCAGAATTTCACTAGTCCCAGAGGGAAATTCTATTTTTAATGTAATGGTTTCTGTAATGCAGGATCAGTTTGCAGAGAGCCTGTCTCCCCTGCCCCTGACTTCTCTTGTCCTTGAAATCTTGTTTGCCCAGAAGTACAGTTATCTGGGCAAGCAAAGAGCTACTCTCCTCCTCCTTATGAACAGGCAAATATGTGATTTGTTGCTTGTTCTTACAGGCTGCTGGCTTCAAAATGGCTAAGTCTTGATGATGACCTGGTGTGGGGCTTCCTCTACTACTTTTTGGGGTTGACAAGATATTGTAAGCCTGAGGCATATAGTGGGTGGTTAAAGACAAATCATTCTAGACAAGATATTCTCCTGAGACCAAAGCCTCAGCTCTGTAGCATGTCCTGCACAGCCTGAACCATATGGTGGTTCTTGGAGCACCAGTAGTCACCAAGACTCAGAGAAGTCCAGAGCAGTTAATGAGTTTGTATGTGACTGCTCCTATATCGTTTTTTCTTCTGATCTGCTGTAATTCTGTTATTATCTTTATACATTTCTGATCCTTTTTGCATGCTGCTATGCTCTTGATCAATCCTGAACTCACCTGGAAAATTGGTAATTGTCACAGTTTGACTTACTAGCAAGACATTTATCTAGGGTTTTCCAATTATCACCTGATGTGTAATGGAAAACTGGCTCACATGAAAATTGTCATAAATGTTATTAGTGGCAAAGTCAAGATGCACAGAAATCATACTGTGTGATACCTTGCAGAGAGCTTAAAACAATGATTCTGAGGAAGCCTTCTGCATCCCAAAATCTGTATCAAGAATCAGTTCTGTGTAGGTGCCATTTTAAACAAGAACTTCCACTGTGCACTAGTTTTTCCATCCCAAAGCAAACAATTTCTAGTCCTTTATATAAGCTGAAAATCAGTATGGAACCACAGATATATGAAAGCAGATATCTAAATGACATTAGAAGACTTCAACATGGAAGATGGATTTGTTTTTTGGTTTATCATATTTCTTTTATATACTTCAAGAACTACAATCATCAGAAACGTAGTCCCTCAACAGGTTGCTTAAAAATTTATTCTTGTGACATAATGCTACAATGAACTTTAAGAGTTCAGTTTTGAATAAGGAAAGATGGAAAGTTTGGACTTCGTATTTAAAATAATTTCATTACAATAAACTCTACTGGTCTCTGGAGTCATGTCCCAAGTGGAAATGGTAAGATGCACCCTGGGCAGGACAGTCAGAGTAAGACTGCTCAAAGCACTTGGAAATATCTCCCGCTTATGTCTTTTTTATAGACTCAGTGACAGTCTGCCTTCCATCATGCTTGGTCTTCCATGAGTCTCACATTTGCTATTCTCAGCTAACAGAATGAAGTAGTACTTGTAGTAGCAGTTTCTTGAAGTCATAGCAGTTAGTGTCTCAGTTTAAATCAAGAAGACAGGATGAATTTTAAACTGGTGTTCAGCGTTTGCTTCCTTGCATTTAAGAAACAGTCTTCCTCAAACACTGGAATGTGATGTGTCGTCTTTTCCACCGAGTAGCTGTTTGATGTGCAAAATAATTTAATGCAGAGCATAATATCTGTTACACTAATACCCTGCCAGCATTTTGACAAGATTCTCTTTTCTGTATGTGGCTCCAGGATAGGGCTTCCATTGAGTTTTTTTACATTAGGATGCAGACCATTGCTTCAGACCCTCATGAGAAGCCATCATCAAAGTTAACAAATTCCCCAAAAATTGAATTGGATGTAAGATTTTTTTATTATTTATGGTGTTTTGCTGTTTGTGATTAAGTTTACAGGAAGGCTGGCTGTGAAGTCCTGATCTGGATTTCTCCAAAGTGTTTGGTTTAGTTCTGGGTTGGAGCACACTGTAGGCAGCAATTTTTCCTATCAACATCTGTAAAACATTTGGCATTACTTGAAAATATTAGTCATGTTTGTAAAACTAATAAAAGCCCTTCTTTCATATTTTAACTATAAGGTGGTCATGTATGCTGGGCACTCATCATAGATTTAGATGTTATCTCTCTGCTATTAATGTTTTGCTGTGCTTGTTCCAAAGTCTGGACTTTTGATCTGGGACTAATTCTCAACTGAGAAAATGAGTCTGCCCAAAAAGAGCTGTGCCAGAACTTGGAGGATTTGTAGTTGATTTACACCCAGCAGATCTGTACTGGTTTGTATCAATTCACAGGCCTCTCAGATAAACTCTATTGTAGATTTCCAATGTGTGATAATTAGAATAATTTTTGTATGCAAAAGGAGGCTTCTCAACTGATAGCTGAGTCTATAATGAAGATGAGAACTTTATATATATATTTTAAACACTTTAACTGAAAAATATTGGCAAAGCATTAGGAAGTAAAGGCTTCACAATATGAGTTAGTTATCTTTGAAAGACAGTGTTATTGAAAGACATTAAGGAAATCACAACACGCTTTTCCCTGCAGATGTATGTGTGAAATTTTGTCAAAATGCAATACTGGTTGAACAAAGTTCTAATCAACATATGGTAAAATGTATTTTTCATTGGTCTAAGGTCTCTAGCCCATGCACTTCGAATTCAGACCTATTTCAAAAGGTAATTTGATGAGATTATATAATGTGTTTGTCAAATATATGCCAAATATCCTTCTTAGGACGCTTTCTGGATCAGAAAACTTCAGTAATTTTGTCTGCACCATCTTACACTGTGGGCTAAATTAAGACAAAACATCTCAGAAAAGTTTCAGTGATTGTCTCTGTGTGTGCCATCTTTACAAACTAAATGAAGTCAAGGTACCTCTTTTTATTGCTGTGGCTTCAGCAGAAATTCATATAGTATGATTCAGTGACTTGTAGTCTGAAATGACTAATCAATGACTCAGCTGTGAGGATGTGTGCCTCCTGAGCACAATTCTATGTAAGCTGTCTAGTTATAACAACACTCCAATTACCTCCAGATTAAAAATCCACAGCCTAACTTACATATGGCAGACCATTCTTGCCTAGAATTGCTGTGCTTTTCAGAACATCTTTGCTTTGTGAGGATGTGTTGCAGAATTTGTCCTGTAACAGGACAAAAGGATCTTTCCTTTGGCAGTTTTCACTGGGTAAAGCCAGAATGACTTCTTGAGTGTGAGTGAAGTCTCCTAAGAAATGACTGGCATTGGTCAGTTTCTACGCCAGCAGAAATCAATGAGCATGAATTGCACCAAGGACTCAAAACTAAGCTGGTTCTGCCCTTGAAGCAATGGTTCCATGAGAGATTGGTGCTGAGATTGGTGACAGAACTCTTCCTCTATATGGGTACAATGTCCTAGCTTATAGAATACTTTTCTAAACCACGTCCAACATCATTCCTACAAAATTAGCAATCACCTTTTTGGCAAGCACTAGATGATACTTTTTGCTCATAGCTCATTTAGGCCTAAATGAAATTTGCTCTTTGTACTAGAGATGAGTTTTACCCCTGCTTGGGGAGCACTTCACCTTACACATTCTGTCACTGCATTGAGTCCATCCTCCCACCTAAAAGCAGAAGCCCCTTCAAAGCTTCATGTGTTGGTCTTAGTAAAAATACATTTAAAACTGCCTTAGTTAATGAGCATGATGGATACTTGCAATATGTCAACTGTATTATTAATACCAACCTCAGCAATCTATTTTGCTGTTGTATGCCTACAAGCCATTAGTGCCTCAAGGAAGATTGTAGATTCACCTTTTCTGATGGTGACTTTTGGTGACTGACTTGGCTTTAGCAGATGAGTAGCTGCTACGGTGGGTACCTCTCTTGTGTTTCTTTATTCCATCTGGCCTCTGCTGATTATTCCCATTCATCAACACACATGTACAAGCAGAACCCTAGGCTGATTGTCACTAACTCCTCTTCTTCATGCTGAGGGGAGAAGGCAAATATTGGGAGAGAAGGGTGAGGGAGTGATATTTCCCTGGGGTGGAAGAGTGATTTTAGAGATGGGAACCAGTTGCCACATGTTAATTATGACAGTGGTTTGAACATCAAAGGATGGAAATACAAGAAGTAAAGATGTGAGCAGAGAAAAAAAGAGAAAGAGGAAAGAATAGGTGTGATGTTACAAGAGGAGGTGTTTGCTAGATCTAAGAGCTGATTCCATGAGGTAATTATAGAAGTATAAGCAATAAATCATTCTTTATCTGGCAAACCTTCGACCTTAAAAAAATGAAGATACATCAATGGATGTATAGGATCTAGCTCTGTAGGGTACAGAGTAGAGCTGTAATAGTTTTGAGCCCTGAGTTTCTCTTTGAACAGTTTGATAGCAAGGCATGCATCAAAACTGTTACTGAGAACGTGCTGTGGGTTTCTTGCATCTTCTGTTGAAGGAGAAAGCTGTTACTGATTATGTTGCATCTCAAGGCTGGACTTATTAGGCAGTTTTCCTCTTAGCTCTGAAGCCAACTAACTGTGTGATAAACTCATTCTTTCCCTCCAGGGAAGACCTCCAAGACTCCACTCCTTTGAGTGAGCTGAAGAGAGGAGGAAGTCTCTTCTGCCCTTTTCCCCATCCTAATCCCCTTCTTTTCCATTTCTGCAGCAGCAGAGGGAAATCCAGGCTTCCTTTCCCCTTTGTGCTTACAGTGTTCTCAGTATCACCATCGTCTGATTAACAAAATGATTTGTAAAGACTTTGTTTTACCTTTGATCTTGCAAAATAAGGGTAGCTTTAAACAAAGCCAGATTCTTTAAAGATAACCACATGGTTTTAATAGTATTTTCTACTTTGTGTCATAACTTGAATGAGCAATATATGAACAGTATTCCCATTGTCACCACATTTCACTATGTTATCACATTTGCTAATATTTCCTAGTTAAAAAAATTACTGGCAACTATTATGAAGCTGATGTTGTAACTAAATATCTGCTGCTAGCTCCATCATTAGAGCCTGTTCCAAAGCCTACTGCAGTGGCTAGAAACTCACGCTCTGATTTCAGCCAGTCTTGGATCTTAAGCACAAAAAAGGGAAATGGCATGCTTGGGAGGTTTCCCACCTTTCAGATCCCATTCCTCTGCTCCCTTCAGCAATGCAAAAGCTCTCATCGCATTGCCGAGCACACTGCGGTTTGGATGCTGTAAGCACATATGTGAACATGATGGGGTTATGGGTGTATTTTTGCTGACAAACTGAAATTACCAGAGGAAGAGAGGGGGAAGTACTTTGTTTGAGAGTTGAAGTTATATTTTTTAATGATCTTGTAAATAGAGTGCTCGAGAAATGAAACAAAAATAAAGGTGTTTTCATTTCTCTGCGGCAGAAAATATACAGAATGGAAACTGAGGGCAAGGGGGATTAAAGGCTGAAGATGGGAATATTTCAGTCTCCCCCTCTCCCCATTACTGCCTGGCTCTTTCACTTACATAATGGTGAGAAGCTGAGCTAGTGCACAGATCACACTTCCACTTCATAGCCACACAGCTGCACCCCGCCCCGATAGCTAATCTTGTTTGTGTCCTTGCCAGAAGACAGCCTGCCCTGGGTGGCAATTAGAGTTAGTTAATTTTGGCACAATGTGATTAAAAGCAGACTGATATAAATCACTGAACAGGATAGCTTATGAAAATGCAAGCTGAGGTAGCATCCCAGCCACAGCACTGTCATGAGGGAAGCTGAGAGCCAGATGTTGGTCTAATGATAGAAATAATTTAATAATGGACTTTGCATATCCTCTGGAGCTTGAAAGCCCTGCCTAATGTTTTTTTGTCAGATAGATATCTCCATGTTGCAATACATATTGAACGTTTTAGAGGTGCACAAGTTGGTTTGATGGTTTTTCTTGGTTTATAGCTGAATACTCTAGGAGAAAGGTGTACAAGCAAAATATTATGGAGCTTTGGCAGGGAGACCTCAAATAGGAGATATCCTAGGAGGGATATTCTGAGTACCTTAGGTATCCAGGACAGATGGATATATGTGGACACCTAATATAGGCAAAACTGTAATCTGATTCTTCCTGCATATCCTGGCATTTGTCAGAGAAAAGATATGATGTCCAATGAAAATAGGGACTGTAAGATAAAGTCTTTTTTTTTTCTTTTTTTTCTTTTTCCACCAGCTGAGGTGTGATAGGACAGATTTCCTCTAAGTTAAATGTGAGTGCCCTGATTACAAGCTCACTTTGGCCTCTGTGTGGCTTAAAATGTGAGGCTATCCTGGCAAGTGTGCACCTATAGATAACCTCTGCTTGCTGGAGGATGAGCTCCTGAGCCCACCTGCACTCAACATGCAGTCACTGCCTCTGAAATGTCCCACATGACACAACAAAAGCTAAGGAGAGTTGGAGCTCAGGTCCACAATGTCAGAATTCATTATTGCAGCTGTCCATATGATATTCCTGTAGCTTTTGATAGCAGGTTAGTCACTAGGCTTTGCAGAAATAAAATGACAGAAGTAGAAAAATCACAGAAGGGCTATTAGTTAATGATCTGGTTGAATAAGAGAACTTTGCAAAGACAGTCATCAGCTTCTATTAAATTGACAGCATAAAAACACAACGCTCAAAGAGAATTTATGCCCAGAAATGTCTATTTTTCTTGGGACAAACCCTCCACCTCTCTCAGAGTTACTTTGCACCTTGTTTATTCACATTAACTTTTAGTAATTATTTAAAAAAAAAAAAAAAAAAAAAAGGGAAAGGGGAAGACAGAACTATTTACAAGCTTTTCTCGATACTTGAGCTGGAAGATTCACCAAGAAACTGAGAGTCCTGACCAGAGATAATTTGGATATGGGCAACATTTGTATTTCTTTATGCACTGATCTGCAGGTCACACATTCAGAAGTGATGGCTTGAATGTGAAGAAATCCATTAATGGAGGGAGGAAAAAAAAGAAGGAAGACAGAGAGAAAGGGATCATGAGCCGATAAGATTGCAAGTCCTTGGTCACTCACTCTGAAAATAGCAGAGACTGAAGTGTCTCTCCCTGAAGATTCAACCTTTGTACTCTATGACATGGCTTTTTTCATCAGTAGAGTTAAAATTTTCCTAGAATAGCTTTTTGTTTTCCTACTAAAATGTGTGTCCTGGAGAATCTGTGCTGACTTCATTACATCATTTTTACTGCAGAAAAGATGACAAAGGTTGTGGGAAGGTGGAGGGTTGAGGAATAGATTATTGAAAACTGAAAATAAAACAACTTGGATATTTTATCTTGAAACAAATTTTCACTTTGCAAAGAATGTTATGGTGGGTTTCTTAATTTTTAACAAAACTTTAAAAAGATGTCAGGAAAATTATTTTTCATAGTCAGACAAAACCCCACAATTATGAGCATACCTTTTCCCAATCAGACCAGGCTTTGCTTTAACCATGGATTTGTGTAAGTGAGGAATTATGCTTAGACCTGCTCCCATTCAATAGGTCACTCAAAGCAGAGCCACAACAGTTCCTCAGAGCAACCTTCACTTGCCTTGGACTACACACCACATGCCATTTAAAGCAAAACACACACTCACAGAGTCAAGGCTTTACATAGCCTGGACTGTTTCTTTCTTTGATGAATAACATATGGTGGCAAGATTTGCCAGATCCTGTCCGCACAAAGAAAGGTTTAGAATTAACATTTTACATGTTTAATTACAAAATAAAAGCTCATGTAATCTTCCATTGAAGAAAGTCTTATGCATTACAGTATCTCTAGGTTATATTCATCAACTTCACAGATGTAATGAATTTTCTATGCACCCCTGCTGCTAAAATTGCCACTAGAAGAACCAAATAGATGGTATCAGATTATTGGAGTACTGTGACAACCTTGTTCAAGCAAAAAAAGAAGTTTCATATTATTTCAGAAGCTGTACCCTAGGTTAAGACATGGAAAAATAGAGAAAGGCTGAGACTGGATGATGAACTGTTCTCAGATTAATATTCAATTGGTAATGTAATGTATGATGTTTTGTTTGTCTCCATTCCCCAGCCTGCAGATTCCCCAAAATCCAGCAGCATGTCTTGATGCTGGTGTAACAGTGTGGCTGCAATGCAGGATATTTCCAACAGTGCCAAGCAAACACTGTGTCTGCTCTGCACAAGCACTTGAGGGACAGTAAAAGAGTTGCTAGATACTGCCGTGTGCTTTTGCTCCTTAAAAGCTCGCCAGTGATATGAAAAAATTGCTCTGAACACCTGAATGTTGTCACTTCAGAAAAAGTATGCATCTGAAATCCCATATATGTGATAATGATTTTTAAAAAGCAATGATTGCTGCAACCAAAGTGTTCACATCTGTTAAAAGCACAGCTTGCTCTTTCACTTGTGTCAAAGCTGTTGGCACAGAATTCAAAGCCCTGGATTGGCAACTCTATCAGGAAGCAAGTGTAGCATAAAGTCATAATAACTGTCTTCATTAGCTTTTGTTATCTAAAATATTCCAAGTGCTTTGGAAAACATAAGGTGCCACATAACTATGGAAGATATTGGACAGCAGCTTGACAGCCATATGCTTATATCTATAATGTGTGCTTACCCTCATCTTTAACTAAATGTTTTCCTTTAACAGCTGTGGCAACAGCAGTGAGTTTGAAAAATTCCCACACAACTAAAATGCAGCTGAAGGAACTGGGTTGTCTGCTGAGAGGACAAGTAATCTTCTCACTCAGAGATTTTTGGAGGAGCTAAAGCAACTTAAACACCTACTCCTAGAGGCATGCCTGTCTGTGTGGCAAGGACTACGTTGCAAATATTCCTGCCCTAACACTAACCCAGCATGCTGTGGGCTCGTGTACAGTTGCATGTGCAGCTGGAGAAGGATATTGCCAGGTCTGCTCATCATGGCTCTGAAGCAGCAATCTTCTGGTGCTAACTCATGAGTCCTCATCCCTGCATTGTCCTTGGGTATGAGCTGGCTTCTCTTTCTCTGCACGTGTGGTGGGGATCTTCCTTAAATTCTTTACAAATCTCCCTTTTTGTCTTTTCAGACACTGAACATGGACAAACTGGGAGTTGGACTTGGCATTGCCAGGTTAGTGGCTGTATTTGATGATCTTAAAGGTCTTTTCCAACCAAAACAATTCAGTGGCTATGGGGGCAGTTGGAAAGGGAATAGAGAAGCAGAGCTAGGAGGAGGTATGCATGACTGGTTATGGGGTTACAGACAATACAGAGCACTTCTTTTTGAAAGCACAAGCAAAATCTCAAAATCTGCTGCTGCCTTACTGTAATGTGCATGTGCATGTGCTCCATGTAATAAAGAAAATCCAGACCTGACACAGGACCAAATCCTGCAACTTCACAACTCTTATTTGAAGTCTGAATAACTGTTTTATGCTCCCCTGACAAAGACAAAAGCTTTGTGTTCCAGTCTTCCTGGTTGGAAACACAAAGTCGTTCACTAAAAAAAGCTCTTCTGTCCAGTAGCTGAGACACGTTAATCATAAAGAGCCTGCCCATGCCATCAGCCTTGCTCCTGTGGCAAGGATGGTATGTAAGTAAGTTGCAGTAAGCTTCCTAAAGATTTCCAAGGTAAAACTGAGACTGTTTTCACCTCCCCACTGATTTAGATTAGTTCATTCTTCCTAGGAAACAATTACTGCTTCATTTTTCATTTTCCAAAGACAATGCTTGGATTACCTTGGAGTTTGAGGGGAAAATAAAGGCTGTTACACCTCATGGTGTCATCTTTCTGCTCTAATACTGGCTGCAGGCTGAATGTTGCCTCATGGTCGTGTAGGAGAGTGTTACACAAGCACACAGAATAGAAGTCACTGCTGCTTATATGACCCACAGGGACTATCCAGCTGCAGAGGTCTGCAGGGTGCAAGGCTGCATTCCCCATTTCTTTTCCTTCCCCACATGAAATATTTCATAGTGCATTCAGAATACAAGTTTTTGCTTTTATAGTCTGATCTTTTATAAATTACATAGATGGCTGGAATCCGTCCAGACAGTTTTTGTTGCAGCAACACTAGTACTGCTTCATTATTAATCTCTCTCCAGACGTGGCAATTGTTGCTCCCTTTGCAGATAAGACTGTGACCCTGCACATGGTGGGATAAGGAAGAGACCAGTACAAAACTCCAGCTGTCTTTGGCAGCTTTCTATAGTGCCAGTAGATGGAGTATCTATTCCTGACAATGAGAAGCACTTAACTTCTCTTTCAGTATTGCTTAAGAAGGGCCTGGCTTGCCCACTGGGATCCATTTTAGAACTGTGAACCTCGATGAGAGGAAGGCAAATCTCTGTAATCTGGAATAAAGCATGTAAATTCTTGAAAGAATTCAATTAGATATGCTCTTCATCTAGACATGACCACTTTAGACATTGTACTCTTCCATAAAAAGCTTAGGGGATCCCATTCTATTCAGGGAGCTTGCTCACATGCATCTTTCCTTAGAGGCCAGTTTCTCCTTGTGATTTCTATATGATTGTTATAAAAACTATTTCAGTTTAATCTCTTTGTATACAACACAGATATACTGTTTCTAACATATTTAACAAGAAGAGATCTCACATAAAAACGGAAGACTTGGATAAGTACATTTTAATATGGCGGTTTGAAAAAAAAAAAAAAAAAGAACTGTAAAAAAAACCCCACTATATATCTATCTAAAAGCAATTCACAGTAGTAATGCAATTTCATTGTTTGCCAACTATTTGGAGGTTGAATCGGGCTTTTGGCAATCTGATAACTTGAGTAAACAACTCTAAACCAGTCTTAACCTTCCCCCTTCTTTAAATAAAGCTCAGTTTGCGATATGGAATGTGAATTGTTTTGACTGTTAAGCCATTCCAAACTCAGAACCCACCCATCACAAATGTGTTGAAAGAAGAATATATTTCAGCAGTGCAGCAGACTCCTTGAGTACAGTAGAGCAGCAGTCTTCAATCAACTAGAGTTTCTCTCCAGAAAGAGAAAATGAAAGCATAAGTGCAATACACATTTTTAAATGATTTATCTAAATTCAAAGAACTAACTTTTTTTTGTGACTGATTATAACTGCATATATGAATGACTATGGATAACAGGTTTCTTTCACTTTTCAAAATGATGTATAACAATGTTCCATGCAGAGACTTTCTATTTACACATCTGTTCAGCACCTGCCTGTAATTACTTACTTCACTTTTATTATTGGGCTTGTCACCGTATTAATGTAGCTGTACATCCAAATTGATTGTAATTACAAATTTCCTGAAAAAGCTTGGTTTCTGCAAGTATTTAATTAAACTGATATCCCAAATTAAAAATAATTATGTAACTGTACTCCACTACAATAACACATGCATAGCTCTCTCTACATACAAAATGGATATTTCACATAATTCATACAATATGTGAATTAATATTGTAAAATTAAAGGTCAGTCTCCACTAGAAAAGGAGGGATAATTGACTTCAGTATTTAGAAACCTGACATATTTCAATTAAGAAAGCAATTTGTCACAAACTTCACAAATCAAGGAACAAGTTAGCAATGGTTTTAATAAATAAAGATGGTGAAAAGTAAGCCTATTCCTTCTTGTGGCATAATTTTGCTTGAGTAAATGGTTTATATAGAAAGCTTCCCATTTCTAGGTCATGAGGTCATATCTAGTACGTCTCAGTAACTACTGATGTTTATTTCCATCTAATTGCTGTTTGGAAGCCTGTGACACAGGCAGTAGCCTCTGCTGAGCAGTTCTTTCATATACACACACCCAAAAAAAAAACCCAAACCCACAATTACACTACTTTGAAGACTCTTTTGGTCTTAGGGTAAATCAGGAGATAAGCTGGTCCTCTCTCAAGGATCTGAACAGCCTACACTGAGCTTACCTTCCCCAGTGAGTCTGGTCCTAGTGGTACAGTCATAGACACCAGTGACCTGGAAATCTTTCCTTTTGCATCACCAAGTGACCACTGGGGCAGACCAGGGCTGGACATGGTGACACAGGGATGCCTGTCAAGAATTTATTTCTTCTTATGGGAGAACAGAGACATTTTGAAGCGAAGCTTTCATGTTTGCTGTTGAAAATGAATAATTTTTTTTTAAATGCAGTATATCACCTGAGGGACAGTCAAGTAGTGTCAATATAGAAGTTTCTGGATCTGTTGTGCAAAACCTGCTCCTCAGGAACTCAGAATTGCCTTTGCTTTTTTTCCAGTCTTTCTGCAGAGCCCTGTCAGACATGGAGGATGGTAGAGCCTGGGAGGAAAAGGAAAACTAGGTGAAATTACTGAAAAATAGTCAAGTTTTGGTCTGATATCTCCTGAATTTCTTTTAATAGGCTCATCAAATTCAGATGCTTTTCTACAGGACACGTAGGTTCCATGAGCAAGCCTTTTTTGTTGGAAAATTTCCAAAATGTTTTCTCTGACGCTGCTCATTCTTATCTTGAAGTAAATTGTAGGATCTGTATTCCACAATGGTTGAGTTAATCCATTCAGAAACAGTAATGCCAATGAATATATCTCCACTGAACAGCAAAGTTATGATCTGGGTTTTGAACTCTCATAATTCAAATAAAATGTGAAACAGGTTTATATTTGATCCATTATGGCTGTAAGAACTGAGTATGAAATACTGCTCCAAGCTTTTGGAGCATTGTTCTCAGTCATTCCCCTTAGGATTTGGTTTGAATTCTTACCTACAATTTTGTCAGTAATAACTATGTTCAGATTTTTTTTTAAACTGCAAGTAGGTAATTGTGTTCCCTATGCAGTACACATCCTGAATCTCTCTGATCTCACTCCCACTTTCTGAGCATGTTACTGATACTACAGTCAGCAGAAAAACAGATTGAAGTGCTATTTAAATGATCACCATTTAAACTCAGAGGAGATGTCTGTGGCAAATTCTGCTTTCTGTCATTGCTTGCCTCAATTCCTTGTCTGCATTCATTGAAAAACTTCACTGAAATTGAAGGGTGAATGGTTAATGGCCAGAGTTTCCAGATGTGTATCTGGAGCATCACTGATGGGTATGTAAAATTGCAGTGAGAGAAGGGAGAAATGGAAAAGACAGTTGGCTTTTCAGTGTAGAGAATCACCTTTTCCTCCCCTTGCTGATGCTTTTCAGCACTTCTCCACCTGCAACATGAAGTTTAAAAGGAGCAGAAAGAAACATTGCTTTGCCATGTCTTGCAGTAACCTGTCTTCCATAACTATTTAATGTTTCTCACACAAGCATAAGTTTGACAAATTGTTTTGGGATCCAAATCCTAAGACAAGATTCTAAGGTTTCAAAAGCATACTGTGTTTCTAGAATTCCTTACTCACCTTCCTGAATGTACACCTTTCCACTTCTTATCAGGGTTCCAGAAGGGCAAATCTAGCACTACTGATGAAAAAAAAAAAAAAAAAAAAAAAAAAAAGAAAAAAAGAAAAAAAAAGAAAGTCAAACAACTTTTCAAGCAAAGCTATTTCCTGATCAAAGTTCTCAACATAGTTTGTCACAAAATGGACAACTTGAATTAGAAACTGACATTTTCTTTGTTTGTCTGTGAGGTGCATCTTAACCACCGGTGTCCTGAAATGAAATGGTAATTGTTATATGTTCAGGGATAATATTTGTTCTGGCATTCTCTATTGTCCATTCACATTAGGATATTTTTTTCTATTTTTGCATTACCATATACTTGGCAGGTACAGCAAAGTAAACAGTAGCATAGTTAATCAATCCAATATTGTTGGAAAGAGGCTGAAAGGAAACCTTTGTTGTTGTGGAAATCCAGCCATGATAGAAAACCCTGTGCCTCTCTTTGCCTATAGGAATTGGTTGGGAACTGAGTGAATTAGGAAATAATACTTATAAATTTACTTATGAATTACTGGTTTTATCCCAAAAAGCATTTTTATTAACAGCCAAAATTAAAAAGTGTTCAAATTTCAAGTACAAGCTTAAAAGAAAGCATATGATTAAATGCATATTCTCTTTGGGAAGTGTTAATAAAAGTCTGCTTTTCACTCTTGTGCCTGTTACTGACAGGGCAGCTTATGCTCAGAACCAAGGGACAGAGGGCTTTCTGTAAGGAAAGATGTTTAATTCACCTTTATCTGCAGTAAAGATCATAGACATAAAATGGCTGCCTTTTGCAGATGGAAATAATGGATCTGCTTCCTATCTCTTGTTCCAAGTTCCAATTGAGGACTATAGGTCATTTCTCTTACAGCTTTTTCCTTCCACTCAGCACTGCCAGAAAAATGTGATATCTCATTGTAACCTTACTTTAGGCAGCTATCAGATCAACCAAACACTCATCAGATGATTATGAATATTGGAAAGTAATGTGTTGTCCTGCAAAATGTGTATCTCTGCATCTCTTGGAAGTAAATATTTGTGTGAGTAGATGTGATCTTGGAGTACACCCTGGCTTTAACCAGGGTTTGGTCTCTTTCTCATGATCCCACACCATCTGGATCCTGTCCAAGGACTTTTGAGTAGTAGGGAATTGTGTAAATTTGTATTTCTAGATGGCAAATGCCTACTCTACAGTCTACTTAAGAGGTAGGGGATAACCCTGAGTTTATTTGGAAAGTTCTCAGCATCCAAGACAAGGTCATACTGTACTTCCATAGTATTAAAAACAAAAGCACTTTGCTCAAAGGAGTTATAATCCCCATATAGCAACCTGTACAGCAAGTTTGTCCAACTCCCTGAGTTTGGTCTGCAGACCCAGCCTCTGAGCTTCTGCCCCAGGATGCTACCAAGAAACAGGGCTGAAATCAGGTCCCCTTCTCCCTGTTCCTTTCCCACAAGAAGTTAAGAGGAAGGTACACATCCAGGAAGAGTTCCTTCCCATCTAATCCCCTCCCACACACATATCCCTCAGATCTGCACTAAAAAGTAATTTAAAATGCACCCCAAAAAGTTCCCTGTTCAGCTATGATAGGAACACTAAATACATAAAGGATTCATCCATGTTTACCAGCATGATGCTGCTTAGTCCAAAGCCAGGACCATAAAGCACAGGAAATACAATATCACCTTCACTCTTCCTCATGAAGAGCTTCCTACCACTGGAAGCCAACCTGACCACAGTGCCAGAAGTGCCAGCTCAGAACTACCCTGGCCAACCAGGGCATCCATAGCCTTAGGAAGTCACTTTGGCTTGTAAGGCTGTATTCATCAGCTGGGAGGGCTCTGCTCCTTCTCCCTGCTCTTGCTAGGGGCTGGTGATGCTGGCTTAGTGTCCCTTTTTGTCTTTCACCTGGTTCTGAGAACATGACACCACTGATATTTTTTTAATGACATGATGCAGGGTATTAAGAGCCAGGGGGAAATTTGAGTGACTGTGTTGTTTGATAAATAACCATCTTACTGGTACAAGAACTTGTCAGCACACTACAGATTTCACTTTTTATGTCTGTGTATGTATTGGATTGAAAATATAAACTTTTATATATGAAGGGTGGGTGCATGTGGGCCTATGTATCTCTGTGACATCTTGGTCAGTCTTGGCGAGAAACCTTTCCCATTTCTGTACTTTAACTGTACATGAAATCCACTGGGACCCTAATGAAAATTAATGGAGAAATAAAATGTTGGGGGAAAGTAAGGCAGTATAAAAATAGAAATGCTAACACTAGAAAATATTAGATGTTCATGAACTCTCTTAGAATGCATTTTTTTCAAATGAAGGAATCAAAAATATTGTTTTGGGATTTGCAGAAGTCTTCAGAGTGTAATATATTAAACAAAAAACAAAAGACAAAAACCTACGATACTAATAAAATTATTAGTTTATATGACTTTTACTTCTCTGCAGTGCTGGAGTCAGTAGCCAGTACCATATCAGCTCTCCCTGTTAAAACTCTTACCCCAACAATTTCTGAAACATGAACCTCCTGGTCAAAATTCAGAGGAAGTGACAGTGGAGCAGAGGTCCTAAGCACCTCAGCACCAACTAGAATCTCATCCCACACTTGTTTTATTACACAATATAGTGCAGAGAGGGCAGCAGGAGCTCAGAGGTTTTTTTCCATGAGATTGTGGGATGCACCATGCTCTGTGACAAATCTGCTTAAAACCTGATTGTGCAACATGGCTCTAGTGTTTTAAATCCACCCTGAGTCATGACATGTTTAAGAGGGAGAAAAAGAAAAACAAAAGCTAAGGAGTTTTAAAAAAATAAGTCTTCAGACTCTGCTATGCAGTAATGATAAATATATCATTATACAATGGAGTCACTTCTGGGCAAGGTAAATTGAAGTGCCTTAATTATGTTTTCCTATGGCTTAACTTGTGTCTTTTTTTTTGTTCTTGCAGTGTTTGTTTTGAGGAAAATTGCAGTTCCTTGGCACATTTAAACTCTTGAGTGTTACTCATACATATTCTTAATACACAGGAACAGAGTTCAGATCAGGGAATACTTAGTGACATTGCCTGTCACAGAGTATTTTAAGCAAAAAGCTCATAACAACTTTGTTGCTTCATATAGGTCATAACCTTAACAGAAATAGATGTTTAATTACTGCAATCTATACAACCCATGGCCAACGGAGCTATGGACTATGAGTAAATTATGCCCAGCAGATGGAAGTAAAAAAAATCCCACTGTGTTATTGTAAGGGACCATTAAAGATACCAAAGGGAAAGTAAGAAGATAGTATTTCCTATCCTAATATACCTCCTGAGTCCTTCTTAGCAAGTACTGAAATTCCCCTGTACTGTGGTCTTGAGTCATCCTGGTGCCCAGTGTCACAATGCACTCCTATATTCTATAGGTGCGACCCAAACCATACATGGGTGGCATAGGAACTTCCCTACCCTTGCTGGGGCTCTGCTGCTCCCCAGATTCCACCATGGAGAGATTTTTTTCTCTTCATGACAGTCTGAAGATAAGGTTGTGAAGAGTGCAGTAGAAGGCTTGTGCTTCCTGCCCTTAAACTTCAGCTATAGGTTGCAATGAAAACATTAAATTATCTTTTCTTTACGTTATTAAATGAAGATTGACACTAGATGAAATTATCTGCTGAAATCTTTAGATTTCATATAACCAACCATGGTTTTGAAGCTAACTGCAATGCATCTGTAAATTACTTAGAAAGACTTCTGCATTTACATACAGCAGCCTCTGAAAAGCTACAGGCCATTAGCTACGTTTGTGAACTTTGATTCCTTTGTATGCCAAATGGTTTTAATCTTTTAAGTCACTGAGGCATAGGCAAATATTGGATTGGTTTATTTAATTATTCTTAATCCTGGTAGATTTCAGAGATCTTTTAAGGCATTGGTTAAAGCTATTGTATGTGAATTATGTGCAAATCTAAAGACAGACAGACAGCTACTCCATGCCTGGTGCCAGCAAAAGTTCCTTCTCACGTCTCAACCAGCATGGACTGTACTTAAACTTGAAGGGTGTCTTTACTGGTGAGAAAGGTCCATGGTTGTTTTGGGCCAGACTGCACACCTCTGGCAGCCTGGGGTTTTGGGTACTCTTCAGTACGTGGGGGGATCACGCCCCGGGTTTACTGCCAACAAATCTGGATGGCATTTCAACAGATGCCAGATGCCTCTTGTTTGAAGATAAAATTCACCTAGAAGACAAGGTTTATTTGCTGCTCATGCTCTCAAAATATTTCTGAGTGTATCTATAAGTTAAAAGGATATGTAACCTAAAAACTGTCTTAAAGCAGCCAGGCAGTTGTAAAGACAGCTTGGAACTAAGTATCTATTATCAATTTTTTATTATTTTTAGCTTGGTGTAATGCATCTGACTGATGTCAGATAAAAGGGTCTTCCCATGTTAACCACCTCCAAACCCTCAGCAAAAGGCTCTTTGCTACTGTTGTGTTTCTGTACGAGAAGTATTCCTAACATGGTTTGCATTGCAGCACACAAGACTTGATAGCACTTTGAAACAGCATTTGTATGAGAAATGCCAGACCTGGCAATGTGGTGATATAATACACTAATAAAGAAAATTCTGTGCCATGTTCACTAGGAAAAAAAATGTATTTTATGAAGAATTTCTATTTAACGTATTTTTTCTTAAAAGCAGCAACACTATATCACCCATAATAAATCATTCTTGGCACTCATTAATGACAGTGTAATCCATTTCCACCCTCTGTTCCTGAATTATGGAAACAAGTTTTGGGGTAAAGTTGGAGAGAGCTGAATGCTCCAGCGTTCTGCTGTGAATCCACAGTATTTTGTTAAATCTTTTGCACTATTTCCAAAAAAAGCTAGAAAGACTTTTATGGCAACAAGCTACAAGGGGCTGTCTCTTTCTATAAAATTCTAAACACACACATTTTCCTTCCTGATTTTCTCTGCATGTGTCAAAGGAAGGAATTCTATAGCACTTAGTACTTGCTGGTGTAGAAATGACTGCCAAATGAGTGGTTTATACTGGAATATCTCATTATTTATATAAGAATGTTACAGTATAGACATTTAATTTAGTTCTCATTCCAAATCCATGACAAGTCGCTTTGACACCTTTAAGAAACGTTTCACATATGGTGAGATGTAGCATTCAAAACTGTAAAAGGATAAAAAAAGATGACTCAAATTAAACCAGAGTTTTTTAAATAATCAAAGGAAATGCTTTAAGTTTGTAATAATACATCTCAGCCATTTACTGTTTAATAAATTTAATGATGAATTAGCATTTCTGAGGACCATGGATTGTACACTAAGTCTGGGTGTTTGCTTTTTTCACTCTTAAAAGTCCTAGAGGAAAATTTTTCTTGCAGTAATGGAAATGTCTTTTGGGGTATGAGGAGTAACAGGTTTCAAGCAAGGTTCTTATATGTCATGATGCTACTGCAGACCTGAACATGAGGGAATCCAGGTGCCAATCTGAAACAACTAGGTAGGGATTTAGTACTGCACCTGCACTCCTTCTGCCTGTCTCTTACCATCTCACAGCCTTTTATTTAATTAATAAAATAGTCCTGTTTATCCATCACTCCAAATAAAAATATTGTTTTAGCTAAAATACATCTCTACCATAAAACTAAATCAGAGTACTTGTGTAATGGAGCTGACTGGAAAGTAACACTAGGCTTGATTTACAGTGTAGGTTAGGTATGGAAGAGTTTGGTTTCAAAGCTGACAGCTTATATGGAGCATTTTTCCTACAAAGTGTGAGTTTCAGCCATGAAGTGTGGGTTGGAACAGCAACTGTCTGGGTACCACCAAGATCTGTGGTGCTCCTGCTCAGCACACTGGGTGGCCAATTTGCCAGAACCCCTTATAGCAAGGAGCATATACTGTTGCACCAACATACCAATGACCAGGGGGGCTAATAGGGCTAAGTATAAGACCAGTAGCACTGGGTTTCTATAGGGTGAAAGCCTGCCATGAACCCTTTCCATGCCTGGTTGCTTAGCTTCCAGAGACATAAGCCCCTTCAAGGGGCTTGAATGTTAGAGTGACCTCAACATGAGTGCAACTGAAGCACTTAATGACCTAATGTGCTCTTTGACCATGTGTCTTGCTGCTTAGAGGGCAGAAAGCAGGCAAGCACATGTTGGGAAAGATCTCAGTTATAGCCAGATGGTTCTCCCAAGCCTTTGGGGGATTCCTTGAAACATTAGGCAAGTGTCTTTCAGCATTTGTCACTGAGATGGAAATGCACAGAGATGCAGGACTTGCGTAGTTCTTGCCTGGTTCTGGAATGGCTTGCTCTGCAGGATGGAGGTGGGCCCAGGCTCCGCTAGGTTCTGTATATACATCTATATATAAAATACATACATAGAGAGAAATAGATTAATACCATAAAGGACAAAGCAGAAGTATTTTCTAGAAGCGGTGTATAATAAATAAGACTGCAATATTTACCACTGAGACAAAGACTTTAAAAAGACATGAGGTGTTCAGAGTGCATTTTGTTTACTTTTTTGATAAAAGAAATCTTTCACTAACTCTTCTGAAGAGCAAGGGCTTTTAGCTACCTGACTAGAAATATTTTCCAGTGTTACCAAAATAAAGATGAAATACTGTCAGTTGTAACTTCTGAAGCTTTACCTAAACCCTGTTCATTTTTTGTACATATCTAGATCTCCTCTAACTTCTGCATGCTCACATGCCAGCACACTCCATGATCCTCCCCCCTCCATTACCACTACAATCTGCTCCCTTGACCCTACGTGCAAGAATCAATATTATCTTCCAAGAGTATCTAAAAGAGAGGAAGGGAAAGACAACATCTGGATAGTTTTCCTAGAGCTTTTTATGTTTTACCCCTTAGCGTGTACTCTGTGTCCTTCTGAGGGATACACACATCCCCTCCCCACCCCAGACCCTCCCCTTTGGCCACCTGGGAAGGTTTCAAGAAACCTTGAAACCTCCTGGAGTACAGCAGAGTGTCTCCATGAAAACCAGTGATGTTGCCTAGCCCACACCTTAAGGAAACCCAGAATCTGTAAGACGGGGAACTGTATTTTTTTCCAAGGAGCCTCATGCAGAGCCCAAGCCAGCTAGTCTGTTATAAGGCTGACATTGTAATGGAGACCCTGAACGTTCATTTGAAATGGAAAATGAGAGAGGACTACCCCACATTTAAATGAAACAAAACACAAGATAGTCAGTCTTTAAATCTTTCACCAGATAATTTCTCTCTCATAATGTGCTCTTTCTATCCACTAATTTGACAGTGTGTTCTTTTAAACGTAGGTATCTGATCGATGTCCCTGTGTAAGTTCCTTTGGCTGATGAAACAAAACAGCAATATCTAACGACAACATCTGGCACAGGAACAAACACCATCAGTCTCTCCCATCTATCTTGATCCTGCATGCAAAGTACTCTGAAATAAAACCAAATTACATTTTGTCTATTTTTTAATGTTGAAAGATTTAAAAAGTGTAATACACATTAAGCTTCTACATTTCATCAGCCAAGACTGACTGAAAAGTGTGTGCTTTTAGACAGTAACTGCTACTAACTCTGTGCAACTGAGTGGGGGTTTTTTGTGGTTTTTTTTTTTCCTCTCTTCCTTATGGAATTCCTGAAAGTGACTTGCCAATTCATATGTAATGTTTAATTCATATAACTTTCCTTTACTCCTGTTTCTTATGTGAAGCCATTAATTTAAAACTTGAAATGGAATCTCATACATTCACCTTGAATGCTGAAGAATAAATCACAAAACAGATCTGAGCAAGATTAAAAATGTGCATTTGAGAAATGTTTTATTTTTGTTTCTACATCAGGCACAGTCTTTCTAGTATACTATAGCATAGTATACTATTTTCTAGTATCCAGTATAACTGGATCTATGTGCTGTTTTAGAGAGCATTTAACAGCCAATGATACATGTTTTAGGTATTTAGTCAGAAGCAATTATACATTTGTGTATTTGAACTTTGTTCTCATTGGTTCTCCCAAATGAATAAAACCAACAATGGTTTCTATGCCTGGAAAAGTTCTACTGGGTAAAGTTTTGAACTAACTTCTTGCAAATGTGTCTTTAGAATACAGAATACAAGTCCATATTTTTACCTGGTTACTCTATTTTAAGATGAAGGCTTTGAGCAGTTACTGAGGAAGGTTGTTTAATCTCTAATCCCTTATTTCCAACAAGTCATATTATCTATGTCTGACCAGCTAAGAAGAAAAAATTCTGGTGAACAACTTCTTTTTCATATACATTTAGATTTAGTAGAGTGGAAGAAAGACAAATAGATCCATATGTTTGGTTTTAGGTTTGCACCAGGAAAAACTCTGACAATTTTAAGGAGTGTCTAACTTAAACTAAACAGAATTTGTTCTTGATCTGATACATCAGTGCTGTGTAAATGTGCTAGTGAGTGAACACTGAATAAGACACATCTTCCACTTTCTTTATGTGCTGAATCACCTTTGTCAGGAGCTTCTTGAAAGCCCTGATCCAGCAGTCTGTCATTCACAGAGAGGAGCATGTGGAGTGTAAAATGCCCTTACTAGAATTTATCAAGACTAAGTTCCCTGACCTTACTGCACTGTAAAAATGTTCACATTTTAGCATGCCAACAGAGCTTCAGCATTGATGCCTTCAGCAATGGGAAGCACATGGTATATTAAGCTTGTTTCCTCTCAAGTCTGCAGTTCAGTTTTAGAGGGTACATAAGAAGAGAAAATCCACGCATCAACTGCTCAAGGTAAGGAGGCAATGCCTTTCCTTGTGTAACTAAAGTGAGGAGTCACATAAAGTAAATTAATTTGGCAGTTTCTCCTTGCTCCTTTTTATCTTTGAGGTTGAACAACTGTCAGAAGATACCCAAAAAGTAATGTGATCACCCAATAACCATCTGTTCATGAAAAATACACCGTGTTGGGGTGAGGCAAGGAAAGGGGGATTTCAGGGGCAAGGTTGTTCAGCCTTTCTCAAATAAGGTGAGTTTCAGGTCATCATGTTGGGTATCTGAAGTGGAGGTAGAGAAGGAGAACATCAAGAATATGCTGAAGGGCCCCACAGTTAGAATTAAAGTAATCTGCCCTTTAATTCTGGAATTCAGAACTAGATTTGGTCTTCTGCATCCTTGCTTAGTTTTGACCCTAGTGTCTGAATTCTAATTTTCACTGGTTCTCATGGGGTTTAGTGGTGGTTCTCACAGTTGTTTCAGCATTTTATTTCTACAGGAAAAAAGGGAGTCGTATGAATTCTTAGTACTTTGCATTTGGAAGGAGATCACCTCTTTCCCCTGTATATTCTGCTGTGGATTTTAACTGATGAGAAACTCCTCATTTATTATCTCTGCAGAGCAGATGTTAGATTAGTGTAATGCATGGCAGCAGGGAATGTTAAGAGAACTGTAAAAAAATCCTGTTGTGTATTTGTTTCTTTGAAAACAGATATTGCAACATGTATTATTTCCTGCTGACTTTCCCTCTTCTTTCCTGGCCTTCTCCACTTGAGTTGATCTGACTGAGTGAAGTTATTATCGAAAACCTAAACAGCATTTACTCACCTTTCTACTTAACTTCTCAACAGACTAGGTAGCAACGAAAGCATTTAACTTAGACATCAGTAAAGAATATATTCTGTTTGTTGGCTACAAAGGTTCATTAGCTCCACAACAGGGTGCTCTTCTCAAATCTACTGCATGTTTCATCATTTGTCAAAGAATGACATAGCTGTGTTACAGCAATATTCAGAACTCTGTCTCAGAAAAATTCCAGTTGATTTAACCAGAAGATTCAAAGAAAGTTCAGGCCATATTTATAAAAAGATTAACTCCATGCATATGTGTATTTGTGAATGAGTGTGTGTACATACATGTAAGATATGTGATGTGCAACACACAGAGGCACACAGAAATCTTTCCTTCTTTTCCCTGGCTGATAAGTTTTGACTGAAATGGAAGTTTTGTAAGGAAAGAAAGCTTGAACTCCTGTATTTACTCTGGGTTTCAGCTCTGAGTTTTTATCTGATTTTTACTTCCCATGGCTCCCTTTTTTTTAAATAGGCCCTCTTAATTCACTGAGGTCATAAGGTGCATCAAGATGAATAAGGCACAAGTTCCCCAGACATAGCTATTTTGTCATTTAAAAAAGAAAATTCAAATCTACATTTGCACTCCTCCCGTGTGTGTTATGAATGTAAATTGGTACTCTAATGGTCAAATCCAGTACTGCTCAATTTTTAGCACAATAAAAAATAAAAAAAGTTTTACTCCAAAAGTCCCACCTAACAGTCAAATTTATTTTTTATTATTAGTGCTAAATTGCATATATTTATTGCATTGTTTATTATTAAAAGATAGGATTACTCAACTGCTAACTTCTAATCGGAGTTTGGAGGGATAGGGTTGGCCCTTGGAAGTAAGGACATGCAGTTCTTTTTTGTTTGTTGTATATGAATTAGTAAGGCTCTGCTGATTATTACAGAAATCTACATTCTCCCTTTTGTAGATTAATGAAAAGTTTTTAGAAAGAAATATTGAGGGTTCTGTACATAATACAGATTTCATAAACCTATAAATTCTTGGCATGCTAGTTAGACACATTTAACTTATGTGTGCTTAATCTGCATTTTTACAGGATTTCTCTGTCCAAGAATTTGCTAGCTATAGATTACTTTCACACTGAAATACACACAACTGCTTGTTAGCCTCTGTGTAAGATTTCATTGGTTACATCTTTCCCTGTGAATTTTCATATGTGAGCAAAGAAAGAAATACTATTTGTTGAGGACTATATCAGGAAATAGTTCAGGTCTTGACATGACATCATATTACTCAGCAGCAGTTTTACAGCCAGTATCACCACAAAATACACAGTAACTTTTTTGACATGTGGAAGGAAAACTGACTACTTCATCAAAATTTACATATAATGATCATCTAAACATGGTTGCTTCTATAATGCCTTGGAGAAGTTCCCTCTATGCTCAAAGCAATTGAGAGGATCACATTGTGGGTCTCCACAGATCAAATAAGACTTCTGAAAAGAAGAAGAATTATGACGTACGGCTACTTTAATGTTTAAGTTTACATAATATCAACCATATCTTAACACCTCTGGAATCTTGAAAGACTAACCCAAAGGAATTACACACCAGGAACAAGTTGTTTCACTTTTTTAGTGCTTTTTTAGTTCTCTAAGGGACAGAACCAGAGACATAAATGTTCATTTTCTTGTGCCCAAAGAACAGAATCACTTAAAGAGTCAGAATTAATAATAACATGACTTAGCCTTCTAAAATGTCTACCTGACAGTGAAAACAAAAGTTTTTTTACATTGTTTAGGAATACCTCCTCTTTCATCCTCTCTCATCCCTCCAAGAGCCTCTCACCTACCTGAAGACTTCATCTTATTGACTGCAGAGAACACTACAGTCAGTCTGAGCTGGCTCCAGCAATCCTAGGATCATTTGCAGAATGAAGGAACAACTTCCACTGGGATGTTGATGAGACCATGTTTAGATTTTTTGTTTTGCAGTATTTCTTATTCTTTTTGGTCTGGCCCTTTAATTTAATGGTCCCATCTTTGTCCTCCACATTCAAACATCTCAAAGAATGGTCTGATGGATTAAGGCAACCATCTTCAGGCATGGGCCTCTCCTTGCTGATTTACACTTCTCACTCATCCCAGCCAGCCACAAGTCTGGCTTTCAGTCTGGCATGTTTTTCTTCCTTTATGTGCACTAAATATATTAATTACACTACATTACACTACATAACTCATGTAACTTACCCACTTACAACTCTTCACTTTCTTCTCTTCTTGGAAGATGAAGTTCACTTCTTTATGAGGACCGTAAGGCCCAGTTTCCAGACTTCTTCAGTGCATGCCAAATGCCACTGTCAACCTCCTTCCACTTGAAAATAACCATGAACATGTCACCCTCAGCCACAACTCTATTTGTTTCAGAATATTGATCAGGAAAAAAAAAATTCCTTTCATTCTGTAAAATTCTTCCTGGGCTTTGTCCAGTTTATCTCCTACTCTCTTCTGTTGTCCTACCACCTCTCTTATGAGACTGAAATGAAGAAGACTTCATAGTTAAGGAAGTGTTTATCAGATTAAAGAAGTTAATTACCAGATTGTGTTAATTGTTGTGTTTATCCTATTATTTTGGAAAGGGTTTAGATTTAAAGATTTGTCAATCTCTTTATCCTTGAACTAAAATTAAACAACTGTTAATTAAAACAGCTAGGCAAACATAAATACACATAAATACATGCACGCATGTGTGTATATGTGTGTACTCACACACACTTTAACAAGTAATCTCCCAATTGTTTTTCTGGATGTAGCAGGTGGCAGTTATGCAATAATTGAAGAGTGGTTACAAAAGGATCCCCTGCTTTGCAAGTCACTATCACTGAAATTTTCAGCCCTATGTCTAGTATCTGGCCTTTCTCTGCAACTTATGGGGAGAATGAAACAAATAAGAGTTACTTAAGCACTGATTAAACTCTGCTAGAAGAAGGAAGAAGGAAGAATTAACAAGTCTCAAGAAGCTGGGAAGTTAAATCCCAGCTTAACAAATATGTTTGAACTATGTCCCTGCTGCTAAGTAAAATGGGGCTAGGAAGCATTCTCTGGCCCTGAGGCTTATATTTGTTATTAAGTGTCTTTGAGTCCCAAGCAGTACTTCTGAAGTTCAAATAGGGAATTATTTCTTGTGGAGTTTTAGCTCTGGTGAGCAGAAATAACATAAGGGATGCATTGTAAATTGTTCAAGTGACATTTTCAAAGCATGAAGCCAAAGGAGGGTGGACTGAGGGCACAGAAGGGTTTCTGGGGCCACAAAACCTTTTGGGAGAGAGTTGGAGAACTAGGATGGAAGAAGCCAAAACAGGTGCCGTCCACTACAGACTGAACCTTGGAAGTAATCCCTGGACTGCATGGCACTCCCAAGCACTGTTTTAGAGCAATCACACCCAAAGCTGTGCCTGAGAGCATGCCAGCAGCCAAACATGGTGGCTGGGCTCATGCCCTCTCCTTTGCACTATGCAGGGACAGTGTTTGCTGCCATTGGCATCTCCTTCCAGTGGAGATAATGTGTCCTTATGCACCTCACCAGGCACATATGATGAGTCTGTTGGAAGAAATAGGATGTGGGTATGGTAGCCCGGTAGCAGATTCTGTCTTAACACAAGCTTCATTTTGCTTGCTGGAATGGCTTACCTGACTAAAAAAAATTCAGTGTTCACTACACTGGCCTTTTCTGCATTATAAATAAGTAACAAAATCAGTCTCAGTCTGGTCATAAAGTCGTTTTTATAAGGAGGATAAAACTGATGAAAAAAATTTAAACAATTTTTTAAAAGTAATTAAATGTGATACCAGGTCTGTTTAAATTACATGGGTTTGCTTGTTTGTTTTTTTCCCCTGGGAAGTGAAAGGTCCATGGTGTATTTGAGATGATTCAAGAACCTATGAAGTAAAAGGCAGAAAACATTAAATGACTGACACAGAATTAACCTGGGGAAAAGGAGTTTGAAGCAATTCACAGAGGAAAACAAAGAACAACGTCATAAGCTCAGGAGTAGCAAATTTTCCACTGGAAAGCAGATCAGCATTAAACTAATGTTAGGTTATCTACACTATCTAGCTTTCTACAAAGCTTTTCCTTTAGTTTTAATCTGTACCCAGATCTTCTGAGGCAGTTGCAAGACATGACAAACAAACTAAATTGCACTTCCTAATTTCTGCAAGTAAGGCAATTTACTTACTTATTGCAAAATTTATTCAGACTTAAAACAAACCCAGCACATTCTGAAATTTTATGTCGTTTCCCTCACAACTAATAAATGTTTTGGTTCTCATTGCTACTGTCTAGTTTGCTTTTTATTTATTCCCCGCAGCATATTATAGAAATTAGATAAAAGAGAAAAAAAACGCAAAGCAGAACAAATTCCAGTTAAGCCAGTCAGTGTTGTCTGACACAAATATGTCTGTATTTCTTGCTAAGACTATATTAAATTTCAGCTTGCCTCAGTTTTGCAGAATTTATATGATGGAAGTGTTTATGGGCATACTACATTCCATATACCATAGAAGAACTTGCACTCTTTCTGTAGTGAAGAGAAAAAAGATTTTAAAAGATGGGGGAAAAAAAATTATTTTTTTTTATTAATTAAAAAAAAAAAAAAAAAGCGTATCTGTAGATGTAGCTTGCTCCCTGAAAGGATACCTGTTGTCTGGGGCACACGGCAAAATGGGAGCTTATGTTTTTTTAGGGACTGCTCTTCCTTCTCTTGCCGAAGAGAGGGTGGGACTTCCTCCCCCCGCCCCAAAACGTTTTTGTACCATTACACACCAGGAAGGGGACATCAGCTCTGCACGGCCCCAGGTAAGCAGGGTAGGAGTTTGCTGTTATTAAAACAAAGGATTTCTTATCATGGTGACCGCTTACAAACCACCTTTGACGCTACCGGGGTCTGGGACTTTTTATCAGGCTGAGTCTACCCAAAAGACTAAAATATATTAGGGCTGAAGCCTTGTTTTCTCTCCAAAGCCATCGGAGCTGAGTCTTAGAGCCCTCTAGTGAAATTTCGCGGAGTGGATCTCCCCCTCCGACCCCCCGGAGCCTGCCCTAGCTCAGCCCGGTACCGGGGGAGCCTCTGTTGTTCCTAGGGCAGCAGCCGAAATTCCCAATGGCGCTGGAGGAGTCGGACGGAGGTTTCCCCCCTCACCCCCGTTCCGCTTTAGGATCCCACCCCAGGTTCCCCGCCGGAGCGGAGGATCCCGAGGCCGCCTTCACCTGAGGCTCCGCCGCGATGTGCCCCCGCCAGGAGACTCCCCCGGGCCGGTGCCCAGACGGTGCCTGTGCCCGGCCCCCCCACCCCTGAGGTGAGGCAAGACCATGGCCGAGACCCCGAGGCTGCCAGCTGCCTGGGACGGGGGGAGGGAAGGAGGGTGAGTGGGGAGGGAAGGAAGAGGAGCCTGTGCCTAAAAATGCTCCCCGGTCAAAGCCCCGTGAGCCAGGGATGGAGACGGTAACAAAAATGCCTTGAATCGGGAGGAACAGTGAACAATCTTCGCGCTTTCCTCATCATCTTGGAATAATCAGCGGAATTAACTGAGGTCGAGGAAACAGGCTCTTAGGTTAGTTGTGGGAGGCTGTGAGAATAGGGGGCAGCCATTAAAAGAAACCTGATCGCTATTCATCAAGTCGGAAGAGGGGAAAGGAGGGAAGAAAAAAAAAAAAACACACACACACAAAAAAAAACCCAAACCAAAACAAAACAAAAAAATCTTCGTGGATCAAGCTCATACCAGCCTGGTATATCTCTGATCAAGAAGATCCCTGGAAACAAGAAGTTTACAAATATTGTCAGATTGATGCTTGTAGTGTGATTTAAATTGTCAATCCCGCAGAAGCCCACCAGAAGTTTAGATTCAATGCTCTGCATTTCTGGCTATTTAATGCCAATCCCCTAAGGCAGAAGGCTCGCTCTCTCCTTATTTTAACCATATGTGCCTTTTGTTGTTGTTGTTGTCTTGTCTGTACGCTGCTCGCTGTCTGCTGAGAGTCTCCTTGTGCCGCAGAGCATCTGAAACGGTCCCCGCAGCCGGCAACCTTCGCCCCACACCGCCCCAGACCGACCCACGGGATATGAGCCTGGATGTGGGCCAGGGAGGGGGAACACCTCGATGTTGGAGGTAACTCCCAGATAGCAAAAGTAAGTGTCTCTGAGCCCCACGACCGAGGTTGAGAAGGGATAATATAAAGGTATCAGGACCGGCAGCATTAACCGGTTGGGGGACTATCGGGTTTCGTGGGGAGCTCAGAGGTTACAGTGCCTTGAGATGGGGACACGGTGCAACCCCCGGAGTCCCATTTCACCGGGAGGAGGACGGGGGGAGATGGTCAAAATGATTCACCGAGGCCAGCTAAGACAGTCACATCAGTCCTCAATCTCCTAATTAATACATCTCTCGAAAATAGTATTTGAGCATCTCAGGTCCAGCCGACTGGGAAACGACTCCGGGCTGGAGGGGACCCCCGGAGCTGGGAGCGCGGGGAGCGGGACCGCTCCTTGGGGCAGAGGCTCTGCTCCCCCCGATGGCCCGGCTGGCTCCCCCCAATGCTCCCCGCCCATAGCACCCTGCTCCCCCGCCCCCCAGCCCAACAACGTTTTCTTTCAAGCGGAGTTTGTTAGCATAATCGAGTTACCCGCTACATATCTGAAATCCTTGCCTGGTTCCCTTGAGGAACAGCGCATTGCCGTGCAGCAAAAGCTTTGAATTATTCCTTTCGCCCCAAATCAAGGAACAACAAGCTATTGTTGTTTGCCTTAATTTAGTTACGCACAGTGATCCGCCTTCGTGTTTTCTTTTTCAGTCGGGGCAGGATCTTAGTACCATCTGTGATGGGATAGACCCGTGTTTTAAACACAACACAGAAATAAATATAAGCTTGAATAAATTATGGCAGGGAGGGGAGCAACCCACGGTTCCGGGTTGCAAACCGCGTCCACGAATCCCGGGGCGAGCTTTGACCGCCTGAAGGGGCCGGTTCCCGCCAGGGAGCAAAATGTGTGCCCGGAGTGTCGCGGGAAACCCTCAGGGGATGAAGAGTGGGGGGCAGGTAGGCTCGGGATCCTGGCAAAGGTCGCTATGACTCATTAAAAAAAAGTTAGAAGGAACAGCAGGTTAATTGCGGGAGGCTTTCTCTCACGTTAAAGTGTACCGGTTTTAAAGAGAAAGTATACAGCCCTCCGCCCAAAAGGAAAGAAAATTTGAAAAATAAATAAAAACCAGAAAACTTGGTGTTGTTTGTCATTTACTCGCTCTCCCTACAGCCCTTGTCACGGTAGTGTACATCTGCGGGGAAGATGTGTTTCTTCATGGCATGTGAAGGTTGCGGGAGTTATAGTTTGCTCGCTGCTCCTAACGATAAAGGCGCACACACACACACACACACACACAGACACACACACACACACGCACACACACACAGACACACACACACACGCACACACACATCCTCCCCACCTCTCTCTGTCCGACCCATGCGGGGAGCGCCCGTGTCCTCAGCCGTGTGCAAGTGGGTGAAGGGCAGTGGGCATCAATCCCTCTGCCTCCTGCCTCTCCGGAGGGGGTTTATACGGAGCCCAGACAGTGGCATTTGCCCCTCTGTGAAACGAATGAGGGCATCCGCACAGGCAGGGGCTTGTAGAAAGATGCAGGGCAAGAGTTTGGTTGAATGTGTTCTTGTTTTGAACGGGAACAGTACGGGCCTGCAGCCACCCACACGGGCTGCTGTCTGCAAGGAGGCGGTGGAAGTACAGCCGAGGGGGAGATTTAAAGATAACTGCAGAGCTATCCTGGCACTCAGTTGTGGACAGAAATCAGTTATGTGCAGTGAAAGGCCCTAAGGAAGCGATAAGGCCGCCTCCTCTTCCCTCAGAGAGTTTGCGCCCCGGTTAATAAAAGGAGCATTACGATAAAACCGACTTTTTATTTCACTCGTATTTCGCAATTATTGTGTTGACACTGACGGTCTCGCACACTGCTTTGTGAGAGATGACTGCGCGGAGGCTCCTCCCGAGAGGGGCCCTCGACAAAACCACTCACGGGGCCGGGGCAAGGACTGAGATGAAACCCCCCCGGACTACACAGCCGGGCAGCAGCGGGACCGGGCACAAGTTTCAGTCAGACCAGGCAGAGCCTTTCACGGCGGCTGAACGGAAAGATCAAGCAAAACGTTCCTGTCGGCCTAAAGGCGGATGTTAGCAAGCAATTCGAGCCTCCTGCTCTGAAATATAACTTCAGTGACCGAGCTCTTTCGCAAATGCCGGGAAAGAAAAAAAAAAAAAAAAGGGGGGGGGGGGGGAATGGGGAAAATAAAAATTTTAAAAGAAATTAAAAAAAAAAAAAAAAACAAACAACAAACCTCCTCTCCCCGATGTCTGATTCACTCGCAAGTCGATGTAACTTGTCTCGCCCTGCGCCGTGGCTTTGCATGCAGTGTCTGCAAGGGCGAGCCCAGCGCTCTAGGAACCGAACTGAACTGCTGCGGGCAATCTGCAGCCTGGTTAAGGCAGCCTAAAGTGAAAGTGCCTGCGGAGGGTCTGGCTTGTAGATTCTGTACTCACATTTTCGGGTGCTAAGGAAACACTTTCTCAGATATAAGTCCATGCAACAGGTTTTGACGTCTCATTCCCGGCTAGGGTGATCAGCTGCTGCCGTTCAGATTCAGCCGCTGTGGTTATGAGATGGAAGGAGAGGAAGCGGAGTCAGGTATATCCCTAATAAACGTGGGGCGACCGTGCGGCGTAGCGGGAAGGCGGGGGGTGGGTAGGGGGCCATGTCAGACCTTACTAGCGCTTTTCTCTTTTGCTACGGTCCTCAGAGCAGGAGGGAGTGGAACGGGGCTATATTCTCCGTCGCGAAAGGGAACAGGGTGTGTGCGCAGATGTCGGGGGGGTGTCTTCTCGCCATTTCTGCCCAGAGTAATGTGGATCGGTTCTCCCTTGCCGTGACCGTCCGCTAAAGGCTGCGGCTGCGAACTATCCTGCCGGTTAAGTTGGCTGGGAAGCCTCAGACCGGGATGCTTTCGTTTATAAACAAGCACCGTTTAAATCCTGCAGAAGCCTGTCTACATCAAGGAAGTAAGCTGCCGAGTCCTCATTTTGTAAAGGAAGGGTGGGATAATTGTGCCAAGGGGCTTTACGGACCCTTCACCGACATCCCCGAATTTGTTTTTAACGAATTTCAACTGTCTCTCTCTTGCTTTGCAAAGGAAAACTCTATTTTGCTTTCCCGAGCGGGATCCTCCCGCTCTTCACCTCTTCTGCACGCCAGCACTCTGGAAAAGCCTGGACAGGTACAAGGACGTGCAGCTTCCAAAGTGGAGTGCACTAGGAAAAACACAGACTTAGGCGGCTGATAGGCACAGGCGTCCGGACATGCTGGGAGCTGGACGCGGGCTGATCCGCTGCCCCCATCCTCCTCCTGCCTCCCTCCCCCGCCGCTTTTCCCCTGGCCGCAGCCCTGGCGCGACTTTTTGCCGGGAGCCTCCACCGGGAGCAGCCGCCTGCTCCGGCCTCTCCTTCCCCCGGGCACGGCCACTACTCCAGCCCAGAGCGGCACGGAGGCTCCGTCCATCGGCCGCGGAGGGTCAGGCTGCGAGGAGGGGAACCGCAGCCTGGTCTCTTGTGGCTTCGCCAAATCCTTGACGGGCCTGGGAGGCTAAAAAGGTACCGTGTCAGAAATATACAATTGCAGAGACCTTTTCTGTCAGGGCTGCAAATGGAATAAAAACAGCTGGAGGCATCAATTATTATTTCTCCCCAAAAGGGAAACATTAAAGGTCATTGAAACTACCCTGAGTTTGGGGACGGGTGGCTTCTCCCGGATTCCTTCACCTGGGCCAGCCTTGGGGGTCCCGTCGACCTGCGCAGCCCGTGCTCCGCGCCCGCGGAGGCACTGCCCCGCCCTCCGATCGCTCATCTCACCCGCTCATTTTCTCCTGATTTACAGCTCGTACAATTTCCCTCCCTCGCTTTTCACTTTGGGTAGACCCGAACGGACGGGGAAAGATACGGGTCGCTGCCCCGCAGAATCAGTAACCTAAAAACGCGGTGTGTAATGGGCACGCATGGGTCATAAGGGCCCCCTTAATGGTGCGAAGTGTGTCTGACTTTTTACATGTGACCACTCCTAGGTGAGCCCCTCTGAAATGCTCCCGGAAATCATGTAGAAATGAAAGACCAGCGCTCAGGGCACCGTAGCGCAGTGGGGCACAGGCAGCGGCTAATGGAGGGGCAATCCTGCACCCATCCTGTGCCATCATGCCTTCTCCTAGCTCCCCGGCAGGTACGATCCGCCTGTAATGGGATCCCAGGTCACGAACAGGGTCTCTATTGTACACGAGAGGCCTCTTCTCTATAGAGCTCTCCAACAGTTGTTACTGGGCGCTGGGGAGGGGAGTTAAGCTAACGCAGTTATAAAGAAACTTCCTGCAAGGGCCGCAGACGGGTTTTTATTCCCTGCCACAGCCACAGATGCCTGGGACGGCAGAGCCGGCGGTCCGGAGCGGTGGGGAAGGAATAGGGCAGCAGGGCCGGGATGGGGCAGAGGGATCCGGACGGGGCGGCGGGGTCTGGATGGGGTTGCGGGGCCCGGATGAGGCAAGGGGATCCGGACGGGGCGGCGGCTCCGTCCCACCGCGCCGCAGGGTCCCGCTGCGAGAGGCAGGGACACGGGCTCTTCCCTCCGGCGCTCCTCCTCTCCCCCGATGGGAGCCTACAGCGTCAATCACGGCGGAAATTTCTCCCTCGCTAGCTAATATCTCAGCTCGCAGGGCCGCCTCTGAGTGGGTCTGAGCAATCTGTCAGCCCAGCCGGGGAGCCACCTCTAAACAGATCGGGTTACCCCTGATTGACAGCGTCACCATGGCAAATAATTTGACTAAAACTATTGTCTTCTCCTGGCAGTCCCGGGGTCAGATAACCGGACCAATCACAGCGCGCATAATCACTTTTCATGCCAGCTTAGAATAATATTATTAAAAAAAAAAAAAAAAAAAAAAAAAAAAAAAAAAGAAAAAAAGGGGGGGAGAGAAAGAAAGGGGGGAAAAACTCCGAGAGGGAGAGGAGCGAGGGAGCAGGGCTTTACCACTATATTATGAGGGATCTCGCGGCGGCGGGGGGTGGGGGGGAAGCAGGGAGATCCCAAACCGGCGGTCGAAGGGGGTGGGGGTGGGAGAGTCGCGGCCGCTGCGAGCGCTGCAGATAGGAGACAAAAGAGGCACAAAAGTTACTCTCGCAACTTGGACTTACAAAAAGGAGGCGGCCGAAGGCAAAAAGCCGCCTGCGCTCGGACTCCCGAGGCTTTTTTCTTCGCTCTTCGCCTTTTTCTTTTCTTTTTTTTTTTTTTTTTTTTTTTCCTTATTTTTTTTTTTCTTGGGTTGTTGTTTTTTGGGGTTTTTTTCCTGCCCGGCTCCCGCGGCAGCTCCGGGGCCGGGCGCTGCTGATGGCCACGGCCCCCCTAGCCCGGCCGTGACGCCCGACCGGGCCCCGCCGGGCGCCGCCGCCCCGGGGCCGACCTCGGATGCCGGGCGCTGCCTGCCGCCCCGCGCCTCTCCCCTCTATGCGTCCGTAGGGTGCGCAGCGGGGCAGGGCTCACCATGTCGATGCTCCCGACTTTTGGTTTCACCCAAGAGCAAGTGGCCTGCGTCTGCGAGGTGCTCCAGCAAGGCGGCAACATCGAGCGGCTGGGGCGGTTCCTCTGGTCCCTCCCTGCCTGCGAGCACCTCCACAAGAACGAGAGCGTCTTGAAGGCCAAGGCGGTGGTGGCCTTCCACCGGGGCAACTTTCGCGAGCTCTACAAGATCCTGGAGAGCCACCAGTTCTCGGCGCACAACCACCCCAAGCTGCAGCAGCTCTGGCTCAAGGCGCACTACATCGAGGCGGAGAAGCTGCGGGGGCGCCCCCTGGGGGCGGTGGGCAAGTACCGGGTGCGCCGCAAGTTCCCGCTGCCCCGCTCCATCTGGGACGGCGAGGAGACCAGCTACTGCTTCAAGGAGAAGAGCCGCAGCGTCCTCCGCGAGTGGTACGCCCACAACCCCTACCCGTCCCCACGCGAGAAGCGGGAGCTGGCCGAGGCCACCGGCCTCACCACCACGCAGGTCAGCAACTGGTTCAAGAACCGCCGGCAGCGGGACCGCGCGGCAGAGGCCAAGGAAAGGTACGACTCCCCCGACTCTCTCCCTCGGCTCCCCCGGTGTCCCCGGCTCCCCGGCCCCGCCGCTCGCCCCGCGCCTCTCCCTCTGCCCCGGCCCCGGCTGCGAGGAGTCCCGCGGGACGGAGCGCCCGGGAGGGCCCGGGATTTCCGGGCCGGGGGCCACCGCGGGCGAGAGAGGTGGGCTCTCGGTGTTGGGTCTGTCCGCTAAAAGTAGCTCAGGGAGAAGCGGCCGCAACCCTTTCCCCTTCTAAAAACGCAGCTCCCGCTCAGGCGGCGCGGCGGCCGCGGGGCAGCTCCTGACGGGGACGCTGTCAGTCCGGGGCCGGCAGCGGGGCACGGTTCAGCAGCGCTGCCGCTTCCTCCCCACCACAACCCCGCCTGAAGCCCAACCGGGTCCGAGGTGCCGGTGCGGGTCTGCAGGACTGAAGGCGAGGGCTTCAAGGCCGGCACAGGGCAGAGCGTGTCCGTGAGGGGTACCCCGGTGTACAGAAGGGAAGCCGGGAACGAGTGGGTCTGAAGGCTGTAAATGGTGATTTGCAAAAACTTCCTCTAACTTCGGCTACTGAAGTCAGATGGAACACCTGGAGAGGGACTGACAGGGGCAGCCTCTGACCCGCTCCCGAAACTGCAGTTCGTATCAGCCACCCTGCAAGGTGCTCACGAGTGCATGTTAATAGGCGTATATTCTTGGACCGAGTGTGATTCGGAAACTGTTTTTCTCGTTAAATGTAGTGAAGGGACCATTAATTGCCCTGCAAAGGTTAATGCTTATATGCTTGGGTATTCGGGATGAGTTTTTCGTCAGCGGTTCCTGTGCCTTAGGTCTGAAGAAGCAAAAAGCTTTCTCTGACTGCACAGAGGTTCCTCACGAGCTCGCTGAAATGTTCGGCCCGTACGGATCTGGCCGTAAGGCCTGCGCGGTTAATGAACGGATCAGAAATCTCCCGTAGATCCGTACCTCCGAGATTTATTTTTTTCTTTCGTTTCTGACTAATGTATTTTGGAAATGGCAAGCGCCGCGGCCGCACATCTGTGCAGCCAGACAGGTTCGGCCTCAGAGCAGATTTGCTCCATACATTTCCCCAAACGGTGCTAGCGCTTTAATTTTCCTTCAAATCCCGCAAGTGCTGGTTTTACGAGATGTTAGAGATCCTTTTTACTGCTGATAGCTGGGACTCACCTTCAAATATCCAAAGGAAATGAAGGTTACACTTATTCCATTTTTTTTTCCGAGGAACCAAATTTTAAAGGTCTCCGGAGACAGATAAGTTTTTTGACACTGAAAAATACACTCAAACTAATATTACACTCCAGACGTTGGAAAATGGACCGTTCATTGGATTGCCACTCACTTAAGCAAACTTATTCAAAGACAGCTTTCTTGTCTGTTTTTATTTTTTTGGCACAAAGTGTCTACAGCCACATCCTGCAGCCCTTATTGAAGAAAAATCAATAGCTCAATGGCTCCACTTCTCTCTAACAAATCCTGCAGGGTATGGTGTCTCTGTCAGAGGGTGTGTTTCAAAGCTTCCACAGAAGCTTTTAAACAGAATTGCAACACCTTCAGTATTTCAGGCAGGGCTATGTCAAAGATATTTCTACGAAAGCTGTGTCTAAAATCCATGTTAGCCTTGACGGGACGGCCGCCCCCACCCCATCTTGTCCCTCTTATTTCGGAAAAAAAAGAAAAAAAAAAAAAAAAACCCAACACCTATATCTGCAAGGGCTTGGCCATGCTCCAGCCACTTCTCGATATTTACTCGGTGATGAGTTTTGAAATTATGTCCTGCCTTTCCGTGCCGGCTACTTGTGCCATTAGGCGCCCCGGCGTTGCCCGTTCCCCCCTCTTGGGAGCAGGGCAAGGGGCCACCCGCGCTCCCCGATTCGCCATCCGCAGAGGGACAGAGGGACAGCAGCGGGGACGCGGAGCGTTTTCCGACAGAGCGGGGGAAATACGCAAGTTAGCTGTTTGCTTGCCTGATTTTCCTTGTCGGGGTGTGTTTTGAGCTTTAAGCTTCCGAGAGAGAAAAAAAACCAAAGCCGGCCAGCTACTCAACCAAAATCCTTTCCCACCTGATGGGAGTCCACCGCCTGTGCTGCTGCATGGAACCATCATGCCCACAGCCCACCGCCCTGAGGCCTTCCCTGGAGAAATAGGGGCCGAACTTGTCTTCATCTACGGGAGCAGTTTTTAAGCGAAAAAGTTTTGGGCTTGTTTGTTTGTTTGTTTTGTTTATTTGTTTTTTTGTTTTGTTTTGGTTTGGTTTTGGTAGGCTTTTTTTCCCTATATTTCCCTTCCTCCCCGCTCCATCCCCACACTGTGCAAGCGCTTTGGATGCAGAAAATGACGTTTTGGCAAAGTGACCAAAGTAACTACCTCCTCTGGGCTAGTGGGAGACTCTGTTTACAAGCTCAGCGGACCTTAGACCTTTGTGCCAGATGAAGAGGCCTTGGAGGTTTGCAGAGTTTGTAAACCCACTGTTTCTGCACTCCCCCCCACCTCCGCCCGCCGTCCCCGGGACCCAGCTCCCCGCCGCCCCCGCTCCGGTTGTGCGCGCCCCGGAGCGGCGGCCACACGGTGATTTCCCTCCCTCTTTTGTGTTTCCTATAGGGAAAACAACGAGAATTCCAACTCCAACAGTCACAACCCGCTCTCGGCTTCAATGAACGGGAATAAGACGGTTTTGGGGAGCTCAGAGGACGAGAAGACTCCGTCGGGGACTCCGGATCACACCTCCTCCAGTCCCGCACTGCTGCTCAGCTCCAACCCCGGGCTGCAGCCCCTGCACAGCCTGGGCCACCCCCAGGGCCCCAGCGCCATCCCAGTGCCCAGCGCCGACCCTATGCACCACCACAGCTTGCAGGACTCCATCCTCAACCCCATGTCATCCAACCTGGTCGATCTAGGCTCTTAAAACCGTGTACACGCTCCATCCTTCGCACCAGCCTTTTACACTTTCTTTTCTTCTATTTTTATTTTCTTCTTTTTTTTCCCCCTTGAGCTTACCAGAGACTTAAAAAGCGAAGACAAACTCCTTAGCGGATGTGTTGTGCCCTTTGGCAAAAGGCTGTCTGAAAGTTCAGAAGGAATTGGACTCGGCTGTGGGCAGTAGTGTTGTGAAAAGCCTTGAGGGTTGCTTAAAGGTGGTCTCAGGCGTGCAGACTGTTGTGCAAGGAGCTGTGATTTTCAAGGCAGGATCAAAGGCCGTCCAGTGTAATAACTTTTTCCAGCCTTAGTTTCAGAAATCTCTCGGTGGTGTCACTCGATCAGGCCGGTCTATATGGGAAGAGTCACATTGTAATTTTTTTTTGTTGGGGGGGTGGGGAGGAAAAGGGAAAGCAAGGCCGCTGTTTCCATGATTATTTGGAAGTTACAGATCGCTCCCGTTATTCTATTGTAGCTATATATCCGTGGCAGGTGTACAATTTCAAGTAAGAATACAAAAGCTGTAGTCAAGTTATAGCAGCAACACGCGCTCTAGGCAGACTGTAACCTTCTTATAGCTGATGCTATGCAGAGAGGCGGCTTCTCTGGCCTTGTCCATGTGGTGCTTTCGCCATTTGCTGGGTGGGAAAGGCAGTGATGGCCCAGCTCCAGCCCCAAAGGAAGGAAGGGGAAGATTCTCCCTTCGGTGTGCAACGCAGGCAGGAGTGGGCTTTAAAAAAAAAGTTTTAAAATAATTAAAATTTTAAAAAAATTTAAAAAAAGAATTGCTGCTCAAGTTTAGACCTAAACGACAGTATCAATCGCAAGTCACTCACCTTAGTTTTGTTTATTGTTTATATTATGTGAATACATTCTTTGGAAAATATTTCTGCTTTTATTTTATAATAAAATTTAGAAATGTAACGCGGCGTGCGGTTGCTTCACTTGCCCGTGGGGTATTTTCGGTCTCAGCCCTGAACGGGCCAGAGGGAGCTGAAGGTCTCGGTCCCCCGGGGCGCCCACCCCAGGGCTCACCCCCCTGCTGCCGCAGAGCATCGTCCCCACCGTCCCCAAAGCCGTCAGAGGGCACTTCCAACCCCTGCCCTATTCGGCAGGGCACGGCGGGGGCCTCTACGGTCGGTACCGGGGAAAAGCTTGAGGGAAGTTAGATAGAGGAGCCCTGCGAGAGTGGGGAGACAAGTGGACAGGGAAGGCCAGGCTGTGCGGGCTCTGAGGGGAGTGGGAAGGTGGTCCACCTGCTCTCCCGAGGGCACGGCCGCTCAGGCAGTGGGCTTTTTCGCCCCGGTGCTCGCTGGCCCGGACAGAAAATCGTCCCTGCACCCCAGTGGTGGGTGCACACACTGAGCCTGGACAAACCCTGCTCCAGGTCCGGCACGGCTGGGATGCGATCGCCGCTCCAGCACCCAGAGAGTGATGCCGGGAATAGGATTTCTTTATTTCTCTCTCCTCCTATTAATTTTTTTTTTTTTTTAATCCTTTATTTTCATCAGCACGGGGGTGGCAAAGAGACAACTTCCTTGTTGCAGTATTAAAAGATAAGAGCTATGGATGATATAATTACAGCTCGCATCCTCGCTGACAACTCCTTGCTAGAAGCTGAATGTGATATATCACTGGTTTAAAATTTTCCTCAGAGCTTGCAAGGTGTTTTATATCTTTTTTTAATTGTGAAAAATAAACCGAGAAAACGATATGGTTTCAAGCGGGATAGAAATACGTGTAGACCAGCAAGAAATGTGTCCAGGTTTCAGACACTGGCTGCAATTTCAATCAGCGGGGGTTTTGTGCGGGAAATGTCCTAATTTGATATAATCTGGGTCTGAATTAGCGCCTCCGGGCGTTTACGGGTGTCCACGAAAAGAAGATTTCTCTGGGGCTCGGTTACAGTCTATAGAAGGGAAGGTATGGATGTCGGTAACGGGAAGGGGCGGCATGGAAAAAAGGGTTCCCTCTTACTCGAGGTTATAAATCCAGTGTTATCTTTAAGCCGGCGTAAAGGATGTACGTTCGGATTTGCCCGTTTCTGCTCTTCGGGATGATTTTTCAGCAGTGGGGAAGAGGTGGCTTTTGCCTCTGCTGTGGGAGCGTCCCGGGGGTCGTGCATGAATTAGGGTCTAAAGAGCAGATCCTATTATTTCCGTTCAGGGACATCTAGTAGTTTTAGCTATGAATTTTCACCGTTTGAAAAAAACATTTCTCATGTATAGGAACCACTGATTTCTAGGGCTGAAGATCCCCCGTCCTGTAAAATAACACTTGCACTGGTGCAATTTTGCAAAGAATTAATTAATTGCCTAGTTAGTTACTCTGGTTTTAGAGACAAAAATAAGTTTGGGAAGGAAAACAGAACAAAATGACTGTGTTAATAAAACGTGGCCTCTTAACTGAAATAAAACCTCAAGGGTTTGCCCGCTGAAGGAAAAAAAAAAAAAAAAAAAAAAAAAAAAAAAAAAAAAAAAAAAAAAAAAAGCCAAGATGTGGAACATTTACAGAGATAGAGTCAGTATGAAAACAGGATGGGGTTTACGTGGTTAATAAAAGGTCCTATTGAACAGAGGAGGCAGGATTCGATCGGGAAAAGTAAATGTAGGGCTGACAGGGTGAAAAAGGCCATTTGGAAGGGAAGAACGATTAAAACTCCTATAAATTGCCGCTGGTATCACTTATTTATGGAGAAAGGAAGAGAGGGCCAGTCGCTAAAGTCAATTAAAGACATCTAGAAACAGAAATTATGTAGTAAGAAAAAAATAAGTCCACAGGTCACTCTAGCATTACGGGCAAGCACAGCTTAAATCCCAGATGATGGGACGCGTGTAATGCAACCTGAAAATCCGCACATGTTACAACTCATTTTATCACCATACTGCCTTAGTAATGATTTTTCGTAAATTAGCCCAAATCCCCCCGATTTTCCACGCGAAAAAAAAAAAAAAATTCTGATAGAGAAATATGATGAAACTGAGGTGACTAATCCTTAGGTTTAAACAGATTAGTTACGATTCACCAGAGTTACGTTTCATGGGGCATATCTCATCTCGGGGCTGCTTGTTTGTGGTGTATTGGGGCAGGTTTCGGGGCTTAAATAAAAAGATGGTCAGGACTCGACAGGCTTTACCCATGAAACTCCCTCTGGCTACTGAGGCCCGGATGCAGCGAGAACACCCCACAGCTAAGCCCCTATGGCTTGAACATCTTAGGGAATAAAAACCAGTGCTCTTTTCTCTCGTGTATGCAAACACATATCGGTATCCATACACATGCATGCATATATTTTATATATACATAAGCCGTATTTGCCCTCAAACTACGACCTTAACAAATGACAGAAGGAGTGCATCATTTATGGACGCCAGACCTGTAACAAGAGTAATTCCTTTAAATTACGGCAAACTGAGTATTCACGGTGAACTGGAGAAGATTTGTTCTTTTGGGAAGCCCTGTATTTTATTACATTAGCGTTCACTGTCCTGGTGATGTGCTGAAGAGGACTAAGAGAGCAGGTCCCCATTTTGGCTCTCAGTTTTGGCTATCCTGCCAGAGTGCAGCACTTCACCCTGCCGGGAAAATATTGATGAGCACAAGGGGAAAGCATCTCGACAGGCCCCTGAAGATGTGTCACAGTCTCCAAAAGGGAGCATGATGCTTTGCTGAAGACAGGGAGAAGTTAATGGAGTAAGAGCCTTTCTTATCAGTAGAAAGGAGAGGGTGTGCTGGAGCTTGCTATCGAACCAGTTAAACATCTTCCCTCTGCAAGTTCTTGCAGGAATTTGGGGATAAACAAGACCCTCTGGGGAACACAGTCACATCTCATCTACCAAAGGTTGTGTGGCTGCGTTCTTCTTTGGATAATATCAGCCATTCTGTAGACATTAAAAAACATCTACACGACAGAAGTCAACCCTTTGATCTATTTCTTGTGGACTACCCCTGAGAAAGGTACTTTACTTCTTTCTCCCCTTGCTCGTGGCTCAGTAATTTGGGCCTAACTGAGGTGTCTCTTTGAGAGGGGGTGCTCCAGCCCCGGAATGAAAAGCTCTGGAAGTGCCCCTGCCTGCCCAGCGATGTTTGTGTAAAGCTCTCGGGCTCCTGTTACCAGACCCGGAAACAAAATCTATTGGTTTCTTTAGGAGAAACAAATGCAGCCCGATATGAGCAGGCTTTTGCCTTCAACAAACCCTCCCTTGAACATGACAAGTAATGTAGGAGGGTGGCGATGAAAACACTGGCCACTGGCCCTTACTGCAGAGCTCTTTAACTCCCCCTGCTTAGTGAATCAAAACGCTGCTGCTTAGTCAGCCAAAAAAAATATACTGAAGGGAACTTTCAGTGCTTCAGCACACAAGGAAAAGGTGAGGGTTTTGTCTGAAGGAGAGGAGCTCTAGGGTTTGGAAAAATACATACTGACATTAAGGAGCTGGGCTAAACCACCAGCTTCTTCTCATTTTGCTGCAGGGAGCTCAAAAGGTCCATCACCTTCCTACTAAAATAAAAACGAGAGGGGGTTATTTGTTTGTGGGATGGGTGGTGTTTTGTTTTGGGGGAGTTGAAGGATTTTGTGAGGGGAGGGTTTTGAGGGGTTTTGTTTGGTTTGGGGTTTTTTGTGAGGTTATTTCTTGCTTTGGAGGGGTTTGGTTTTGGTTTATTTTTTGTTGTTGCTGTTGGGTTTCTGGTGGTTGGGGGTTTTTGTTTTGCTGTTTTGTTTGGGGTTTTTTTGTCTTGCTTTGTTTCCTTGTTTTTGTGTGTTGTTTTGTTTGTTTGTTATGATTTTGGGTTTAATTGTGTTTATTTGTTTGGTTGGGGTTTTTCAAGGGGTTTTTTTTTGTTGGTTTTTTTTTGCCACTGAGCGAGTCACTCAATGTCCATCTCTAAACATCAAACTCGCTTTTATCCGGAGTCTCGGTGTGCCGCAGAGCCGGTCCCGCTCCAGTCCTGTGGGCACCGGGACGAAGCTGCTGCCGAGGGGGCTGCCGGCTTCCTGGGCAGAGGAGGAATGAGATATTCCTTCCTCCAGCCCAACCCATGCCCTACACGGAAATAAAAAAACAAACAAACAAACAAACAAAAACAAACAAAAACAAACACAAACAAACACAAACAAACAAACAAAAAACCACACACACACACACACAAAAAAAAAAAAACAAACAAAAAAAAAACACCAAAAACCAAAACAACATCCCTTCAGAAAAAAACAGACACAAATTAGGACCCGACCAAGAGTGTGGGACTTAGGGGGAAACGGAGAGATTTAGTGGACAGGTTAAATGTCGTATCAGCAAACGCTGCTGCTGCGAAGGATGGAGAGTAGAAATCACTAGGAAAGAGGAAAATCGCACATGTGCTTCTGATGACCCCATTAGATGCGAAGTCCTCCAGGAAATACATATTTGAAACAGCCAGAAAAAACAAACATGCCTTTTATAGACTCGCCTGTCCCGCCATGAAGAATGCAAACCTCAGTATGGTGCGTGTGTATCAAGGGGGTGGGAGAGAGGAAGGGGGAATAGATTTTGTAAAGAACCCGATGAAAGATACCTTCATCAGGTTTTTTCATTTGCTCTGCCCCGCTCTCCTAAAATAGTCTGCAGCGTGAAAACCGAGGCAGTAGTTGAAACTACCGTGTGAGACGTACATTTAAGTCTGAAAAGTGACTGTCAAAAACCTGTCTGGGCGTCAACACAGGCAAGACTGTCTGGCAGCAGTGAGAAGGAAAGAAAAAAAAAAACAAAACACACACACAAGAAATGGGGAAGTGTGAAGAGTTTAAAAATGGGACTTCATAAAACCTACAGATTGCTGTAAAGTTGAGCAAAGTTCAGTAAATTGCATTGGAAGAGCGATTTCTAACAGTGCCGAAATTGAGCTCTAATCAGAGATATGCCCATCCCCGCCGTCCCAAAGCTCCTGTTTAGCTGCAGTTATGCTGGGGCTAGGGGTGGGTGTCGAGAGAAACACTTGACCCGAGAGCACTTCAGCAGTAAAGGCATCATCGTTCCTCTTCTGCCCAACCGAGTACCCTGGCCACGGAGCCAGACATAGTGACCCCGCTGCCGGCACCGAGGGCAGGCTCCCAGGGGACATTTGATCCCCTTCCCCGCTTTCCACCGCGGCCATCTTCAGCCTTCGCAGGAAAAGGGCAGGTCCGCACCCACCCCTAGGCTTCTGTTGTCCCCTCTGAGGGGCCCAGCACCCTCCTCAGGCTTTGCAGCCCTGGTGGGTGGTGCCCCGAGGTGGGGGCCGCCTGGGCAGAGGGGGAACACACGCGTGGCCGGGACACGCTTTCCTCCTCACGGAGACGGTGAGAGTGCATGGCCAGTCACCCCTCGGAGAGACCTCTCCTCCTGCAAACCTCAGGGGGCTGCCGCAGGGGTAGCAGTGACTGAACTCGGGACCATTGAGATGCGTTTAGTAGAAAGAGCCTGAGTACTGTAGCCTTGTTGCCCCTGAAAATCTGAGCGAAGGGGCAAAACAGTACCAAAGTCTGAAAGAGGCATCCTCGGGAGAGGCACTGCCCGACCGGGGAGCAGGGCCGAGCCCATACCCCTCGTCTATTCGCCCCGGCCCCGTGAAACTCAGCGGCCGCCACCTAAGGGCTTTGGTGTCGTGGCAGCCGGAGCCGTCCCGTAGTAGGGAACTGAGTGTTTCCACAGACTAGGCACACAGGACAGGCCAGTTATCCTGTTCCTTCAGCTCGCTCCTTCAATCCCGCTCCGCTGCCGAAGCCGGAGGAATAGAGCAAGGGCACAGCATCCCCGAGGGGGCATGAGGGCTGCTGGAGAGGGAGAACGGGGCTCCCACGCTGTTATGGGGCCTGTGACAAGCGTGTTTCTCTGCATACCCGGGGATATTCAGTTACATATGAGTCCAACAGCTGTTCGGGGCCAGGATCCGCACCCCTACGCACCACGCAACCAGCGAGGATGCCGCTGGAGCTGAGGAAGGGAGGGGACATTAAAAACTTGAGAAACAGCTTGGGACACGCTCCTTAAAAGTGCGTCGAATGCACACCCAACAAAACCACCAAAAACTGGACACTCAGGCCTGTTTGGAAACCTCCCGGCCTTAAACGAAATCAAGACATGGGGCAGGGAGGTATTGGCAGCCCTGCGCAGGACGCGGAACCAGGCGAAGGGGTCCCACGGGTGGCCATGGTGAGCAGCGTGGGGACAGGCTGCGTCCCTGCTTACCGACCTGACTTCCTAAATTAGAAGGGCCGGAGCAGGACGATCCCGCAACAGTCGCGGTATTAGCAGGAACCTGGGAGATCAGAGGCAAGAGGAGACGAGGACACCGGGTTCTGCTGCCGCGGGTGGGTGCGGAATCAGGCTCAGCCATTCCGAGTGTGTCCAGAAAAAGTCAGTGATTTGTCCTCCACCCACAGGTGTAGCAGATCCCTCACAGTGCCGTGACTCTGCCATGAAAAGTCCCAGATCCCTTTTAGTTTAGAGGGGGAACATTTTCTTTTTTTTTTCTTTTTTTTTTATTTTTTTTTTTTTCTTTTTTTTTTTTTCTTTTTTTTTTTTTTTTCCTTTTCTTTCCTCCTTTCTCCAAGCGAGGCCGGCACAACGACAGCGGCGGCGTTTCCCACCTACACTCTGTATTACTTTGATATTTGACGGTTCTTTCTGCCACTTCTCGAGATGTCTTTTCCCCGGAGAATCTCCAGAAGTGGAGGGCAGCTAATCGCTCTTTCATAATTTCTCTAAATCGTGTGTATTTGTTACCTCAGCTGCTGCCGAGCGATCGCAAGTGTAAAGCCGCCTTGACGATATTCATCGGGGCACTGCTGCCATCACCACTGATTTGAAACAAAACCCCCGGTCCCGACGATGGAGGCAGGGACCGGGCGATCGCACTGCTCGTCCCTATCTCCTGCTGCCCGCCAGTGACTCGCCGGAGGCCTCTTGCGGGATGCGCCGGGGTTTGCACCCCCGGGAGAAACTGGGGTGCTGCCTGAGGTGTCCTGGGGCGGGAGGAGGCCCGAAACCACCTCCCGCACACTCGCAGTCTGGAAAGAGGCCGAGGAGGTCCGGCCCCCTCTCCCATTGTCCTACTGGGGCAGACGTCGAGGGGCACAACGGAGAGGGGTGTTCGGTGATCCCTGCTTGCTTTTCACCCCCACACGTCTTCGAGGCCACAAAATGCTCCCGCGATCTGCATTGCGAGGGTCCCCAGTAGGGTCCCCAGTAGGGTCCCCAGTAGGTGCCCGGAGGCTCTGCCCGCACAGGCTCCCTGCAGCCGGGTCTGCCCTGCGAGGAGCAGAGAGGGGTTGCGGTGCTAGTGCGAGAGAGGGCTTAAACCCGGCTGCCTGCTCTCTCTGGTGGCATGCGTTGCCATTTCGATGGTATCTCACTTTTGGAGGCGTTTTATTGCGGGGGGAAATCTAATCTGGTGAAGAGAAAGGAAGAGAATACTGTTGGCATTGAATGAACTCCGTGTGGTAATCTTCGGGCAAACGTGGGGTTTTCCATGCCAAAGCAAAGTGTTTTCTGGTCGGGTCTGCTCATACTCTGAACGGAGGCGAAGACATCATTTAAGAAATCCAGCTGGTTGCAAATCATACATTTAATCTCTCAGCTGGAATGATTTAATGGATCAGTATCGAGTAACAGTCCTGGAAAAGTAGCCTCCTAAAAAAACCAGAGATAAATCCCGACTGAATAATAGTAAATGAAAACCGTGGATTACAGTGACTGCAAGACAGTATTTTCCTTGCAGTCCTCGAAAGATACCGCATCGGAGCGGCCAAGAGCCCAGACAAAGCCCCGCGTGTCATTTTGATGTTAGCGGGAGCAGGTCCCAGCAGCCTGTGGTGCTCTCCCTTTACCTCCCCTTGGAGCTTCCCCTCCTCAAGCCCTGGGCACCTTACTGAAATGGTTTCTCTGCGGTGCAGGGCGCAGGAACACAAACTCTTTCTGCGGCGCTGTGCGGCCGGGCGAGAGCCGACGTGCCTGTGGAGAGGAGGGGACACCGGCAGGGACACCGGCAGGGACACCGGGGGCCTCTCCCCGAGGGAAACCGGCAGCCCAGAGCCACGGTGACAGCCTTGCTTAAAGCCACCCGTCCGCCTTGGGCAGGCCCCGCAGGGATTTTAATTTTTCCAACAGGAAAGGCGCAGAAAAGAGGAAAGGAACTATTAAGATGGGAGAAGTCGCATTTTCCTCCGAAATGTGAAAATAGGAGAGCAAAATTCTTTCTCCCCTCTCTTTTTGGGATGTGGTGGAGAGAGAACCGGTGTCGGGGCGGCGTGGGGAAAGGGAGGGAGCTGGGAACAAACCTCTGCCAGTGGGGGCCTGCGGGAGTGGCCTCTTCGGCAGCCGGGGCTCCGGGGGCTTTTTTAACCCTCTCATTGCCGTCATTTCATCAGGGTCTTGCAGCTTGAGCAAGCCTTTACTGAAGGAAAAACCTCGTCCGCGAGTACAAAAGCACTTGACTCACCCTCCCCCTTCCCCGGCCAACGGGGGAGGTCATTACGGCGCTTAATTAAAAGCACTTTTTCGCCGGGACAGGTGTTTTCCTTGCAGCGGGCCCGGGGGTTGTGTATCCTCCGTGCCCCACTCGGCTCTCCATGCCCCTGCTTTGACCTCGGCGGCCCCCCCATGCGGGGCCTCGGCCGCTAAACCCCCAAACCTTGCTTTGCCCCCGCAGAGCCCATCCCCGCACGTCCCTGAGTCCAGAGATCGGGGCGAGGGAAGGACAAACCAGGCAGCAGAGGCCACAGGGCGCTGCCCCCCTTCTCCCCGCCCCATCTTGCCGCCCCGTCGGGGCTGCCCTTCTCCGTCCCCCGGAGGCGTGGGGCTGAGGGATGGGGTTTTTTTGGGGGGGGTTTTTTTTTGGTTTTTTTTGGTTTGTTTGTTTTTAATTTATTTTTCTTTCCCCACAACGCCGCCCTCGCAGCTCGGAGGAGTTTCAGGGGGAGAGGTGGGTTTGCTCTCCCGTTTCCCGGCCTTTCGTGTTACCCACGTTGCGGTGCCGTCGGAGAGCGTCTCTTCAGTGGGCTCTGAGCTGCGTAGGCCTCCGGGAACGGAGACGAGAGAGAAGGGGAAAGGCACACCTTTGCTTTAGCTGATTTTTTCCTAGCAAAGCTGTGAGGAAGGCGAGGAGGGTGCCGGCGGGATGGCCTCTCTGCTGGGCGGCCCCTCAGCCCGGCTGGCCGGATCCAGCTCATCGCCCTTATAAGGAATGTAATGCAAGGGCGAATGTCGTCAGCACAGAATTAGCACATTTTTGTCATTAAATGTACTCGGGTTGTAGTAGTTGTTTATATTTACAGGGCATTCTTGAACTCAAACCACATGCTCAAATCATTCCGAGATGAATCTGGAGTAGGGAAAAATCAGTGCTTCCCAAAGACAGCTTTGGTGACAAGGGCAGCTTGGGTCAAAATCAGTTTAATTTGGTGTTACCTATTTATAGACATGGAAAATCTAAATAAAGTTAAAGAAACAGAACATGGAAAAATCTCATAAAGTATTGTGAATCTTACTCTATTTTTTTCCCTTTGTTCACAGTGTATATTTTTCAATCTCCCCTCTCTAAAACATTACTATCTATACTGTATATTAATATAAATTTAAATAGGAACATAAATTTAAAATTACTCCTCCATTTCAGATTACCTTTTCAAAACTCTTCAACAATTTCAATCTCTTGCAATATTTTACACAGAAATGTTGCTTAAGTTCTCTTTTTTTTCCCTGAAGAAAATAAGGACTTAGAAAAATGGGTATTTTATGTTTGCTATTAATATTTTTCATTTTGTCTTCAAAGTAATTAGTATAAGTTTTGAAAAATCCTCACCTGCCCTGTCTATTGGAATCCAGCTCACTTCTGTAGAAAAAGCTAGATAAAAAAGATGTTCTGAAAAGCAAAGTGTTCATGTGCATGAATCAGAAAATTGCTGATTTTAATCATAAGGGACTCAAAGGTATTCTTTAGCACATTTCTTTCGAACTATACAATCTTTATATGATTACTTTTCATAAGAAGTTGTTTTTTTACAACAAGCATGTAACCAGAGCTGTGTAAAATTTCCTTTCACATATAATATGCATTCAAATAAGAGATTTGTGCGTGTTTAATATTATTTACAATTAACAACGCTATAGCAATAGAAATTCAATTAATAAGCTATTTCTAAAACATTTGAAAAGGATTTGTGTCTTTCCCTTGCATTTGTTTTTTGGCCAAGAGCAAAGGCCTGACCCTGTTCTTTTGAAGACAATGGCAAAGTTCCCACTTACACCCCAAGGATCCGTGAAGTCAGTCAAGAGCTTTTCCATGGACTTTGGATCAAGCCCATAGCATGAGTCAATTTCAGAAATTATTACTTCTCTGTCATAGAAATGCACATTGCATTTGATTAGATAACTTCATCTCAAGGATTTTTTCCGCCCTTGTACTCTAGGATCTTAAATGAGGAAATTCTTGGGTTAAAATTTCCTTGAAATGTATCCAACTTTCCCTGCCCCCCTCAAGCACACACCTTCGATTTGGGAGTTGCTCTAGGTGGCACTATTTTTCTTGTACAACTATTCTTTTTGTCCCTGTTCACCTTCTGACCTGTCTTCCCCATAGTCCTCCAGTGAATGTGTCCTCTTTTGTGAGATGAGAATCAGGAGCCTCTGAGAAAGGAGACCCTGCAAACTAGTGGAAACCCAAAGGCAGCACCAGATATAGGGATGTCATGGAAAAAAAAGATCTACTCTTCCTACCCTTAATTTCTGTCACTAACTGTCTCACTATCCTCACTCCACAACCTCTTCAATTTCTATTTAATGAATTTGCACCAGGACAAGTGGTTTTATGAGTTGGAATGGCTTTACCACCCTCTCTTCTAACTACAGAAAACTCACCCACCCTTTGTTGCTCACTGACACTAGAAAGAAAGCCTCCTGCTGGACAAGCAGACTGAGTAGATTCTTGTAAAAAAAAAACGAAAACATCTGTCCCTGACAGGATCATTTACTACAGGACATATCCTCCAAATACGACAGTGGCTGCAGCCCTGCAGCCAGCACAGAGCAAAAGCCAGCACAGTCTGGGGGGTAATAGTGCCCATCCTGCATCCCAGTCACCCCCAGGTACTCACCAGCAGCTGGCCCACATTCCTACCTGCCAGACCCAGCTCGCTCTGCTCAGCAGCATCAGGAGGGTGGAAAGGTGAGCACTTCACCACATTTCCAGCTTACCATCAGTCTGTGCTACGTTTCGTTTTGCTGGATCCCAGAGCCCGCCTGGGAATCTTCAGATCACATCTGTGTTTGATTATCTGTGTTTGGAGCATCTGTTTACATCTATCTGTTGCATTACAAAGGGATATCCAAGGCCTGCTCTGTTATGGCATGCAGAAATGGAAGGGTGTCAGCGAGTCAGTGCTGCAGCACAGTTACTGACCCAGCAATCAGAGCAGACTGAGCATGCAGAGAGACCCATGGCACAGTAGTGGGCAACCCCCCATGCAAAGCTGAGATGGGGCACTGCCAAAGTTTTATCCACCAGCCAGCCCATGGAGCTGCAGCCACCAGGCTCACTGACATTTCACCTGTGAAATCTGCTCATATTTGTGCATGTTGAGAAGACACATTTGCAGAATTAGTATTTCTTTGTTTCCTTTAAATCCCTACTCTCCAAGGGATGAATATTACTGACCCCTGGGTAGGTTGTAAGAGTTTTTGTAACATTTGTGTGTGTTTCCCTAATATAGACTAGGAAACCTGTACCTGTCCCACTGCTCCCCACTCAGGTGTAAAGCATCAGCACCATGGTCTCCAGCTGCTGCAGCAGTACTGGCTGGGGAGGCTGGAGAGGAAGCAGTGGGGACAGAAGCCAGGTAGACTTGTGCAATAGTCCAGTATTTATTCACAGCATAATACCAATTAATTTTACCTTTTAACTTTGTATCAATTATATTTAGTAGCTGGGCACAGGAAGCAAAAACAAGATAGTTCCTGTTTTTCATAAAAACAGGTCACTGTCATTGATAATAATTTAATCAATCTTCTGCATTTACTAATAATTTTTATTCATTTGAGAAAGGTTATGGAAGGCAATGATGCTTTTTATCTGCAATTGCACTGAAATGTTGGTTTTGCCAATGCAGTGCTTATTTTTTTTCAGCAGGTCTGGGGATCTGAATGAGAGTGCTTTGAAAAAAAATGGGGGATAATGTATTACCAGGATCCCTCAACCAACTCCTCACAATAGACGTGTGCTAATTCGACTGCCACAGAGTAGACATTAGCACGAGGAACAGCTGGTGTAACCTGTGCACTTCAGGATACCAGTACATCTAAAAGCACCTGTAAGCAAAAGCAACATAAATGTTTTACAGATGAGCAATCTGTCAGGGGGAACTGTCTGATAAGCCTGAAGTCCAAACTATTGATAATACACTCAAAATCCTTTCAAACCTCATTAGCAGATTAAAAATCTCAAGGACAAGAGCTTTATAAATTTCCAGATAACCTGAGAAAACTGTCACCAAAACATTCTATTGTGTCATGGATCAAGACCAGCCTGCTTTACCTGTGAAGTGTAGCCTCCTCCACCATGGTAGGTGTTGCCTGTGATCTCCACAGAACATGTCTACTGACTGCAAAGCCATAACCCTGTGTTTTATCTTTCACTACCATCATCATTGTCTATCACACTGCAGTAAGTGCACTGTGATTTTGTGATCTGGCAAGACCAGATGAGGCGTGTGGTCAGCATTTCACCAGAACTGCCAATCATGTCTCCAAGGAAATGGTTGTGGCAGAGTTTCACTGGCATAATGGTGTCAGTAAGTCTGTTACTGATTCTGTAATGAAAAAATGATGCAGGTGATGTACAAGATCTCTAAAAACTTTCATTTCCTTTTAGCTACTGATATGCTTATTCCTCCTGGAAAGAAACATGGACTTGAGGTAAATACTTTTCTGCCACTCTCATTTTATTGTACGAAATTCACAGATTAGAAGTTCCCTGTCATAAGCTTATACTTTACCTTTCAGGGCCATCAGTGATGGAACAGGCCAACTCCAAAATTAGAAAGGAGGCACCCTTAAAGGTAAGGTATAATGAGCTATAAGAGAAATAATGTCCAGTGCTTGGACTATGACTTGTTGGCACCATCTTAAGAACTGTCTACATGTCTACTGTATGCATGTAGGATGATATTTTACAGTTTTATGCCTTTACTAGGGAAAAGCACACACCTTAATTTGTCCCAGCCAAAGGATATATCCCCCTAAATACATCTTACATTTGATGCAGTTTTGTATATACGCATAACTACTTCTTCTTCTCAGATTGCTTCTGTTGATCTTTCTCAGTTTTTTCCATTTTGTCCCTACTCTTCAAATTATACTATCCTGAAGTTAACATAACATGGCACCAGAGTATGGTGACACAAGAGCTCCTGTCATAAACAAATATATAGATAAATTATCACACTATGGACTTGCACAACAGTGCAACAAGGGGCATATGCACCCTGTGATTCACTAGCTTGCCTGATTTTTACTACCCATTAAGTACTTTTTCATAAATATCTTTACAAGGGGCTTTTTTTCCCTTCAACAAATCTCACTGGTTCTGTCCATGTTTTAATCTCTCTGGATTCCTTTGCCTCAGTTTAGCAGCCTATCCTAACTCAGTATCATGGACTGTATTGCCTCTGATTATTAATGAAGATGTCAAAGATGATGTCAAATACTGCTCTCACTAAAAACTCCTTTCTTGATTTGATATACTACCCTTAAACTTCATGGGTTTTTCCAGAGATGTTCAGGCACCTTTCCAACTTCATGCATGCTCTTAGGAATTTAAAACTAGTTTCCAGGTAAGACTTCACTATGAAACAATCTAATAAGATACACATATAGTTACGGTACCTCTCTCATCTTCCAGTTTTGTGATTACATAGGAAAATGAATGATTAATTTTCCATGTCAGGATTCTTTCTTGACATCCCTGTTGCAATCAGTTTGCACATTCAAAACAGGTCCAATACTTCCCTTAAAGTCATGAGTTTATTGCACATGCAATATAAAATAAGAAACAAATTTTAACCCCTAGATGTGAGGAATGTCCAGGAAGGATGATGGCAGCAAGTAAATGTTCTCATGGGGGATAATTCATTTTTTTCACTCCCAGACACTCATTTTTCCCTTTTGTTTTCCCTGCAGCTATTTGAACCCAGGCAAGGAGGAGTCTTTTGACCAAATGAATCGGTTTGCCATGGACTACTTCTGGTCACTGTTTTTCCTAGATGTCCTCAGCATTTTCTCCTCACATGACTGCTGTCATATTACAAGAAGACCCCTGGAACTTCCAGGACAAAACACTGTATTTAGGCCTCATTCTCCAAGCACATCAACAAGGATCATAAATTTAAAAATCAATTTAGCCTTGAAACATGTAGCTGTGGAACTGCTCGCCAGACCATTAACAGATGGCAAGGCCTCTTTCTGCTCCAGATGATGCACTCAGCCTGCTGTAGGCAAGGATCCTTCATGTCTGGAGCTACTCTGCTTTTTTTCAGTGGTTGCCTGGAGAAGGGTGAACCAGTTCCAGCATCATTCTGGATGGAGGACAATGACTGTGCAGGAGCCTTAGTGTTGTTTCCTCCTGGAACCCACCCATGTCATAGTATTGTTCTTCCTCTTCAGTTCCTTCAACAGCAGTTTTTCACATGACATGAAATAATACACAGGTGAGCACAAAGAGTATTGGTACAAAATACATAATGCAAATATTGTATCAGAAATAGAGTGGGCAGAAGGACCAGGGAGGTTGTTGTCCCTCTGTACTCAGCACTGGTGACACAATTCCTTGAACACTGCTCAGTTTTGGGCCTCTCACTGCAAGAAGGACATTGAGGTGTCTGAGCATTCCCAAAGATGGTCACTGAAGCTGGTGAAGAGTCTAGAGCACAAGTTTTATTACAAACAACTAAGGGAACTGGGGCTGTTTAGTCTGGAGAACTAAAGGAGAGACCTTATTGCTCTCTACAGCTATTTGAAAGGAGGTTGTAGCAAGGTGGGTATTGGTCTCTCTTAGAAAGTAAAGACAAGACAGGACAATAGGAAATTGCCTCAAGTTGCACCAAGGGCAGTTGAGATTGAATATTAGGAATAACTCCTTCACCAAAAGTATTTCCAGGCTCTGAAACCAGCTGTCCAGTGAAGTGGCAAAACCACCATCCCTCAAGCTCTTTAAAAGATGCGTGGATGTGGTGCTCAGGGACATGGTTTAGTGGTAGACTCGGCAGTCACGGGTTAACGGTTGGACTGGATGTTCTTAAAGGTCTTTTCCAACCGAAGAGATTCCATGATTCTTTGATTCTGTGTGTTACGGTACCTGCTCCCGCACCGAGCCCTCTCTTTATCCACTCTTTCTCCCAGACATCACGGTGAAACCCCCGCCCTCGCACTTCCCTCGCTCCCAGCCAGCTCGGCCATCGCACCCAGCGCTCTCCCCCTCCTGCCGCCGCCCGCCTCTCGCAGCCGGTCCCGCTGCAGTCCCGGCCGGGACAGGGGAACAGCGCGGCCCCGTTCCTGCTGGCGGAGCTGACGGGCGGGCGGGAACAGCGGGAAGGGGAAGGGGCACAGGCACAGCCCCCCCTCATCCCCGGGCGGGCCCTGCGTGAGGGGGTGGGGGCGCGGGCCCAGGCTGTGGCAGTGGCGCCACCTGCTGGTGCGGAAGCTGCTGAGCGCTGCCGGGCGCGTCCTAACGTCATGTGGGGGAGAGCCATGGCAAGGACTGGGGACATCGAGGAGCCTCTGACACTGCTCTAGAGGCTAGGGCAGGAAGAAAGGTGTTTCTGGTTTATTTCCGAGGTTTGTTAGAGCTAACGAGGGTTTCGCGCTTTTAGAGAGGGATGGCTGGGAGCTAATTACAGGTGGTATTTTAAAGAAGAATATCTTCCCATTATAGAATCATAGAATCACAGAATCGGCTGGGTTGGAAGGGACCTCTGAGATCGACTACGGTTCGATACGTCGCGGCTACTAGACCATGGCACTGAGTGCCACATCCAGTCTCTTTTTAAATATCTCCAGGGATGGAGAATCCACCACTTCCCCGGGCAGCCCATTCCAATGTCTGATCACCCTATCCATGAAGAAATTCTTTCTAATATCCAACCTAAACCTCCCCTGGCACAACTCGAGACCATGCCCTCTTGTCTTGCTGATAGTTGCCTGGGAAAAAAGACCAACCCCCCCCTGGCTCCAGCCTCCTTTCAGGGAGTTGTAGAGAGCGATGAGGTCTCCCCTGAGCCTCCTCTTCTCCAGGCTGAACACCCCCAGCTCCCTCAGCCTCTCCTCACAGGACTTGTGCTGGAGTCCCTTCGCCAGCCTGGTTGCCCTCCTTTGGACCCGCTCCGGGACCTCAATCTCCTTCCTGAACTGAGGGGCCCAGAACTGGACACAGGACTCGAGGTGTGGCCTCACCAGCGCTGAATTCCAGGGGCAGAATTCCACCCTTCTATTAATAAAGAGCATCTTTAATGTGAGTATGATACTTTATGACACTTTAAAATGCACTAAAATGCAGTGAAGGTGTTATGTTCAAAACATTCAGTCCCTCTATGATTTAGGTGCTGCGGATTAGCAACTGCAGGGGACCTTTCCCTCGAAGGCCTCAGGCTTGCACACTGTACACACCCGACGTGTCTCAGGTGGTTCTTGGTAGCAGCAGTGAGAAGCAAACAAAAATCCACCCAGCAACAGAAAGGGCCCTGGTTCTCATTTTACTTCCTCTAGTTTTGTGGTTGTAAATGGCATCCATTTCAGTGGAGTCACCCAGTTAAACCAGGGAAGGTGGCCTTGCAGGTTTTCTGTCCCAGCTGTGAGGCATGAGCCCGATATAGGAAAGGGGGCAGGGAGTGCTGGGGGAAACAACCTGTTGCCAGCTCTGCAACACTTCGGGCTGGAGAGGGAAGACCCAGAGGCAGCCTTGGGACAGGGAGGGAGGGAGTAGTCAGGAACCCAGTGCAGTTCAGTGCAGTATGATGCCTGATTTCTCGGGTGAGAAACATCAGCAACTTCAATCTAGATAGGTGGTGACATTCCGAGCTGTTTTCTTTATGTTTCCTCAGAAACACAGGAATAGGCACACTGTACCAGGGTTAGTGTCCACCCAGTACACACTGACTAACTGCAGATGCTGAAGGAAGAGGTGCAAAACCCCTCTTGTGTCAGCACCCCGTAAATACTTACCTCATACCCACAAGTTAGCAGTGGCTAGATCCCAAGGCAAGGCATATATTCTAACCTGTTATGGTAACTATGTGTGTGCAGAAGAGCTATGGTGATGTGCAGTCCCTATTTGAGAATGTTAGTTATGGTTCTAGCTTCTCATTTACTCATCAGAGTCTAAGAAAATTTGATTTCGGACCATTTGCCCACACTTCTTTCAGCTTATTTCACTAGTTTACCAGCAACAACAGCAAATACTTTCTCTGTTGCTCACTGAAGTGCTGGATTCTCACCCTCTCAGCCAGTTTCTATCCAGTGGGTGATGGTTCACATTGCACACTGTGGTCTTAAAAGCAGAAACAGATGCTGTTCATGTATATTTCATTAACCAACCTGTTATGCATACCCAAGTAGGGACTGATAAAGCTTGCAAATTCTTTTGTCCATAGATTCATGACATGCCCTACATTCTGCCACCATGCTGCAGTACACATCTCAGTTCTTCAGGTTAAAGCATAAAGTTTCTCATTAAACCTGGCAAATGTGACAACTGTTAAAATATTTTACATTATCTGTAGGAGTCACGTGTTCTTTCTTTCCAAATGAGCTAATGCAGCAATCGCTTACATTTTTTTAAATAATGCATTACCTGCTTAACTGATTAGGTGTTGACATTGATTTCATCCAAGCATGTTGAGGAGGTCTTGTCAGACCTTGTTAAGCTAGAAATGCTTCTGCCACCACTCATAAATGACAGCAGCCTCATTTTCTAACTTAATGGCATTAGCTTTATTAGGAGTGCATTTGCCATCAGTCATCTGTCCAATCGGACCTCTATAGCACTTGGCAGAAACTGTAGCAGGCAATATTTCTCTTCTTCTGTAGTGATATGTAGGTCAGTCATACAGCAGTGTTTAGCTTCCATTGGGACAGGTACAATGGCACAAAGCCAGCTGCTGGTGTTTCCTCTTACAGCCACTCTGTGTAGAGCTGAGTGACCTGCAGCCCAGCTATCCATAAGTTTTAGGACCTTAGGTCCATAATTAGAGGAGTGATGACTGTCTAAATTCTTTCTTTAAAGACAGATGTCTCAAAATCCAGTATCTGTGGTATTAGTACATAGTAACTTAAAGGGATTACTTTCTTCAAGATCAGACTAATTTCCTATAAAAATTAATTGTAACGTGTAATTTTTCTGTTCATAATTCCTTTCTACAGCTTAAATTTCCAGGGCTCTATGAGATTTCACCTCAGGGGTTGGGTTCCCCAGCCTTCTTTTTAGAAAAACAATTTTTTACCAAAAAAGCTCATCCAAGCTTTGCACAGATCTTGTGACATCAGAATTGGGTCCAGCATGGAGGATTTCTTATCTTTTCTCATCTCTCATATTGGCACACCCTGCCCTCCTAACCTCACATATTCTTGAGCCCACCTCAGTCTATAGACAAGAGTGGTCATGTAGCTGTGTGACATCCCTTAAATATATGCCAGTGTAGTGTCAGTGTTAGCAGATGGCCCCAAATACCCTGATGTGCAATAACAGAAGGAACAGACTTCCTCTTCACACTAAATGTTTAACTGAAGCATCACTGATGGATGAATAAAGGCTTATCCAAAAAAAAAAAAAAAAAAAAAAAAAAAAAGGTTTTTGGATATTTGATTAATAACTAAACAAAAAGAGATTAAATGTATCCAATGAAACTATAGTAGATTCCAGGTCACAAAACCCCCTTTACACTTTCAAAAACCTGCAAATAATACAGTCCATGGACAAAGACTCAGTTCTGGGGGCACAGCTATGTAAGCATGGGACAGCAGAAGAGCTGTACATTCACAGTTCTTGCCAGATTCAGGTAAGAGCAGGTAAGACAAAAGTGCCACAATGTGAAACCTCAGAAATGCTACAGTCTCAACTAATGCAAACATAGGATGCTAGACTGCAGAAACTCAGACCTCTCTTGAAGTGAGAGCAAAAGAGAGACCATGTTTTCCTATGGAATTGGTGTCTCCAAGACATGTTTTGTTCTGCAAACTATCAAAGTCAGAGCAGAGGTACAGACAGAAGTAAATGCTGTCTCCCTTTCAATAGTCAATGTTTTTCCTTCCATCATGTGATCAACAGTTTTGTATCTTCATCAAAGCTGGAAGGATGAGCTTCTTTGGACCTGATGCCTCTATTACAGCATACATTAATTAGTGAAGTATTTAACTAGGCGATGGGATGAGCTTTGTATCTCAATGCCAATCTAAATCCAAGATGAAGGTATCAGGTGACAAAACTATGGACAGTCACATGAGGCTGAGAGGAAGTTCAGAAAACCTAAAGCACAAGACAGATAGACCCTGCTGCAGTATAATTACTTCTGTTTTTCTGACCACTTTAAAAAATCACAGAATCATAGAATACCAGGTTGGAAGAGATCTCAAGTATCATCTCTTCCAGCCTTTCTTGGAAAAAGCATGGTCTAGACAAGATGTCCCAGCATGCTGTCCAGCTGAATATTAAAAGTGTCCAAATCTGGGGAATCCACTACTTGCCTGGAGAGATAGATTATTCTGATGGCTGACTTTTCTCATTGAGAAATTTTTTCCTCTTGTGTCTAATTGTGATCTCCTCAGGAATAACTTGTACCCATTACCCCTCAAATGCCAGTCTGGATTATTTGAACAAGATCCTGACATCCTAGCTCAGGGATGTCTTCCAGTTCCAGAAGAAAGCCCAGGTTGCCTGCTTTTCAGCATCACTAGACCCCCAGGGCAACTTTGTACTCTCCATCCAAACACCCTGTCGGGCTCTGTGTATCCTAATGGAGCAGAAAAAGGTCAAGAAGGGACAAGCAGGAGAGGACAGACGAGGCCCCTGCCCTCCCAGATGAGCATTCTGCCTTTAGTCAGTGCTGCTATTGCTTTTGCCATCCTTCCTGGCATTGTGACTTTGCTGACACTTAGCAAGCCAGCTTCAGTAGGAGGGAGGAGTGTGGCATTGGTATGAATGGCTGATATATCAGAAGTAGATTCTGGGGTATAGAGTTGCACCTCTTCAATTTATTGATATGCTGGGGGTATTTTGCTTTCTATGCAAAGGCCCTAACATTAAGTTCTAATATTTTCTCAACAATTTTTTGGTGCTGACATACCTATTCACCCATAATCTCAGTGCAACATTCTAGTTTTCAGGTGAATGAAGGCATCTAGTGTCCTGAAGCAGGAAGCACCCAACACACCAGCTTTCTGGATTGCCATTCAGAGACTTCTGCTTCCCTCTATTAACTGTACAATTGGTTTATCTAAGTCACTTAGAAGCACCATGTCCCCTTCCTGAAGTTCAAGTGGCTTGTAGTTAAGTTCTGCTGTAGCTAAATGAGGAAATATGGATCTGGTATTTTGTACAAATTTATTGTATTAGTTTATCTTTATTAAGATCAACTACTGCCTTGATGCTGTCTTGGAGGACAATATTGAATCTGAGTAAAGATATTTTGAATTGCTTACAGATTCTAGCTACCTATAGTAATTCTAAATCATGGCCCAAAATTGCTATGAATTCAAGTTAGTAGTACTGCTGTCTCCAGTGACATTGCTTTGTGGGTTTTTCATAGGACGTGTATGAAAACACTTTCTTTAGGTCAGGGGCTAAAGGTCTGGAAACTCACCCCCTCAGAAATATCTTCATAAATCCTACATGATGAAAAGTCTTTCAGAAATATGAGCCCCTTACAAAGAAGATGAAAGTTTGCCAGACAATGTTTTTCTCATTTTCGGGTGACTAGGACCAATGAAGAGTAAGGTGGCAGGATAGCCTTGTGATTAAGACTCAGCAGACCTCGTTCATGTCCCAGCTTTGTCTCTTATTTCCATGCCTCTCAGACAGTCCAAAGGAAGTAACTGAATGTGTCTAAGATGTGCTGATCTGCACAACAGCTTTTTTGTCTAGGAGTTCTTGATGGCTGCTGGACAGCCAGAATTCAGCAGATTCCTGGTGGAATCTGTGTAGGGCAGAGTGCTACCTTTAAAAACAGTGTGGTCCTACCCAAAATGGCAGACCTGGTAAGTCTCTATTCCTTGTCTGATCATATGCATCTTACTGTATACAAAATTTATAAAATGGGGCCATTTCTGAAATGTAAAAAATAGGGGCAATAATCCTTCTTTTCTCTCAAGCAGTACACTTTGTCTCCCAGAGAGCAATTGCAGGCAACACCTACTTTGCAAAGCTCTGATCCCATTTGGGACCTCTAGATGGTACTGTAATATAATAACATAATAAACCGACAGATGGATACTTCTCAAAAGATGGCCAGTTTACAGGAAAATGCCACAAAAGGAATAAGTGGGTTAGCTAGGTTCCAGCTCCCATGGTTAGCCAATCTAAAATATATGCAATGAACAATCACAGGAAGAAGGAGGGGTTTTTTTGTTCAGCAGGCTTACCTGGTGAAAAGTCTAAACTACTGCTAACCTTTCCATGTCTTACAAACGGAATACCTTCCAGGTAGAAAAAACCAAAAAAACAGCTGAGCATAGAAAATTACCTCTTGTTATAGAAGCCAATGCATGTCCAATGGGCGCCACGAAAATCAATTTTCCCTTCGCATTGCTGTGGGTTTTCTCTGGCAGTCCCTTTGAACAAAGGTAACTGTCAGCAGGAGGCTATCACACCCTCCTCTGGAGTTTCTGAAGAAGGAATGTCAGAGATTCAAAATCCCTCAAAAGGGAACACCCCTGTCAAGGGTAGGCTTTGAAGTGACACTAAACATATATTTATAATTACAGATGAGGCGGTGTAGTATGCACAAGGAATAAAGACACACAGCGTGTCCTACGGGCATGGCAGGAGAGGTGACATGCATCGTGAAGCCTTGTTAAACTGCTCAGCAGGGCTGTGGAAACCCGAGGCTGGTGCTTCCTATCACTTTTCATGTCACAATGCAATCCTTTTGCTTTCAGGAGTGCATGCACTTCACATGCACTATTGATATCCCTTAAGTACATGACATAACTCTTAAGCCTACCTCAAGAAGGTAACATAATCTTGTTCACATCATGGACACCAGAAGGGATGCAGGGCAGATTTTTAGGTAGCTCAGCTCAATGTGCTCCCTGTGAGAGGCCTAAACTTAGGCAAACAACCCTCAGGAGACTCACTTGGAAAGAGTCAGAGCCTTGCTGCCATTTGCCTGGGAGGCTTGGAGAGAAAAGCAAAGCCAAAAACAGCCAGAATGTGTACGCTTCTATTTAGAGATCCAGTTGTCTCCATCCTTTTGTGTTTGTGCACATATGCATGCAAGAGTGATTATGATCTCAGAATGAAAGCAGTTTATTAAAGCAGTCGGTTGTTTTCCTAGTAGGAAAATATGTGTCTGCATATGTATAAACACACAAATATACATATTTGTGCACAGATTTTTTCCATGTATTAAATTCTTCTACACTTATTCCCTTTTTCAGGAAAATACAAGGGTGTTATTTTTTATTGCATGGGAAGCCTGAGCAAGTGATTTTCATTTCCTAGGGATGGAGAAGGCTGCAAATAGTGAGATTTAGATTCATCAGGTGACATCCGTTGTTATTTAAACCATACTTTCCCAGTGAGCTTTATTCTGGGGGGGAGCAGATACATGACACCTGAAAATGCTGCATTTCCTGTGTGAATCTGATTATAGGATCACTTCATGGGTGAAGTGTCCATCTGAACTACACATCAAACACTGCTAAACAATAGATGGCAAGAATCCCTGACATACTGCTACTTCTCATTTGTGTTTCATACATTCCTCTCCACCCACAGAGTTTAATTGACACTGCTCTTTGTGTTTTGCCTGCCAGTTTTGATCAAGCCCATATAAAGAAGGATGTATGTTTAAACTACCACAGCATGAGTAATTTGAATCAAATACAGGTTTGCATTAAAGCTTTGGTGTATTATTTGATGGTAAACTTATTCTAAGTCTTCAGGACTGCCATTATGAGGTGGGTTGCCACATCCTGGTTGGAACAGTGATTGGATATGAATACAAATCATCTTTTCTGTAGCAATGTTTTCCTCTCCTCCTCTGTGCACGTGGAATACGTTTGTTTTATTTTAGGGCTCATTCAGGCTACAGCATTTTCAAGTCAATTCACTGCATTCACATATGATCAATTTCCAACCAAAGTAGGGCCAGACCATGGCCCTCCTCCTCCCTTTCCTCTCCTCACACAGCAGCAACCCTGAGTACATTTATGTTGTCTTCCAAGAGGTGTTCAGACTGCCCACAGAGTTTGCTCTCAGGAGCAGGTAGCTTTGCTCACAGGAGCTGTTCTCTGATGAGAGAAACCTAAATAATTTCTCTTGAAACTAATAGCCCATTCTCCCCTAAGGAATAGTTAAGCAAGGTCTCATTTGCAGCATGGGATGGCCCTGCACACTTAAGGAAGGTTTTTCCAAAAGTTGTTTTGGAAATGTTAAGTGGTAGACACCATACAGACAAAGCAAACTAGTATTTCCCAAAGAGACCTCACTGGTACCTATCTAGGAGGTAGGAATAATTTAATGGCACCTGTGTCTATAGAACAACTATAGGGATATGAAATTAAGTCGTGGGATCTAGATGATCTTCAGGTTGCTTGTAGGACTGCACAGCTAACACATAGAGCATACGTAGCCCCTGTAGCTATGCAGCCCACTTAGAGGTTCAGTGGCATGGGCAGGGATGTCATCTATGTTTTCATGCACTGGTCTTCTTCACAATACAGCAAAATAAACTACCAGGAGGTGAGTCTACACTGCTCTGCTCCCTTGTCACATTTGTATCAGAGATTTCTGAGGAATTCTGGAGAGCTCCCTCTGTGCTTGTGCCCAGAGGATATCTGTACACACTATTTACACAAAATTGCTCGTCTGGGATGTTTTATTGCATCTGGGAGAGCTCTAGCACGGAAGAACCAGTCAAAATGTTTATGGAACAGACACAGTGAGTAGATTCTTCCACTTGAGGAAATAAGGGTTACAGCCTGCCTAAGGGAAGTCATCGAAGTACCACTTCAGGTCCTTGGCAGAGGCAAACTGTGACTGTCTGGTGTAGTTACTTTATGAGTCTTAACTGTGTAGTTTATGAACACATAACATATTGCAACTCAGACTTGCCATCAACTAGCAAGAAGATGCAGAACTGGCAGGACCTAGATGTTCAGCCCTTTGGAGCAATGGCACACAAATGCCCCTGAAGTGTTTTCCCAGTTTCTCTGATGAAAATACCCCTATCAAAATTTTACTCTTACAATCAGTTTACCACATATGATGAATCTGCCATCATTTTTCTCCCTTAATTTTATGCCCTCTGTGCTGAATGAGTCTTAATGAGGGAAAACAACATCCTGTGCACACACTACATAAGGTTATTTTGCAACATGTTTATTTTTAAATTCTCTGCTTGGGTGTCCTGATTGCAGCTTTGTTGGCATTAGCTGCATAGTAACTTTTAAGCATCCTTATCATAAATCTGGACTGTTGTTCAGATGACCTGTGAATGTGAAATAAAACCATAATTTCTTTCCCAAAAGTTTACAAGAAATTGTCGGAGGCTACACACTGTATATGAGAGTGCTGTGAAACAGATATAGTGGGTGCAGTCTACCAGAAATGAGCATTTTTTTTAGCCTTCTCATTAACTGGGGAAGCTGGAAGCATTTCTAGCAAGTCTAGCCTTTCTAGCAACTGTTTAGTGAAACATGAGCTGGTTTTAAAGCCATTTTTTCTACAGCTTCACATTATATACACTTTCTCACTAAATAATCACCTTTTTTTTTACAAAACTGTTATTGAAAACTTATTAAAAACATTGTTCTTCATAATGTACTAGTATTTTACTAACTGATTCTGAAAAAAATACATAAACCCACTTTAAAATAAGCACAGCTTACTTCTATTAAAATAAGCTTTGTTTTAATCAACTGTAATAAAACTGCTCTCACAGTATTTTAAATAAAAATTATATACATAAATGTTTGCTCTGATATCCTTCACTGCAATCCTACAATGTCTGACATCGCTCATGTCTGATCAGAAGCAAGCATCTAGTTCTCTTAATCGGGATGATACAGAAATGTTGTGACATTATCGTGATACAGAACTTATTACAGAACTGACTACTTGTAGTATTCTCCCTGAAAATAAGTAAACCTACATCTGTTTATAGCTGCTGAAAAGCTGGTCCTCTATATATATGAAATGCTTTCTCTGTATAATTCCTGCAATCACATTTCTTCATGAGGTTCCTTTATCGTTTTGGCTAATACTTTTTTTTTTTCCCCCCTAAAATCCTGCTCTTCTTTGTAGGATGTCTGTGCATCTCATTACTGGCCGTATTTCTCTAATATGAAAATGCTGCATTCCCATAAGTAAAACTAGAGGGGTGATTTATGCATTTTTCTGCATGAAAAGGCCCCTTGTGTGCTCCACATGTAAAGACAGAACAAAGCAGATCCCTATGAACATTTGTTTTGCTTTTAGCAGTTATTGCCATAAAAAGAGGTCAGAATGAAATGAAACAACTTAGTGTTTTGTCCCTTGTCCAGCTCTGGTGCCTGATCTGGTTTCAGCTGAAATAATTATAGGTCTTTCTCTGAATACATGAGAATGGACTTTGGCTCCTTAAGGATTACAGCTCACTCGGTGGTTCCCACAACTTTGGACCAACTGGTCACAGTCCACCAAGCCAGCCCACTGTACCCTTCTCTTCTTAATACTTTCTACAGCCCCAGGTGCACAGGACTCACGATGGCCTCCAGGACCACCCAGAATTTCTGCACTGCACTGCAGAAATTCAGTGGAGCCACTGAAACAAATAACTTGACAATCACACCCTATAATAAATAGATGTTCTTGGCCAGGAGTTCCAGCACAGCTGAGCTAGTCAGATGTGCTCATCTTTGGGTGTTTCAGGAGCTGTCTGAGGGGAGCCATGGCTGGCTTCACTGTCTGGTTTTGTTCCCAACTGTAAAGCAAAGCCAAAATACAAGTAGGTTGTTTTTTTTTTTTTTTCTAAGAGTTTAAATGGCAATTCAGAATTCATTAGGCAAATGCTGGCACCATGCACTTGAGAATCTAGTCCATGAAGAATATAGTGACTGGGAAGGAGTAATGGACTGATAAACCTAGTTTCTTTAAATGCTGTCTTTGGTCATAGAGCAAATGTCATTGGGACATCTCTCTGACACATCAGGGTGCTCCCAGACCATCTGAAGGGTCCCTATGAAGTAGTCTGATGTCGGTCAGGCTTTCTGCAGTCCTTGTTTTTCAGGCAGAATTGGCAGGCACAGAGGTGCTGTTTGGAGTGGAGGTTTGACAAGAAAACAACTTGTCCAGTGCTGAGAGTGCTGATTTATTTCACACAACACTCTGCAAGACTTGAGATCAGCTGCACTTCGTCCATCTACTTACATCCCATGACAGTGAAATCCAACGAATATTTGAGAGTGTAGGATTTAGAGCAGGTGCATATTGCTCCTCTCCCTTGTACCTCTACCCACCTTTGGATAAGGGAATTTGTGAGCTCAGTGTTGCATTCATATCATAATTTTAAAAACCTGCCAGTGAAACTACACTGCTTGTGGGCTTATAGTATTTTTCAGACTTCCTCTGGGGCTTTGCCATCTACTATATCCTGTATCAATGAGTTCCACAGTTTAGCTATGTGTTGTACTTCCTTTACTTGGTTTTATATTTGGCAATTATTTTCACTGGGCTTCTCCGTGTCCCTGTGCTGTTAGAAATAGTGACTTTACATATACTTTTCACCTTCTTTATGGCCTCCGTTCTATTACAGCCCTTAATGCAAACTAAGGGTCTTTTTTCTCTCTTCTTAAACGGTAGCCATTTCCTAACTCTCATCATCCTTTTAATCCTTTTTTTTTTTTTACAGCATCCCTTTTCAGTGGTAAGAAATGCCAGAACTGTGTGCAATATTTGAGATGCTAATTCATTATGAATTCAAACCCAGGCATAATTGTATTTTCTGTTTTGTTATTGCTGTCTTCTTTCCTTCATAACTCAGTTCCTGGTTTGGTTTTACCTGACATAAAAATTTCTCCTGCTTCTGATGGAGTTGATGGTGAAAGTTCTGAATGGATTTCCATGAAGGCAGGATGAATCCCAGCCCCTGAGCTCGCCCAGCAGTCCTGCACTAATCTCCTTAGTTATCAGGCCACCTCTCAAGACTCTATTGTTCAGACTTTTGTTTCTCTGAGGAGTAGGTAGGTCTGCATGGATTCCAGACAGATCAATGACTCTAGGCTTCCCTTGAGAGAATGGGAATAATTTATCATTGTTAATGGTTTGGTTTCTGTATCAATCTTTTTACCTCCTACTCACATGCAGCTCTCCTGATGAGGAGGTTTATCCCCCTTAAAAACCGCTTACAGTTCTGGGTAGAACTCATCATGCTGGACGTAGGAGTTTTAGGTCCTTCTGATCAAGTGGGATTACTTTTGGTTGTTCTCTGACTGCTTTATGAGCAACTAAAAAACTATCGGTGGATGTTAGTGTAATTCTTACAGAAAACACTAAAGGCAGGGGAGTAAGGTCACAACATTTACTCTGGTTTTTAGAATCAGGTAGCATTGCCCACTCCAGCAGTCTCTTGAAATCTGAAATAATTGAACCCCAAAGTCTGACACTCACATGGTGGCATGAGAATTGAAAGGTTCAGTTTGAAAGCAATTTTCTTTCTCTCATCATACCAGAAATGAAAGAGAAAATCTTAACTCAAATGTGTTCTTATGTCTCAGAAAACACAAGGATTGAAAAGAAAAACCTTCTTCTTTGTAGGTTTAGCCTCCAAAGCAGGTGTGTGTTTGAGTGTTTGGAATTACAAGATTATACTGGGAATGGCAAGCTATCTCTGCTAGAGTCAGTGACACAATTCCCAGCAGCTTCATTATGTGTATGGTTTTACCCAAGGGTTTTACCAGCTAAGCAACTGTTACTGTATTTATGTACAGTTAGAGGATTCTCAGTGTCAAATGCCAAGCTTTTCAGGTAATTTCTGCTTAGCACCTGCACAGACGTACATAGGAAATGTTACAGTTGAGGCACAGCATTTGGCTGTTGCATTTGGGTTATCCATTTTGTAAATGAAGGCAGAATATTAAATGAATTGGTTTCATCTAGGTCCTAATTTTGTTCCTCAGAGAAGCATATTTCAAGGGAATTGCTTCTGTGAGCAAAACTACTCACATATATATGTCCTCACAGGATCAGCACCTAAATTTGTGCATTTCTTTTCACAGAGCAATTACTTTTCACATTTGATTTTAACATTGTTAACTCCCAATTCAATTAACATCAGCACTATTTCTCTTGACAATTTCATGGCAAGTCTATAGGGATCCTATTAAAATGTCATTATACTGCTGCTGTGTTGTAATACTTCAGTGGGAAAACAATTTCAGTGCAAGTCTACAGAGATCTTGTTATGAAGCTGTAAGAATGTGAAATGCAAATGGCATCAATTATTTCAGTGTGAGCCTGTGGAGTCCCAATCCCGATGTCATCATGAGACAAAGTTGAAAAGAAAAATCATTCCAGCCTTCATGTATGGAGACATGAGGATGATGTGAGAATTAAGAAAGAAAGGGAAAGAGAGAAAATAGTGAAACACTTCTAATGCATTGTTACAGTGATGTGGAACAACAAATAGAATTGATAGGTTATATATTATGGTCACCATATGACCTTGGCAACCCTAGTCCTTAGCTTTCCATATATACAGTCCTCTATTTCAATATTCAGAGCCTCAAAGGCAAGAGCCTGATGAAGTTAGTTAAGGAGGGGGAGCAGTCACTGTGGGACCAGATAGAAACAATATGAATGTGTGGAAGATGTGAATAAGCACAGTATCCAAAACCTGTATTTCCATGATGTGCCAATAGCCTGCATCCTCATATGTTTGCAAAAGGTCTACATAAAGCAAAACTAAAGTAATGCTTAAACATAGTGAATGCAAAAAAGTCCTCCAGACTTTCAGACAATCTCTTTGGACTTTGATCCAAAATAATCTGGTCAATGATAGTCTACAGTAAAATACTCATTGTGCTAACAGAAGCCAAGGATATTGATGATTATTACCTACTCTTCTGCCACAATGTAATGAGTCAGAAAGGAGGGATGTGTCTGATAGGATAGATAATCTCCTCAAATCCCTATCCCAAAGAAATGTTTGCTTTTCCAGAAAACTGTTAACATCGCCAGCATCAGCTTTGACCAATACCAGAGCCATCAAGGGCCTCAGTACTTGTCCAGAAATCCATGGGGGGAGAAAGAATATTTCCCCTTTTTCTTATTCCTTTCTGAAAACATTACATGTTTGACTGTTTCTAACTCTGGCCTTCTGTGGGCCAAGATCTACAGAAACCCTCAGAAACACAGAACTCGTGATTGGCAAAATCTTAGAAAATGTCTCAGGAACTATCCTAAGACAGTTGACATGACCATTTCTGATGTGTTGGTCTGTCTGCCCCCATGTACTTGTGATGGCTTTTTGCAGGAGACACAGCAGCATACACTGCATTGCACCCACAGAAGTCTGTAAGAAATAATTCTGTAGATGCCACAATGGTTTCAACACAATAAGGCTGAGTTAAAGGAGCTGTACTTGCCTTATGTTTCTTAACATCAGTTCAATGAACCAAACTTCCAACTTTGTTTGTACTTGCTCTGAAGCCAGGTATTCTCTGCAAGCTGAAATTACTTTTTTTTTTTTTTTTTTTTTTTTTTTTTTTAAAGAAGAGGCAGTTACTAGAAGAGTTTCTGCCTCACTCCAGCATGACACTGATATCTATCTGTAGTATTCACTTTCAGGAGTATTAGAAAGCCATAAAACTATGGAAATTCAATGGTTTAATATTCCTCTTAGCTTGCTGAAACATACAGAATGAAGTGCTATGGTAAGACTTCAACATCCTTCTGCTGATATTGCCAAATGGTGGCCAGGTTGTGGTATATTACACAAGCCACTACACTTTGCCTGTGCTAAGAAATCTCTGCAGTTCATCCACATGGGGGGCACTGAACAAGAGTATCAGTTGGGAATATTGCTCTGACACTGTGTCTGCCAAGATGCACTGGAGATGGTGAGTGGCTTGACTTCAAGACTAGAAGATTTTTTAATTCTCTTTTTTGAGATGTATGTTAGACAAGAGATGTCTGATCCCCTTTGCCACTCTAATGGTCAACATTACAGAAGTGTCCCCAGCTCAGCAGCTACTGTAGTTGGTGGCAGCTACCAGAGCTGTGAATTACTCCCACGAGTAACACTGTGTGGTTAGCCTCTCTTGTTTATATGTGGATAGACAGAGCTCAAGGTGGTCTGCATCCCAGCTGTCTTCTTCCTGAACTGCAAATAATACAGTTTTACTGAAACATTCTTTATCTGCGTAATCAGGACAGAAAATTAATATGAACGGACTCACTCATAAAATTTCTTTCCTGCTTCTGTACTCCCAGACCTCTTCTGTGAACAGACTCTTCTGCAATGCATTTTGCTGTTTCTGGATCTGTTCCAAGGCAGAAGGGAGAAGAGCACCAACACTGCTTTGGGTTAGCTGAGTTAAAAAACAAAAACTTGAAAAACAAAACTCAGCAGGCAACATAAATTGTATCTGAAACCAGTTTATGTTGCTAGGTGGTATTTAACTGGAATCAGTTCACCCCCCTCTTCTTCCATTTAGCTACAATGTTTATTTTGAATAGGAATTAATAGAGATGATAAGTGGCTCTTTACAAAGCATTTACTAATTAACCAGCATCCCAAATTTGCATAGCCCAGAGCTGGTATTATAAGTTCAGCTCCTGCAAGCATGCCTGAAGGGCAAGGTGGCTCATTGAGCTTGTGTTAAATTCAGCAAGCTCCAGTGGCTATAATGAGAACCAGAGGAAGGGCTGGTGCAGAGCTGCACTGGGTCAGGATAGCTGTTTGCTAACAGCCATTTTTGCTGCAGAACAGAAGAAATAGGGCCAGAGGGAAGGCTGGAAAGGGAAGGCTTCAGGAAAAGAAGGTGTGATCTGAGTGCCAAGGCAAGAGGTGGAACAAACCCACTGAACCATACACTTCCTGCTCCCATTAACCAGAAGAGGGTGATGTCCTAGGCACTTCTCTTCCCACAGGGGTGGATATCCCTGTTGTCTCCTCCTCCCTCTCTCCTCTTTTCCTTGGCATCATGAAGCACATGTTCTGAGTCTGTTGTCTGGGATAATGATACAGTCCCACCAATATCCACTCCGACCTGGAAAGGGATGAGGGAGAAAGAGACACTACATGACTGGACATCCTGCCCTAGGGCTGTGCCACGCTCCCTGGAACAACCCCAATGCAGCCTGGTTCCTCCCCAGCTCAGAAGGCCATAAGAAATTCAGTGTGGGCTTGCTGAGAGCAGATGACAGGTCCTGTGTTCTCCTGTAAAACTACAAGGCTCAGCTTCACATCAAGTGATTTGTCAGTATTTTCCTGCTAGCGTTTGGCTTTTCTCTTGGCTTTGCTCCTCACTGCTGTTAACTGTCCTGACAAATGAAAGTCATTCTGAAACTATGTGGCTTTGTAATTATTATCTTTGGTAAATGTTTTGAAAGCTAAAGAGTTGCTGTTTGCTCCCTCACAAGTTGGAAATGCCTGCCAGAAGTTCAATTTAACTGTCAACACCTCTGCTCACAAACTTAAATATTTTGGAGTCTGTCTTTATAGTTACATATATTAGAATGCTCTGCTTTCTGTAGGACAGACAACTGGTTGCTAATAAGAATGTATTCCTGTTTAGTCATGTTCCTTTTTTTAAGGCTGATTTGAGCTATTTTTCATCTCCGTGTTAGTATTCATGTCAGAAATAGGTTTTCTGAGTTCTCTGCTGATCATAGTCCTCTAGGGTCTCAGTCCTTTAAAAACCCTCCAGATCTTGGGCAACCTTAGGACTGACATTGCTACCAGGTTTTTGAAATTGGAATGCTAACTCCTAGAAAGAATTGTGATAGGTCCCTCTCATTTCCATGAGCACTTTCAAACACAAACGTTCTCTCTTTAACTTCAGGGGAAGAATTTGTGATTGCTGAATTAGGCACATTGATAACCATTTGAAGCATCAGCTTGAGAATGGAGATTCAAGAGACATTTTCAGTGTGTGTCAATTGAATCAATGCCTGGGTTCCGTGGCAGTAGATGGCAAACACTATATTCTCTTCTGTGGAAGTCTGTAATTGGTATTAACAGGAATTAACAGGAAATTGGTTCCTTGGGTGCTTTTGAAATCCCACTATGGTTTGGATCTTCAGACTGATGCTGAACTCCCATTTACTTTAGATAGAATCAGATACCTGCATAGTCTTGAGAATAGGGGCCACAGAGAGATTTCAAAAAATGCTGGTGCATCTAGTTGCCTTTAATTTCACATGAGAAATTGAATCTGCAACTTCAGTCTCCAGAACAATGAAGAAATTCTACACCTCCTCATTCCTTTGCATCCTCTGTCCTTGTAAGGAGTAGGAATAGTAATTATTTGTGGTGAGATATGCTCAGACTTTGTTGGTTTATGCCATGTTATTAAAGGAGACTAAACAAAATTCAATACACATCTTTAAATTATAACTAAAGCTGGGTGTGACCCTTACTGGATACCCCAGTAATAACCTGTTAACTCTATATTAAGTCCATCTTCATTAAGAATCCTGTACATTTCCAAGTTATTATTCTCTCACTCTGCCTGGAAAGTGCTCAGCCACAACTTGCTCTCCATGTGCAGAGGCAGGAGGAGAAACAATGATGTTAACAAGAAGCAGATAGAGAGAACATGACCTAAAATCCTCCCATGCTGAAGAATGCTTGGACTTCTCCTTGGATGGGGAAAGGCAGAGTGGGCAGCTCTCTTCTCCAGAGTTCATGCACATAAAGTAAATATCCTGTTTTTAGGGCTGTGTTAACACTCTGAAACCCACTTCTAATCCAGGTGTCTTCCTTTGGTACCTCCCTTTAAGTTCTGTGTGAGAATACAGTTAAAAAGTAAGATGTTCATTATTAAAAATGTTTCTGTGGTTGCCACCAGAAAATTATTCTATAAATGCCACAGAAAAAATAATTACATCTGCTGACACGATCCCTAGAATGGTGAGCTATTAATTAGGCCATTTGTCTCACATGTCACCGCTTAATCTGTTATGCTATACCCCTCTACATTTTCCAGTAAAAATAAAGCTCCTTTCATATTAATTTTGGACTTTGTCACAGGAGAAATTATGTTTGTGTTCTTTGTTGGTGTCTTTTGGTGTGTGTGTTAGGAAACAATACACTAATGAGACATCAAGAGCAAAAAACTCATTAACATGGAAGAAAAATAATCTCCTATGCAAAACAGAGCACGCTGAAGCATAAATAGGACAGGCTGCATGGCAGTAAGTACAAGCATCTGGTCAGAGCAGATTCACAGACAGAGAGGATCTATATGGGGATAAGGATTCATTTAGCTTTAGAAAGTGCTTAATGTGCCAAAATAGCCCAAATGATAGGGTTTCCCTAATCACTGCAGATAAATTTCATGCCAGGGCTGAGAGCTTCATTGCACTAACACTTTGAACACACCTAGGTTAAATTGTGGTCTTGTGAAAGCTCAGAGGACCCAGGCTTTGTGCAATCCCCCTGTACCAGCATAGATTTCAGCCCCCAGCCACTCACGTGCAGTACTGGTGCCAAAAAGTAAATTGAGAACTAAAGTCTTTGACAAGGTCCTTAAAATGTGAGTTGTTGGGCAGTTGGGGCAATAATACCACAGTTCAGATTTACAGTTAGGATATACTTATGAATGTGCTTGGAACTTGATTTATCAGAAAGCTGAGCTTTAGAAGTGTCAAGCAAAACTGCCACTAAGGCAGTCTAAGAGAATGTAGCAGCACATGGAGAGGAAGTTAAGAGCACAAGCATAAGAACAGTGAATGAAATGGAAATAATCTCTACAAATGTCTTTCGACTGAGAACTGTCCCGTGGTGGGAGGGGGTGAATGCCAGCTTGTGGCAGTCCCTGCCTTCCCATGGGAGGCAACACTGCACATCAACTCTGGCTGCACAACAGTGCAATACATGCTACCAGAGCTGTGATTTTATTTGCAATTATCAGGCATAGGTGATGAAAAATTACTGCAAAATCTTTTTCTAACAATGAAGGTGCACAGCCAGTACCTCTCTACATGGCTTTCTCTGTGTTGCAGGAGAGATGTACTGCAATGGGATATGTCAGCCAAAGAGGGATGGAGTTTCCCTGGTCCACTTCTCTGCTGCTACCTGTTTTCTTACAGTAGAAAATCTGTACCTATATTTAATCCTGCAGTTGAGAGGTCTCCATATACAGAAAGATCTTCTCAAAAGCAAAAATTGTGGAGATTTGTACTTCAGAAGCACTCATATCTTTTGCAGTTTTACCCACGGAGAGTGTACATGCATATATTTTGGGCTGATGTTCTCTGTTCTGTGAATAAAAATCAGTGGGGACACTTTAAATTTGGGAAGTTCTTAATTAAATGCATTGGAAGAAAGCCCCCAAGCCCACAATGCAGGAATGCTTAAGAAGGGTTGTCTGCATGACTTTGATCTGCCCAGCTAATTTCTTGTTCTTTCAGTATAACCCTTGTCTAACCCTGTATAACTCTGTCCTTGCACAGTTCTCTAATATAGTCCACTGAAAGGCATCAGGGAAGTGTCAAATGCCAATGTCGTTGATGAGTAGAGATGTGGAAAATCCCCTTCTTGTCTCATGCTGCCACGAAGTGCCTTTGTTTTTCACACACACATGCACAACTATGACTCCTGCTTGTCTCTCCAGAGGAGAGAGATACTGAAATGCCTTATTCCAGATGCACACTTCTGTACAGTGCATTTAGCAATGCTCATTCACCAACAGAACCTGTGCAGTCACCTTCTAGATAGCAGGTAACCTGAGAGAGGAATGTTTCAAGGAGTGAAAGTCTTCAGTGCTGTAGAAACAGTTTCATCTTCACCTCCCAGAACCAGCAGGCTAGGTAACTTTCCCAGAATCAATATAATGTGTATTAAAAGAGGCATGGATTTATCTTTGAAGGAGAGTCCCCTTATTTTATGAGTCAAGAAAGACCCTGTCAGTTCTTGGATCTAGTTCCCATCAGAAAAACAGGTAATTCTTCCCTCCCAAGCCCTGTTGGAGATAACACAGCACCCATACACCTGGCTCCTTTTAAAGGTCTGTTTCCAGAGGCTCTTCAGAATTGCTTTTGGTATTTTCTCTTGTCATAGAAAACAATCTGTGATAACAAGTGTGTGAACATGACTTCCAATGATGCCAATCTCAACAGGTCACCATCCTGCCCTGTAAATCAAGCTTAAATTCAGTTCCCAAATGCAATTTAACAACCTTACTTCATTATCCCAAATTTAAGATTTTGCTTTATGGCCTTTGTGCTTCCTTCCACATCAGCAACATGGCAACAATGGTTCTACCTTAAGGAGGTGTAGTAACAGATATCCAGCTTAGTTAGTGGCTGAAATCTCACCAGAATACAAATAATCCTCAATACCTCAAGGCGTCATGCCAACCTATTATTTGAACAAAATTTCCTAAAGGTTGACATGCTTATCACCTCATTTACATGGTGTGAGATGGGTTCCAGAGCCAGCAAATGGATTGGGCTGAACATCCAGTCAGTCAGTGCTTACACTGGCATTGCTCTGTTTCTCCAGCCCACAGACCCCAGACAGTTGTTCCACCTGAACACTCAGCAGCCACATCACTGCACACAGCTGGGCTCCTCTGAAGCTTCTTCACTGCTAGTGAATTATTTCTTAGTGTGTCCAGAATCACATATCCCAAATATAGTAAAGATTCACAGTATATGAATTCACAGGAACTGCCTTCTGTCCAAAGAGCTGATAATTATTTTGCAAAATGTTCATTGCCAAATCTTGGCCAGCGTATTAATAACTCTCTTATCAGTTTACTAAAGACCCCTGCATTCAACTTCAGCAATTAAGTGGATGCTACTTCCAAATTCAAGGGTAGAAGAAAAGTACATGCAATTTGGAACTCTTGGCAGTAAGACACACAAGAAATAGCATGAAATATGACATTGCCCTAATGCTCCAGTTCCTGTCTCAGGTAATCATTTGCCTTCCAACAGCAGAGAAGGAAGAAGAGCTGCCAAGCTGCTAAATTGTTTAACAGTAGCTGTAACCATGGTCTTGACCTACACCCTGACACAGTCTCCCTGTTTTATGGCTCCCACTGACAGTGACACCGTGGCAGCTTGTCTCTTGAATAAATAGATTCAGCAGCCCGGTTATGTTTGCATGTATTAATGTATTTTAGAGAGATCTCTAATCCATCCCAAGCTGAAACTGTGATGTGATCCAAAAGGTTAATGCACTGCTTTTACATAGTGCAATGAGTAAGTTGAACTTGCATGTTATCACTCATTGTTTAAACACTCTAACATCTAACAAATTCACACTGTCTTTCTGACAGGAACTTCAAAACGTTTTTCCAATCACCAATTTAATCCTACAATGCCCTAAGCAAGTCAGTTGGCAGATGCAGTTTTCCTCTATTGAGGTAGGTAAACTGAGGCAGGGATAACTTAAACATGGGTGTCCAACATGATTTATTGTCAAGGGCACCAGCTCTTCACAGCTGCCATTGCTTTAAAATGCTTTAGGATTTCTAGATACCTCTGAATCTCGGGTAACATTTATTGAAATAAATAATGAAGTGAACAAAATGTGAATAAAGACGACAGCACCTGACTGTGTTTTCCTGTCCTTTCTGTGATCCTTTAGACCTCATAATTTATTTTATACATGCAGGGAAGATGAATGGAAAGCCAGGATTTGGGAATTATTTTGCCAGAAGAAATGGTTTGTGTTCCCTAACAAAGACACCTAATTTTTAGTGAAAGCTGAAAAGAGGAAGAGAATTCCATACTACTGGTATAATATATCCCCTTGTTTGTGCATGCTGGCCTGTCTCCAAAGCAGAGCGTGTGGAAACCATATGACTACTATTGAATATATGTCTAAATCATATTCACAGTGGTTTTGCTTGCCAAGCACAAGCCTCCAGTGGGGTTAGATACCATATGTTAGGTAGAAAACAGGTTGCAGTTTTATTGCATACCTTTCCAGGTGCAGGATGAATGTGCCAAACTAAGTGACATCCAATTGTATAAAAACTCCATAAACTTCTTCTTTATTCTGGGACCCAAAGCCCATACTAATACCTCCAGAATGGTTGACCAGCTACCTCCCTCTTCAAACAAGGTTTCTGTAAGAAAAGTGGGAAAAGAAGAAGGTAAAGCTTTGGATCTTTCTTCCATCGGAACTTGGGAAAAACACATTTAGAAGAGAGATTGTTAGAGAAGACATCAGGAAGCAACATTCACTCTGCACTTCAAGACATTATTCCCTTCGCAGCAGAACTACAAATTTCAAAATCCTTTTTTGTTCCTTGTTGGCACAAACCCAAATCTTTTAGAGAAGAATCTGTGCTGTAGATTGAATATGTGTTTTGCTGCTCATGACTCCAAGCTCAAAGGGAAGAGCCTGGTCCAGCTGCCAGGTTCAAAGGGAAGGGGCTCAAACATGTTTCCCCACTTTTGGACAGGAAACTAGAATGGAAGACTAGTCACCAGACAGCTATCATTTTATTTAGAAATACAGAGTCTTCTAAAACAAAAACAGAGGACATAGTGAATTAGAGCAAAGATCGATCCAGCAACCTGTCCCTAAGAGAGAGCAGACTCTCTTAACTACATTCCAAAAGCTTGCTGTTCAGGGTCTTTCAGATCCAAAATAATTTGTATTTAGTAGGCCTTGATGGATTACTTTCTTTTCTGTTAATTTTCCCTATCTCTTCCTGAATCAAGGTCAACTTTCACCATTCACAGCATCCTTCAGCAGAGTGTTCCTACAGCTTCCATAAACAAATATTTTCTTCTGTTTGCTTTGAATCTTCCACCTTTATTTCTCATACAATATTATTCGATACACTTGACCATCCTTGTTACCCCTCTCTGAGTCTTTTCCAGCTTTGCTATATTCTTTTAGAGATAAGGGGCTCAGAACAACACACAATACTCATAGCAAAGACATGCTGTATATTTAGTCCATCACCTTCAATGGACTGCTTTTCTTCCATAGGCACCACTTCCCATGTATTTACATTGAATCTCGTCTGCAGTCTCAGGGCAGAATTATCTTACCTGTAGTACATGAAGGAGTGTGATATCTGTCAGTCTATGGAGATTCACATCAAGGAGAAGAATGTCCTGAGATGGCACACATAGCACACTAAGTACACTAAAAAAAATTAATGGGGGGGGTACACACTTCTACCTTGCTGGATTTCCAGATGAAAAATTTTGCCAAAGCATGAAAGTAGGAAGGAAGTTTGCATAGAAAGCTGGGCATGAGGTAAAATTATATGAGACTATGAAGATATTTTTATCATCTCTTTGGGAGGAAAATGTGCAAAAGCCCATCTAAAATACTGCATGACCACTGGGATAGACTATAATAGCTAACATGTACTGTTAGTGCTTGCTTACTTGCGTAATTGACATGACAACTTGTATCCAGTTGGAAATTTTCAGGCAACATCAGTTGTAGTGCAGAGAATGGACAAGAGCCAGGGTCACTTGGGCCTCAAACATGGAACATTTTATATCAGTGTCACAGATTTCACAGACCTGATTGCAGTGTGACATTGTACGAGGTGAAACTGAAAGAATCAACAGTGACATGAAGAGATATGGTCAAGTAATTACAGGTCCCTGTTATCTTTTTACCTTGGCTCTCTGTTTAACTCATTGGTCTACCTGAGCACCTAGAGAAAGACACCAGATCATGTGGAAAGAGAGTCCAGTCCAGCAGAGCTGGAATGTAACAATTCATCCTCCCCTTAGCACAGAAAAGATGGGCAGGAGAACCAAAAGCCTGCTTCGCTTGATGTTACAAGCCTAGTTGAATTACAGCTATACAGAGAAATGTGAAAACTAAATGCAGCCTCTAAAAGGCTGGAGAGAATTGACTGAAGCAGCCTCATAATTAGACAGATTTGGTAGCCATCAAATCTTCTTTTAAAGAGATAGCAAAAAAAGAGCAGTCCAAGATTTGTTAGGAAAGCAATCATGCAAGAAACATAGACACATGGCCATGAAAAGCTAAAGTTGCTCCAAGAAATAAATGGTTGGTTGACATGAGGGCATAAGCCAAAGCCTTAGGTAGGAAAGTCAGAAGAAACAAACAGAATATGCACCAAAACAAACCAGCATGACATAAACCAAGAAAAGGAATGCAGTGACCAGATGGGAAGAACATCCCTACTGTCAGCAATAACACAAGTAACAGGACACCAGTTCAGGGAATGGTACCCATCATACTAATCTGTGATGGGTTGCCCATAAAAGTACATCTTGCTGGGGTGCAGACTCTCAAGTGACACACTGAGTGAGATAGCTAACATTTGGTGTAGGTCTCACACTCCCATGCTATCACACCTATGTTGCACCCATTTGCAGTGCAATGATCCTCCTTCTCCTTCACAATGCTATGGAGAAAAACAGGTAATTGCTCTAATAAATGACAGGCCGCCTAGTTGTGCCTGACACCGGGTCCCTGGGGCCATGGCATATAGAAGTCACATTGCAGGTCTGTAGTTGAGACCGTCTTCTCAGAGGTTTTGGAAACATCTCAGAGAAATGTTTAATCTCAGTAGTGACCTTCTCCTCTGCTTCCTGTCATGTGTTGGGGTATGGGTCCTCTGCTGTCACTGCCCACTCAGCAGCACATGGGCAGTGCCAGCTCTTTTCCCACTGTACAGAAGCTCCCAGAGCCTCCTACAGGAGCAGTGCATTAGCCACTCGTGGGGCCTTTGGTAGCAATACCCATTTCCACACAAAATGCATATGCACGGAGAGATTTAGTATGAAGGCAAAGGCAAATGCAACTAAAAATTAGTTACCAATTTTAAGAGCATATTCCAAGCAATTTTTTTTCTCTGGATTTGAAGCGTGTTAGTTTGAAACTCCTGAAATGCTATAAACTTTCATTTTAGAAGACAGTCTTCCTTTGGGCACCGTCACAGCAATGGAAATAACTACAGAAAATACAGAGGAATCAGGTATCACTTGTAAGAAAGTAACTGGGGATGTAGTATTCCATTACACAGGATGCATTTGTACCATTTTAGCTTGCACAGATGGAAATATAGTTCAATGTTTCAACATCATTTGACTTTCACATGCTAAAATATTGATAAGTGCTGCACAGGATAATGCCCCTATGGTTTCAAGTAGTAACTAGAGCATGATGTTTATTGAAGTGAAATACAGCAAAGCCTTTAACAAGTATTTAAAATTCTCGGAATCATTCTCTACACTGTCATAGATCATTTCTTTGATTTTCTCCAGCTTATCTTTGTTGATATCTTACAGCTTCTGAGTGTTAAAATAGAATCCATGTTCTGAGCATCTCAATGTTTCTGTGTTACAAGAAACTTAAAAAAAAAAAATATTTCCTATTTGAAAACTAAAATGCTGCTGTCGTACATGAAATAGTAAACTTCAATAAAGAAAAATAACGCTACATAAAATAGGCATAAATGTGCCATAGGCTCCCTGTTCTAAATATTTATGGACCTTTGTGTTGCAGAAAGAACATCTGAAAGCCATAAAACACATGGTTAACCAGATCGCTCAATGAGGTCTAACTTGTATCATGTCAGAGCTTCAGTCCTAAAATGCACAGAATTTCCTACACCGCTTATGGTTGCTAAAACCAAATTAGTCCAACCAGAAGCCAGTGGAGGGCAGAAAAGATGTCACTTTAATATATTTGAAGGGAATATGGGCCATGGAGCATTTTCTGAAAGTGCACACCACAGGGGTGAGAGTACCATTTGTTCAGAATTTATTTATCCAGTCTGCAGCAACAAATTTAGCACAGGGATGCTTCAGTCCCCTATGGAAGCTAATCTTCATCTTATGCTTCCCATTGGCACAAGCATAGAAAAATCAAAGAGGAAAGTAGTTTACCAGATATAGCTTAGGTGAACTGAATAGCGTTTCAGATTCTCTGAATATAATTTGGAGGAGGAAAAAAGCTTTTCAGGCACTTAAAGGACTATACGTCAGGCTACACAGCTCAACAAGGGATTTAGGAACTTGACTCAGAAACAGCTGATCCTTTAGGAAGTGCTGCTTACTATGTCGTCTCTGGAACAAGCCTGGCAGACACTGAGCAGGCCAGATCCACCTGGGAAGCCTGAGTCATTCCCCAGCAGCTGCTCAGTACCAGGTGCAGAGTTTGCAATTTACCTGTAAAGGTGCATAGCACAGCTTCTTCTCACCATCTAACCTGATGGTAATTTTAAAAACTAAAGAGTATTGTTGGACTCTGTAAACAGAATATTGGTTTTCTCTTCTCAAAACAAAATAAGGAAAATAAAGCCTGTTGTGCTTTGTCTGAATGTAGGAATGCTTAGGGCATTATTAAAGGTCTTAACATTTCAGTAGTTCTGCTCTGAATACTATTTAAACAAAATGCAAGCTCTCTTGCTTCATAATTCATACACATATTTTAACACATACATCATAATAATAAGAGTGATCAGTTTCAGTGTAAATTATTATTTTGCAGAGTAGTCAGTCTCCTATCCATCTAGCCACTGTGTTATCCGATAATTAGAGATGGTTTAAAATGTTCCAATTTGCCAACTTCAATACTGGCTGCTGAAAATTCTACAAATATTCTTTCCAAAGAATACTGGAACATTTCATTTCTAAACTGCTGAAGTGATTCCTTTTGGTTTTATAATTTAGATTAATAGAGTAGAAAAATTGAAATTATTAAGTCAAAAGAAATCCATATCAGCAGTGTTTCAGTCTTACTGAAATGGAAAAATTTGGTAGCTCATGTAGATATTCCTGAGTATCTAAAATGTCAGAATTTTGCCCTTCTCTTATCCTGAAATAAAGGTGTAAAATGTTAACATTTCTATAGAATAAAATCCCACATTTTTCAAATCTACTCATTATATTGAACAATAGGCATCGATTGACTTTGAAGGACCATTTACACGTTAGCACAAGAAGTACTGCAAACCATCTTGGAATAAAGAATTGTATTACTATGAATTAGTGATGCAGCAAGATGTTCAGGCTACTCATTATGTTTCACAGTGTCATATGCTGAACATTATTTAAAACAACAATAACATGATTTTTTCCACTGTACTTTTCAGAATCCCTGTGATCTCTTCACTTATACAAGTTTCTGGACTGTTCCCTTGAATAAAAATAATGTGTGGTTTAATGAAAGCTAGCCAACCACCTCAGCACAAAGCCCATTGTCATGATTTTTGAATCATACAGAATGTGCACAGTGACACAAACCTTTCTTATCCACCCCAACTCAAGCTGAAAACATGCCTCAGCTGTTTTCTCTCCACACTTGCATCTCAGTCACAGAGGAGCCATATGATCATATGCTATACTGCCTAAAAATAACTTTCTCATGTGCCGAGAGTCATTTAACCAGAGATATCACGTAACATCTTCCATGGCCATCTGTTCAACCTAGGAGGCACAGGTACTTTAGAACAGCACACAGGTTAAATCATACAGCTAGTATATGCTTCGTTATATATTGCACTGTATTGGTGTATTTTGCAAGTGTAAGTCAAAGTGGCTATCAGGTTAAAAAACAAGTGATCTCAGACCACAGCTGTCATGTGGATGTCACAATACCAAAACAGAATGTACAAGAAATACATCCCACTGTTTCTGAGCAGTCCTGCTAAAGATTTCCAAATATAATGTTCCCTTTAATAGGATTATGTTATTCATATATGCTGAGACAGAATCTCTGTGGACATTCAAACTGATTAACAGCAGTAAAAGAAAAGCAGATATCAAGTGATTTCATAGGGTCACTAGCTAGTCACTTAGGAGTCAAAAGTTGTCACATTTGCTTCTTACAGGTATGAGTAGCACTGCATTGCTTAATCAGAAACAAGCAGAACTTAGGATGGAGTGACACTCAGATGGATCAACCCTTCTGCCAGTTTGTGAAGGCCTTGTTCTGATGATCAGTACTTCAGATACCTAACACCAGACCACTCCTCTACTCAGATCTCACGGAAGCTGTTTGTCAAAATAGGCAGAGTGTATAGGGGAGGTTGGGAGGGGCCTCCAGAGTATGCACATTTCATAACATACTGTAAATATATTTGGTCTTACGTTAAAAATCTACAATTTCTAAATATGCATTATATTTTTTTCATATTTTTTAAAAGACCTGTATGCTCTGTCAGATAGGTAAGAGGTCAAGGACAGGTGAGAATTTGTAGGTTGGGTCTTTGTTCCTCAATGAGCTTCATGATGGTAGGTGCAGCGTTTCCTCTCTGAGTTTCAGTTTCCACACAGGAGGACCATGTTGTTTAACTTTGTTTTTTCAGAATAAGGTACAGGCAACTTAAGCTCTCATCATTGTATCGCTTGTGTTGCTGGTGTTCTCCTGCCAAGTGGAGTTTTAAACTTTGAATTCTTAAACTCAATTATGTGGGATTCTTGGAACCAAAGGGCTGGTGTCCCAGGAACTGAGACATGGAACCAGGAGATGGCTAAACTAGTCAGGAAGAATTATGGATAGAGAAGGTAAGGGAACTAGGATAGATCCCTCAGAAGCCCATCTCCAGAAGATAAAGCCTAAGACATTAAAGGAGTTAGGACTTACCTAAGACACTCCTTCGGAAGGACATGGCCCACCCAGTTGATGCTCTTAGTCAGAAATCTTTTCCTTAGGCTGGACTTCTGTAACATGAGTGAATAAAGGTTTTCTATGGTTAACTGTGGTTATCCCTGCCTAGAATCAATACCCAAGTTTCTCACCTCCCAAGAGCCCATGGATGTAGCAGTACCTTTAAGAAGACAGATAAATGTGACCTGAATGAGGTCCTGCAGGTGGGCTCTGGAGACAGATGCTTTGACCTGAGGTATCTGGTGAGCCGAAAGCCCAAAGCTTCTTGATTTCTTCAGAACACAGGCAGTTGCTGTATAGTCTGTGTCTGCATGTGGGTGTTGTGGAGGAATCACCTGGAAGATTTGACTCATTTGACTATTTAAGTGATAGTTCAGCCCTCAGTGGGTGTGGCCCAGGCAATCTACAGGTGAAAATGGTGTTACTCGATCTGTATTTCCTAACCACACATTCCTTTAAGAAGTTGCTTGTGTGTATGGTGGTGTTTAACCAGAGATACCATGCAACATCTTCCATGGCCATCTGTTCAGTCTAGGAGGCACAGGTATTTTAAAGCACCACACCAGTACTAGATGGTGCTGTTATTTCAAAACAGCAGTCATTTGGAAATAAATGGACAATAACATAAGATGCTGCCTCAGGGGAAATGATTCTGGTATGAAAGCAAAGTGCTTTCTAGAGAAAGTGTTGACAAAATACAGATAAAGCCACACTACTGTTATTTACATAGTATGGCACAGTTTTGGGGTGGAATTCAGGTGGGTACTGAAGAGCAAAAGTGAGTGGGGAAAACTTTGGCTTTTAACTGTGGCAATGGAAAAGATATCAGATCTAAAGCAGGAAACTGCTTGTTCCTCAAATAATATATTATTGGAATCTCTTTGAGCCAAAACTATGAAATAAGTGCCTTACTTGTATAAAATCACCTTACACCTAAAGCTGAAGCCTGCAGAAGCACACGCATGTACTTAGCTCCAAGTACTGAGCATAGCTCCAGGGAAGAAAAGAAGTTTTATTTTCTATGCTTAAAATTAACGGCGTGGAGACCTCCCAGTGCCACTGGTGACAGTATCACGGCTTTTCCTGTTTGTCTGTGTTTCCCAGTGCTTACCACAGACCTTTTTCTACTCCGATGTGAAAATACAGGGAAGTATGGATGTAGAGCTGGGAGCTATGAGACCAGTAGATGGCAGCAAGAACCCGCTGAAAGGGCATTTCCTGCCCTGCTGAGCCTGGGCAGAGGCACCACTTTGAATGCATCCAATATTTGTCTTTAATATTTAGAGAGTGAAAAGTATATGTGACAATTAGGGGGTAATGCAATGTTACAGTGCAAATAAGCGAGTGAAATTACTGTGTAACCACTGAATAGTTTCCCGATTTAATTTGTTTGTACTGACCAAACTTCTTTGCAATTGCAAACTCACCTCTAAAGGACTCTGAGGGATGGACATCTGACTCCTGCCAGCCAGCAGAGATATTTTGGAAACTGCCCTAGGCCTCCTTCTTTGTAATGCTTTCTGTGAAAGACAGAGGCGAGCTAACAGTGCTTTTAGGCTGAAAAGTCGCATCAATCTGCAAATGAAAGTAATACTTCCCTTTAAATTCCTTTAAATTTACCCTGCCATCATGATTGCATTTATCCTTCAGGGGGAATTCTAGTCACCAGGGAAAAATAAAAAATAAATAAATAAATATTTTTTTAAAAAAAAGTAAAGTTAAAGCTTGAATACATAGACAAGCACGATTTATTTTTTTTTCCAAAGAGAGGTTGGGTCTGGGCTGACTCACCACGTATCGCAGTAATTGCAAAGATGGAATGCAACAGCTCCAGAAAACTGCCAAACATGAAATGTAAGCATCCGGGAGGCAGCTGGGCTCCTTAATTATTGGCAAATATATTTTTATATAAATATTTTGCCAAGCGTGATTTGGCTTAAGAGTTCCTGTGAAGTGACCTTTCGCTTTCCTTTGTTTTGTGTCTGTACACATGTCCTAGATAGATACATGGGGAGAGCGGCAGAGACTCACAGAGATAAATAAATGGATTTCACACAGCCCTCAGGAATCCCAAACGATGCCTAAATTAAATGAAGAGAGATATGAAGCTCGGCGTAAGTGAAAGCACGGATTTCAGAACTGTGAAAATATGTCAGCAGAGCATCATTTTTTTTGGTTCAGACTGATAATCACTCCCTGCTCTCATTATAAGATCAGAAGGGCCATCTGTCCTCTTCTGGATAATTTGGAGCTCAGATACAGTGAGCACCCTTGTTAGAAAATGCCCCTCCTACTCCCTGTAATCACAAGCACTTGCAGCCCTGGGATCCACAAGCAGCCAGGGAGGAACAGATTTGTTCCAGATCAGTATTGACTGCATATAGATTTCTGGTTTGTTTGGTGCTTTATTTTGGTGAAAAGGTTTTTGTTTTGGAAGGGAGATGTGGCTTGTTTCCTGCCTGCATTTGCCAACCTGCCACCCTCACTTCTCCGGACTTTTCTCGCCCTTCTAGAGGCTAGGTTGCTGCATGAGAGTGGGGAAAATCTTGAATTTGTAAGGCGAAAAATAAGCCCCAGTCTGAACAATACAGCTCGGAAAATTGTTTCTTAATACACTCTGAGCACTTGTCTGCAGTGAGCTGTTTCCCCTCTGCTACACGGTTATTCTCAAGTGAACGACTGAGTCATTCACAGCCGCAGCAGAGAGGTGTAAAATCCAGGGATTCTTCAACATTTCCTCTGGACCTGCAGATAAAAACAAGTCTTAGCGACTTCACTGACACAGCACAAAGTCATTAGCCGAAAGGAAAAATCTTGGCAGGTGAGCTTGGGCTACCTTCCTCTTCTGAGCCACATTCAGTGACCAAGTCCTGTGCGTGTCCCTGACTTAAGTCCTGCGTGGTTCCGATCAAGGAGAAAACTTGGTCACAGGAAGGGCAGAAGCGGAGTGAAGGTACAATTTTTCGTGGGAGAGTCCTTTCAGGAGTCCGGGGTCATTCTTGTGGGGACAAATTTGTTTTGTATGGCTAATAGCAGAACAAAGATTAGAAACTGGACGGGCAGTTTCAGGACATCAGGACACGGGAAGTCGCAGGTGGGAGGAATCCGATTGTAGAGCTAAGAGCTTCCTCGCCTCTAAGACCGGCTGTAAGAGACTCGGTGCTTTCAAGAAGTAGCTTATTATTATTATTATTATTATTATTATTATTATTATTATTATTATTATTATTATTATTATTATTATTATGCCGGTAGCGGTTTCTCCTCATTTGTAAGACAATGATGTTTAATATTCACCGAGGAGTAGTGAGGTGGCATTTGAAACTCCCCCCACGCTGGGATCAGGGTTCCCATTTGCACAGAGCTGCGGCTGTCAGGCTGCGGTACTCCCGTAGGGGCCATTCCCTGCGGGATCACCGGGCCCGAGGTGCGGGAATGCCCAGGAGCCAGGGGATGCTGGCGGAGCTGGGGGAGCCGAATCTGCCGGCGTTCACGGGCCCGCCCCCGCCGGTCCTGGGCCGGACACCTCCCCGAGGGGCTGCAAAGCGGCAGCATCCATCCCCGGAGGCGGGAGCGGATTCAGCGACATTTACAAACTCAGGCGACTTCAGACCACAGCCAGCGGGAGAGGACGCTGCCCCCAACTCCCCCCCCCCCCCCCCCGGCTTCACTGGGGAGGGGGGCAGCTGAGCACCCCCGGGCTGGGGGCGGGCAGGAACTAGGCACACCGGGGGCGAAATTTAGCAGGCATCCCAAAACCGCTTTGTTTTGTGATTGCCATCCATAAAACATTTACGCTAAAAATCAGAACAAAGCAGAGCCCAGGTAACTCTCGCTGCAAATGCTGGCTGGCGCTAAGGACGGGTACGCTTTGGGATAATAAAAATGTTTCAGTTGATGCCAAATGCATCTCTTTATCCAGCAGCTCAATCATTTCAAGTGCTGTTTTGGTGGAGGTTTTGTATATTTGTTTGGTTGTGGGTGATTTTGTTTGTTTGGGATTTTTTTTCTTTTTCCTTCATTTTTCCCCCCTTGAAGACTCCGGATCTGTCTAATCTTTCGCTTCTCTCTCCCTGTTTCCGTATTTTTCCTCTCCAAGAAAAGCTTGTGAGTGTTTGCATAAAACCCGAGCACATTGCGGAGGAGAGGGAAAGCAAGAGGGCACAGTACATAAAAACTGTAACGCCAGGTAGCCTCAAATGGATAAGCGACATGTATATGTTTATTAGCACCGAATGTTTCTACATCTGGTAGGCAAAGCCTCGGGTTTTGCGTCTGCCCAGCTCTGTGTCCTCCTATGGAAAGAACCCCTGTGAAATCGCTTTACGTCTGCCGGTGCGAGCATCCATGTGCGTGCGGGTATAGAGGCATATAGGCAGCCAGGTTGCACTCCCGTAATCTGCCCGTGTCTATCTAGCTGGGAGGATTAGTTATCTCTGCATCTATTGAGAATTAGCAAAGGCGAGAGATTATGTATCAACGTATGGAGAACTGCTATGAATATGAAACCTTATGTAAATAGGTAAGACGGATTCGCTCAGCCACTGAGCTGCAAAGCTCTTCTTCAGGGCTGTTCTCTCTTATCCCCTCAAAGCCCTCAGAGAGTTTCCTCCCAGTGCCTCCACCGGAGGATAAGGGCAAGCCTCGGCGTTGCTTTTCACATCCGAAGCCTACACAAAATGACATATGTCACTGCCGTGCCTGGACTTTGCTGGAAACCGGCAGTCCCCCGTCACCCCCACAGCGCCACACATCCCTTTTGTTCCACGCAAAATAAACATTTCGGAGGAGCTGGGGAAGGGTGCTATGCCAGAAGGAAACAGAGGAAGGGACTCGTTCTCCTCACCCACCCACTGTGGCCCCGCGGACGGGACTGCACTCCGGTAGTTCGGATGGAAAGGGCCAGAACCGGGCCGGGCCAGGTTGGGAGGGGCCTGGCCGGGAGTGCTCCAGGGTGGGTGTCCTGGCCGCGGCGGGAACCGGGAGGGCCGGGCCGGGGGCAGCGGCGGAAGGCAGAGCAGCGGGGCTGTCGGGTCGGGCCTGCCACACCGCCAGCTGCGGGCAAAGAGCCGCGGTTCCAGCCGGGGGCAACAGCGGCCGGAGGGAGCTGGGGGGCGGGAAGGGGGGAGCTGTACGGCGGAGGGGCCCGGACACTGGGTCCGGGGCAAGGGCCAGGGCCGAGGCGGGGGCCGAGGGAGTGCACGGCGAGGTCTCTCCGCCGCGCAAGACCGTATTTTGCGGTAAAAACTCCCTTGAAAGCAGACAATAGAGCGGGATGTTTACTGCGGGCGGGAAGACAATTAGCAATTCATCGGGAGAGATGTGTCACCCAAATGTCACGGGGAAGCTAACATGACATCTGTTTTAATGGCTCCGTGCTAATAAACTCCTCTCGAAGGGCGGCTTTGTGGGGACGTCAAAGATTATTTACTGAATGAGTCAGTTTCCAAACGGGCTGAGGCGCCGTCGGTGGCGGCGGGAGCGCGGCGAGGCGCGGCGGGGACACGGCGCCCGGGATACCGGGAGGCGGGAATGACCCGCCGGTGAGGGGGCATCGCTCCCCTCGCCCACACCGGTGGACAGCGTCCTGTCCTTCCCGATTCGGCACGGTCTGGCACGGCCCGCCTAGTGGGGGCGGTCACAGCGGGGCGGCTCCCCCTTAGCGAGCCCGTTTCCCGTGTCCCCGCGCAGGCCCAGGTGGACATCTCGCTCCCCGCCATGGCTGGCTCTTCCTCGGCCGGAGCAGAGCAGCCGTGGGAGAGCCTCGGGAGGTCTAACCCAGTGCTCCTGATGGGGTGCATCTCCACCTCAGAGTCTGCCCTCTGCTTAGTTTTGCCTGGAGGATGGGGAAGACTCTGTTCTGGGAGGAAGCAGCCTGTACGGAGAGCCCCGACGCAGCGGGGAGGGGGGTCCCCGTCTTGGGGCCGCAGCCGGAGAGCGCAGAGGTGACCCCGCTACTGAGGTGAAGTTCCTTGATACCGGGAAGGGGTGAGGTCCCAGAAGAGTGACCGGATTGACACCGAGTGCCACATCCTGCGATATTGGACAAGACACCCTGCAGTAAAACACAGAAGTAGACAAACCGAGAGAATCCATTTGGAACAGTTAACACAGTCTGACTCGTTCACAAGCACACAGTGGGGGGAGGCAATTTAATTTTCCCTCAAATGCATCAGAAAATGTTTATGTTCAGATTGTTGTTTAGATGGCATAAGAGGGTTCTTTAAAGGAGGAGAGTGGAAAGCCTTTCGACCCTCTGACCATTGGCCTGTGTTCTTGTGCCTTCTCGATTTTCGTGTTCTGTAAGGCCAGACTGGGGGCAGGAGAGGGGGAGAGTAGGAAGTTCGTAATTACTCTTGCAAATGGGTATGTGCGTGTGAAGAAAAAATGTGTTTGTGTATTTCTATATATGCATACACAAGTGCACGTGTTTATGTATCTGTAGAGTGAATAGATACCAAATATTGTTGAGACAGTGTGTGCAAGCCAATACAGAAAGTCTTCAGTAGGGCAAAACCCATAATAGCAGGTTTTTACAAACTTGTCCTCGGTACCTATTAATCGTCCAGATCAAATACATTAGTGGACAGCGAAAATGAGAATAGGCTGAGAACCTTCTGTTGTCCTTACAAGGGCAACGAAAGCAGAGCTCTGACACCGGGTCTGAAGGCAAGTGTGCTCCGCAGCCTGGAGAGAGGGAGGAGGTTGGGCCGGGGAGTCGCTGGGTAAGAGGAAAACTGCCATTTTCCAGGAAAACTAAACCTGATTTTAGGTGTCCCCCATCTGAGATCGATAAACAAGACGCAGCTCTCCCCCTCCGTCTGTCCCCAGGGCTATTGTATTCCCAAAGAAACGCCGAGGACAGGCGAGTGCCAGCCCTGCACGCGCGGGATGACCCAGGGGACAGCGGCGCAGGGCAGGAGCTCAGCCCTCCGGATAGCCAAGGGCTCCGGGATGCCCACGGGTCCCCTTCCCTCCCTCGGGGTAAGGGGAGCGGGGGCTGCGGCCGGAGCCCTTCTCCCGCAGCCTGGCACGCCTCTTCGCCGATTATTACAAACCTCATGGAGCCTACCTGCTCCCTCGGGCTTCGACGGGAGCTTCGGCGTCCTCCGGAGGAAAAGCAGCGGCCGCTTCTCGGGACGTGCAGGGAATGGTGTCCCGGGGGTGAACCGAGAGGGAGGGGGGAGCACCGAAACTGTTCCTACGTGCCCTTTACTTACAGGGGTGTTTGTAGGTATCTACCCGCACACACCAAATCTGTGCAGCTGCCTGGTTCATCTGGGCACTGTGACTTCTGGGGGGAGCGGGGAAGGCTCCCCAGCTGCTCCCTCTGCTTGAGACCCTTGCTGGCAGCGCGTCCCTCCGGCTCTGAGTGGCGGGCGGGGTCTGCGGGGACGGGGACAGTGGGGCAGAGGCGGTGGGGAAATAGCCTCGGGGGCAGCGGGGAGGAGGGGATCGGGCCCCAGGGGCGGAGGGGAGAGAGGGGAGAGGCCCCTTGCACTGTCCTGCCTCCGACCAGCTGCCGAGGCCGGACTGCTGTGAGCAAGGGGAGGCAGGGGATGGATCCCGCCCTTTATTCCAACTATTTCCAGAACTTGGGAGCACTGTAAACATGCACTTGCTATCTCCTCGCTCAGATAAGGGAAGAAGTAGCTTTCTTTAATAATATGATTGAAATGTTAGGGGTATGATGCCTCCTCGTTAGTAATACTGGCTTTGCATGCAGAGCACAATCCCATCCCTCTAGACTGCTTAGCCAAAACAGAGCGTAAACTCTGTAATTAGTAACGTGTTCCATCATTAAAGAGCCCTGCTGAGAATTTCTATTTAATAATGGTCTTAAATTAGTTATGATGGTAAATACTCATCTGGAAATTCAACATCTGAAACTATCTACAATCTGGAAATGCTCCAGTGTTGCTGTAATCTCCTGTAACACAGAAATGACTATCACATTCAACCATCGCATTAGAAATTTGCTGTACCGTTTGGTCCACGACTATACAGTATGGATGTGTCAATTATGTTAACCCATACACTGTCTGCTTCACAAATATTTAGAAATAAACAATGAAAGCTCCTTTTCAATGTGATACAGACGGGGAGGGCGAGGGAGTGTGGGATTTGAATCCCGCAGCTGGAAAGTCTTTTGTTTCAGATGAGGTGGAACTACAAGGTCCTCGGCCCTAAGAGTTCACCAACACAGGCCCACGGACACCCACTCACGGACACCCTCGGGAGCTCCCGGCCACAGGCAGCACCAGCGCCTACGGCTCCTCCTGCAGAAAGCAGGCTGGAAGTGGGATGAAAGTTTCGCAGATAGATTGTGATGCAGGTGTAAGTAAGTCGTTCAAGTATACTTATCCCCACTGGGGATATAAAGGAAAGTTATTTGTAATATCATTAGCAAATCAGTAACTGAGATAGTTGGGGGCTATGTCAGGAGAGAAGTGAGGGGAGGAAAATATATTTCTGTATTTACCTAGACATCTAAACATTTATTCTCTTCAGCACTAACCTTTCATGTTTAATGAATGAATCTGCATTGCAGGGCTTTTTTTTTTTTTTTTTTTTTTTTTTTTTTTTTTTTTTTTTTCCCCTCCATGTGCTGGCTAGTTTTAAATCTTCAAGCACCACAAAGAGGCCGTGATCCCATCTGCCTATGATTCCAAATTAAAGTTCAAACGGATGGCTTACACACTGCTGATCCTGTATCATAGCCTCTCGCGACCCTTCAATTACTATTTAATAGAATTACGGTGTAAAATCCCAATAGTCTTAAAGAATGTTCTACTATCACAGACTGAAGAGAGAGAATATACAGACACCTCCAATGTTATTGAACTGTATTACTGACCTAGTTATATATTAAAAGGGAATATTTAGTGTTCTACAAGATATTACAAGAGCTAATTTAATCTGAAGACATGCATATGTTCAGGTGTATGTTTGTCCACATATATCTATGAATATGTGTGGGGACATTCATTATTTATCTCTCCCATAAGCGAGTGCCCACATCCACGCCGTGTGTGCACACCCAGGTACACATCTACCAACACCCACGCAAACAAATACACTTCTCCAGGCCTGAGTGGAAATCAGTGTATTGTGGTACACTGCCATACTACTTTATTGTTGCCAGATATTGCTAAAGAGGTTATTCCAGTAGGAAAGCAATTTTTCCTCCACTCATGGAAAAATACTCTTTAATTGACCTTATTATTATGTGAACTTCCCCTAACGATGTTTCTATGGGGACAAAAAAGCAAATATTTGCAATAGAGCTAAATCTCCCTCTTAACAGCTAGAACTGGAATTAAACGCGGTCGCAGTCTGGGGCTTTACATACTGCAAAGCTTCACTTCCAGTGTAGTTTTCTTCTTGGGTTATTTTTTTTTAAGACCTGTTCCTCAAATAGCCTGCCTGCCGCAGAGAGAGACGATCCTGCCACTTCATCTCGCTTTCAGCGAGGCGATTCTAACCATGCACTTCAGATATTTACATCTACTCTTTCTTTATTCATAATTTTTTTGCATCTCTCTCCTCTTGCAGATCTCTAGATTTGTTTTGAAGTCTCCTGGTCTGAAAACACCTTGCTTCCAAAATTAAAAAGAACAGCATTCAAAACACCGAAAACAAAACCTCACAGACGTACCCCACCACCAGACACAGCAGCGCAACTCCCTTTAGTATAATTTAATCATAGCTGTGTTCCCACAGCCCCTGCCTTTTGTCATTGCCGTGCCAGAAGAGAATATTTAATGCGATCGTTGGTAGCACCTTTAGTGTTTTCTCTTCCCAGCTCTTTCTCTGTCCTCTGTCACACCTTCTCTCCCTCATTGCCTTCTCCGTCCCTTGGTCAGTGTGTGACTGGATGGTTTGTTTCATTTACCCCTTTTCTCTACACCCATTATAAACTTTTGTGTATCAGGGCTCTCTGCAGGATGGTGATGCGGCTGCAGGCCATGGATGTCCTCTGCATTTCGGAATCTCCTGTGTGTGTGTCAGTTTGCACACCAGTGTGTGTCTGTGAGCTCTAGAAAAAGGCAATGTTTGTCTGTCCTCTCCCTACACGCAGAATCCAGGCCAGTGCGATGTGGAGCTCAATAAGAAACTGCATGAATAAACACGAATAGAAAGTTGTGCTCAGCTAACCGAAGAAATCAGAGCAATACCAGGGCACCAACGTTCACATTTCTTTTCACTTCAGGCCGGGGCAGTAACCTCATCTGGATATGCTAAAAATTAAGGGCAACAGGCAAACAGATTCAAGTCCCTCGAAAAGGAGACTGTAATTGATCGGGCAGAGGGAGCCGGGGTTGATCGAAGCCCACGCTTGGCCGGGGATGGTCGGCAGCAACCGCGGCCCAGCAGGCACACAAAGGACACCGACCCATGCTAAAGGGCTCTGGCCGGCCCTGGGGCTGCAAAAGCGGGGAGAGGGGGCGGGGGGACAGGCAGGTTACCTCGGTGGTCCCCAGACCCCCACGCACGACGGTGGAACGGTCGCCCGGAGATCGCTGGGGATGAAGGCAGCGGTACAGCCCCACGGAGAGGGGGGTCAGCCGCTGGGGCGAGGGGGAGATATCGCCTCCAAATTGCTGTCGGAACTATCTGGTCTCAGGCCGACTTTCGAGGGGTGGGGCGGGCCGTGCCCCCCTCCCATGGGCTGGAGGCGGCGGTGCGGGACGGCGCAGAACCAGGGTGCGGGGCCTCCCGGGCCGGTTCCCGGGGAGCTAGCGCCGTGTGCTGCCGGGCTCCGGCCATCTGCCTCCCATTCCTCCGGCTCTCGCTTAAATATTGATCAAATGCACTCCAGCTTCCGAGTAATTTCATCTTAATCAACGGCAGAGCTGGGCACGGGTAATAAACTAATGCTGCAGAGGGGCTGTCGATAATGCTCGGCCAAGGGCAGGAAGGAGGCATCCCTCCAGTTTGGCGGGGCTCGATAGGCCCTATCTTCCTGGGGCAGATGGATTTAGTGGGTGAGAAGGCTTAAACGCAGCTTTTCATAGATTTACACCTCAATTCAGCCATTCAGTTTTTTAATGCAAATCCTAAACAGACACAATTTATCCATTACGGAGCCCTGCTTTGAAACGGCGTATCACTAGCTGCACCCTTGGCACCCCCAAAACACGCAGGCACGGCCCCCACCGGCCGGGCATATGTGTCCATCCCTTACCCCCCCTTCCTCCCTGCCTCACACAAAGACTCCGGGGGGAAAGGCAAGCACTCCCACCGGGGACACAAGGCCCCACCAGAGGGACTGGGACAGGTTGCTCCTCCAGCTTTGGGCTGGAGCTCCGGCATAAAGAATAACTTGGAAGGGATGGTGATGGCAAATGGCATGGGAGCATGGGTCCTGCCCGGGAGGCTGGAGGGATTCTGGAGCCTGGGGGCAGGTAGGGGTGAGAGGTGAGGCTGAAGGCGCTTTCTGGCCTCCCCTAAGTGCTACGGCACGACTGGGAGATTCGGCGGCTCAGAGGGAAGAAAAATCCAAACCTGTCAGTGTTAGGCTCAGCTGAGGTAGATTATTGCTGCCGCCTTGGCGCTTTCTAACTGCAGCTTCCAAACGCGAAAATGAAAGAAAAGCAAGAAGAAGGAAAAAAAAAAAAAACAAAAAAAAAACAAAAAAAAACCCCACAACCAAAAAAGACCCAAACTTTCACGCCTCTGAAGCAGGATGAAAACGGCACTCCTACCAGCGAGGAGCAGAAATATCGCATTTAAGAACAATGTAGCGACATCGAAGATCTTCCTACCCAACCCCGGGGGTGACTGGAAGGGCAGGAATTTTTTCTTTTTTTTCCCACGAAGGCCTCTCCGCTGCCTCCCTGCCGGGGGGCGGGAGGGAGGGGGGAGAGAACGAGAATACCGAGCTCAAGCGTGAGATCTGTGTGAGGGTGCCGGCCATTTGGGAGACTTTTATCCCCTCCTGGGTAGTATTTCTCCCCTATAAAAGCTTCATGGGGAGGCAAGAACTCCCCATCACACGACTCCGTTCTCCCACCCACACATAACACGGGACCCCTATTGTGTGGGTCGCTGTCACCCCCCAAGTAATTCTTTTCCATTCCGGTTTCGCACAGCCAGGAGTGATTTTTTAAAACTCCCTCACTCGTGGTGGCCACGGGGCAGGGGGGCTGCAGGGGCTGCCGGAGAGGACCGAGCCCGCGGGGCGGGGGAGGCGAGAACCGACGGGGCGGACGCTGCCTCGGGCCCTCTGTGTCCTTCCCCGCGGTGGTTGCCCAGGGAGAAACGGAGGAGAAATTCACCCCCAACCCTACGCCGATCTCCGCGATTCGCGGGCCCTCAGTGGCTCACTGCGGAAATTTTTTCCTGTCCCGGCCACGGGGGTTCTTACGGAGGGACAAGTGCCCTGCGCCCTCTTTTCGCTCACACGGGAGTTTTTTCCTCAGGGGCACTAAAGTTGTATGAAGTTGAAGTTGTATGAACGTATTTACATATCAGCTTATTCCTTAAAAATATCCATTACTGGCTTGGTCTAAGATCTCACACCTTAGGGTGTTCCGAGCTCCCCAGGTAGTCTCCTGGTGCAGGAGCATCCTTAAGTAGCTCCGACTACCATCCTAAAAAAGACAAAACCAAAACCAAACCAATCAAACAAAAAACTAAACCAACCAAACAAACAAACAAAAACCCACAAAAAAATTCATGGGGGGCGGGGGGGGAAAGACCGAGAAGAGGGTGAGATACCACAGAGGTAGATAGGAAGTCCAAAATTGTTTGGAAATGGTCAAGAAACTCCAGACACATTTGACCCTAAATCCCTGGTAAATTTCAAAACTGTATTTTCAAGTAAAAACAAGTTTAGAATTTACCTCTCGTTAAACCACGACTGAATAATCTGCCCAAGGCAAAGCAAAACTTTAATAAAAAAAAAAAAAAAAAAAAAAAAAAAAAAAAAAAAGAAAAGAAAAGAAAAAAAAAAAAAAGAAAATAAAGATGCTGAAATACTGTTAGTCATGCAAATAAAGGCTTCTTTCAGCACATTACAATATACCTCGGATTCGAAGGGAGGAGCTGTAACCCGCTTAGGGCGAGGAGTTTATGTTTTTGTTTTCATTTAAAGATACAAAACAAATCCTGAAATGTCTTAACTGCTCTCTGGAGACACCCGGCCCTGGAGACAGGCTGCTGGGGGAAGCCTTTCAGTTCCCAGCGCAGAAAAAAAGGACCGGAGGCGGGGGGGGGTGGAAACACTGGAGCCTGAGGTGGCGGAGAGAACCCGAGGGGACACGGCTGTGCCCCTCGCCCCGCGCCGCCGCTGTTGTCGCAGCCCCCGGTGTCCCCACTGCAGCCCTCAGCCTCCACGCAGGATCTCTCCGTCCCCCCAGATCCTCCCCGGGGTGTCCCGGCTGAGCCGGGCGCAGGGGCCGAGGAGCGCTGCGCACCCGCGGGGCGAGACGCCCACGGGGGGGTGGGGGGGTGGGTGCTGTTTTTCCATGGCGGACAGAAACACCAACATCACTGGATAGATAAGAAAATGGAATACTGTATTTGATTTAGAAAGTTTGTACATATAGATAAACACGCAGTTAAGGAAACAATAGTTTAAGCATCCTACGTGGAGTTTAAGAAGAGACCCCCCAAAGCTGCTATGAAATACTCAAAATAGCTTTTGCATAAGATAACTACAGTTGCACCCTAAGCTTTTTTTTTTTCCTTTTCTTTGCTTTTTTTTTCCTCTTTTTTTTTTTTTTTTTTTTTTTTTTTTTCTTTTCTCTATCGCTGAGGTCCCTTTTGAAAACCTAGCACGTCAGACCTTGACAGCTAAGTTTGTGCAAGGAACACCGAGTCAAGGAAAATAAAAAGGAGAGAGAGAGAAAGGGTAGGAGGGAGATAGACGGGGGGGGGGGAGGGGTGTTGGGGGGGAGAAAGAAAGAGTAGAGCAAATATCATATACAAGCATTTCTACACATATATTACAAACTGGGAAAATGACCGCATCATTAAGATATACATAATTCATATAAAATTTTGAAATAAAAATAAAAATCTGTTACAGTCATAACTATTCTTTTTCCACATTTATAACCAGTACCCACACAGGCAGTGACAGAAGTGTAGAAAAAAAGGTGCTTACGAATAAAATGATTGTCTGCTGAACAAAAAAACAGAAAATTGCATCTTGGCTGGACCATCACTCGGACTTAAAACCAAAACGAAACAAAACAAAACCAAACAAAAAAACCAAAAAAAAAAAAAAAACACCAAGCAAAAAAGAAAAAAAAAAAAAAAAAAAAAAAACAACAGAGAAAGGAAGAGGGAGAGAGAGAAATAGGACCAACGAAAAGGCGATAAACATTTGTTATTTCCCTCTTCAAGGAGTTCCTTTTTAAACTTTGTTTGTTTGTTTGTTTATGCTTTTTGTACAAATTTGATCGGAGTTTGCATTTGTTTGTCTGGTTTCTGTTTGTTTTCCTTTACTATAGAGAATATTTTTTCCCAGATACAAATTTAATCATCATCATCATGCAAGTGGGTGAAATGCGTCCATGGAAAAGCGCAAAGGAGAAATCGTGCTTGTCCTAAAAAGAATACAATTGTCACTTTTGCTTTGTTTTTTTCTCTTTTTTTTTTTTTTTTCCTTTTTATATATATAATAATTATTATTTCCCGCCCCCCACCCCCCCGCTGCAGCACCAGCTTTTGTGACTGTTGAAGTTTTAGCTCCATCTCTTGGTGGTGGTGTTGGCTGACGGTGGTGATGGTGGATTCTCTGATCCCTGTCTGTTTGTTTGCTATTATGTTTAGGTCGGGTTTGGCCTTTTCTTTCCTCCTGTCTGTGTGTGTGCGTGCGTGCGTGTGTGTGTCCTGATTCTAGGTTACCTCGGTTGGTTTTGTTCGGGTCGGGGAGAGGGTGCATGGCTGTTTGGATTTGGAATTATTTTGTTTGGTTGGTTTTGTTTTTGTGTTTTGTTTGTTTGTTGGTTTGTTTTGTGTTTTTTTTTTTCTGTTTTCCGATATCATACATCACATTCCGAGTCGCTGGAGGTTACCGAGAGGATGGAAGTGCCCGTCTCGGCTCTTTCTGTCAAACTGGAGACGCTGGTTGTCGGGCTGGCAGCCGTGGACGGAGACTCGGCCGAGCTGTGTGTGGGGCAGCCGGGCTCTGCCAGCGACCTCATGCCGCTCTGTCCTATCGCCTGGTGCTGGAGCCTGCATCGCGCCGGGAGACAAAACAACAGCACAACCCCTCTGAGACACCGCACCACGACGACCTGGGAACGCTGCCCGCAGGCACCCGGAGACAGCAGCCGGCTCGGCCCGCCCCGGAGCCCAGCGCACCCCGGAGCCGGAGCGGGGAGCATCCCTTGGACCGGGCTGGCTCGGCCGCCTTTCCGCGGCTCCCGGATCTGCGGAACCGCAGTAAAGCGGCCGAGCCGGCCCCGGCTGCGCTGCCCCCACCGCTCCAGGAGTTTCCCTCGGGGGGACGCGGCACTCAGCGCAAATATAAATCGAGGGGTTGGGGTTTTGGAGGGGAGGCTGACAGGGAGGGAGGGGAGGAGGGGGAGAAGCGTTTCCCTGCCCCGTGGTTTACAAAACACTGACAGCGCTTTCCTTCCCTTTCCCCGGATAGCCCTTTATCCCCGCAGCACCGCGGGCCTAGAAGGAAACCATGTCTTGTGTCAGCTCCTGCAAAAGCTTGGCCACCACCAAAAACTGCAAGGGGAAGAATGGTACAGGATCTTTATTTTGCACTTTGGTGAATCAAAACCCCTCAAAATATTTTCCAGCGCACGGATAAATACTCCAGGGTCTGCGGCAGGACTGGAGGAGGGTCCTGACCCACCAATAAAATATAATAAAATAGGGCAATGGTAGAACACAGCGTTTCTCTCCATCTGAGATTTAAATCCCTTTTCAATCTGAAAGCCAGAATTAAATATAAAGTGTTGGATCTTGTACCGTCCACACTTACGGGTACATTGCCCCCGGACATTTTTTTTAAAGAAGCGATAAATTTCAGGTTCCCCAGAATGTTGCGAATATTCCTCTGTGCCCGTTTATTCCGCTCGAAACCCAAAGAAGGCCTGATCCGAGGATAAGGGCTCAAACTCCTGCTCTGAGCAGCCACCCACAACATCCCTAGCACTGCCACTGTGAATCAAAACATACTCTTCTCTTAACTGCTTCTCACTGGGGTATTTTTTATTTAAGTTCCTTCAAAGAACAGAAAAATGTAGCTTGTTCATTCTACATTTCTCATTATTTTCAGTTGTCCAATTTCAGAGTCTTTGATTTTTCTCCCGTTTACAATTCCTAGTGCATTCATATGCTGTCAACAGCCTTGAGTCAACAAAAGCATCCGTAGGCAACTTCTGTTTATTTACAGTCCTAAGCTGATCTGTTTTCCATTTAATGGAAATTAAATGGCGAGGCACTCTTGCATTTCTCCTACAGAATCTTGAATCAATAGCACCAGTGCTGTAATTAGGAGGAATTTAAGAGAGCATTTACAAGAACAAGAAGTTTTGTTTACACGCTTACAGCAGTAGCCAAACTTAAATTAAAATAAAAACAGTGTGTCAAGCTGGATTAAGGATTCATTTTCATTTGCAAAATAACTTTTAACGAGGGTGAGGAGAAAAAAAAATAAATAAAGAAAGAAGAGTGCCTCTCTTTTGTCACGGAAAAGAAGAAATAAATAAATAAGAGGAAGGGAAGGAGAAAAAAATCAAAAAAAAAAAAAAAAAAAAAAAAAAAAAAAAAAAAAAGAAAGAAAGAAAGAAAGAAAAAGGAAAAAAAGAAGATGACACCGAAAGACATGCAATTAAATACAAGCATAAATGCCCAGGAAACACAAGAGCGGAGGAAGAAGTGGTGTGAACAGAGAAATGGGTCGGGGGGAGAAAAAAAAAAGCTTTCCTGGTCTCCTAAGGGCTTTTTTCCCTTTTTTTCCCTGATCCAAACGGCTCGAGGGTGTGCTTGTGCTGGTCCCGCCGCACACGCAGAGGAGCCCGAACAATCGGAGCGGGGCCGCCTGCTCTGCACCACACCACCCGGCTCGGCCCTTCGGCGGCGGAACCGCGCCAGAGGCTGGGCAGACCCAGATCCCGGCAAGCCGAAAGCAGACCCGGAGCCCACCGCCCCGGGGCTGGTGGTTTCCCGCCCCCGGCGGCAGCCGATGCGGGGAGGGAGGCCGGGGAATTCGGGAGCTGCTCCCGCCGCAGACACCGAGCTCCGCACCCGCTGAGCGAGCTGCCCACACCTGCGGGTCAGCCCCATCCCTGTCCGCACGCCCGGACCCCGTGGCCTGGTCGCGCCGTACAACTTTGAGCTGTGCCTGTCCCCGCCGCATCCCCGCGGCTCCGGGGGGGAGATCTGCCCGCCGGTTCGGGGACCGATTTCTGCCAGTTGCGGGGATGGAGAGGAGGAAGAGAAGGGGGAAGAAGGCGCGCTGCCGGCCGAGCAGTCACCGAGCCGCGGAGCAAAGCGCAGCCTCTCGCGGGTCCCCGCCGCCCACCTCGCCCCCTGCCCCGGAGCGGAGCCCCGCAGACCTCCACTGACCTGTTTTTAGCCGCCGCCGCTCTGTCTCTTTGCCTTCGGTTTTTGAACCAGTTGCCTACTTGCGTGGGGGTGAGCCCCGTGGCCTGAGCCAGTTCCCTTTTCTTGCTGGGGTTGGGGTAAGGGTCCTGCAGGTACCACTCCCTCAGGAGGCTGCGAGTCCTCTCCTTGAAGCAGTGCGTCTTCTGCTCGCCATCCCAAATGGTCCTGGGCAGCGGAAACTTCTTCCTCACCCTGTATTTATCAACCGGCCCCAGCGGGCGACCCCTTAGCTTCTCGGCCTCCTGGTAGTGCGCTTCGAGCCACATGGCCTGCAACTTGCCGTGGGACTCCTTGGTGAATTTATGGTTCTCCAGGATATGGTAGAGGTCTCGGAAGTTGCCCGTGTGGAAGGCCACCACCGCCCGGGCGCGGAGGATGGACTCGTGCTTGTTGATGGCCTCGCATGCCCCCGGTGCCACCGGCAGCGACCAGAGGAACCTCCCCAGCCTCTCTATGTCTCCAGTCTCCTCCAGCGTCTCGCAGACGCTGGCCACTTGCTCCGGGGAGAAGTTGAGTGTGGGCAGCTGAAACATTGACAACTCTTCGTGGGGTGCCCGAGAGCTGCCGCCTCCACCGCCGCCGGCACCGGGGCTGCAGCCCGAGCCGCTGCCGCTGCCGCCGCCGCTGGCGAGGAGGAGGGAGCGGTGGTGCGGGTCGGCGGCGAAGTTTGGCAAGAAGAAATGGGTGGGATAAAGCTCTAACGGGGACCTGAACACCATGGGATGACCGGGGAGAGGGGGAGATAAATCAAGGAGAAAAGAAAGAAAGGGAGGAAGAAGGGAGGAAAGGGCACACGCACCGCGCACGCATCCACACCCGCACACGCACACACAGCCACATAGAGGCACGGGGGCACAGGCGGGCACACGCACAGGCGGGCACACGCACACACGCACACACGCACACGCACTCACACACACCCGGCCCCGCGCCGCCGCCGAGTCAGGATTCAGTGATTCAACAGCAATCGCCCTAATGACAACAGCCTCATAATATCTCCCCTAAATCCACAGTGAGTGCAGCGCTGAAACATTTTGTTTCGCTTTTCTATTGGTCTTCAGAGTGTCGTTGTGGCGTTGCCATGGCAGCCCCTGCCAATCACTGTCAGCCCTGCCAATCATTACGGAGTACGTAAGGAAGGTTTTTACCACTTTGCCCAAGAGCACGGGGGGGTAGGGAAGCGGGACGCTGGTAGAAAAGCCGGGCTGTTTTCCGTGGTCTCTCTCTCTCTTTTTTTTTTTTTTCCTTTTAATTTATTTTTATTTTTTTCTTTTTCTTTCTTTTTTCCCCTCCTTAATCTTTGCAACTCCTAATCTCAGCACTTCCCCTTTTCCCCGTATCTCCCCCCTCCCTCTCCGCTCTCTTCCTAAATAAGGGATCAAATAATGCGAAAAGCAGTGTGCACATATTTGTTGAATGGGATGAGCAATTAGAGGGTGGAATATTATTGTGATCTTAACGAGCCTCGTTAAAGCTAAAGGAGATATGGGGGGAAAGTAAATGGGCCAGGCTGGGATACACGTTCGGATAAAGGGCTCCTAACTGAGACAATTTACACATGATTTGCACGTAGTTTCACTTCATTCTGCCTATCTGAGCACTAATAGTGCCGGGAAAGAAAAGAAAGATGAGATCATTAGACCCATCCTCACGCCGGTGACCCTCCCAGAAGCAGGCACATACAGTACACACTGGGTTTTAGCCCTGCTCCCCAAAGACTCTCGCTCCTCTCCTCCCCTCTCCCGCTCCCTGCCCCTCTCCGCGGCCGGAGGGATCTGCTGCCAGCATTGTTCCGCGGCGGCTCCGCCGAGATCCGCGCAGGGTGCCCAGCCCGGACCATCTCCGGATGGTTTCCTCCCCCGTCCCACGCTTTGTTTCCTTCTCCCTTCCTCTCCTTCTCGCCTTCTCTTTCCCTCTCCTTTCTCTTCCCTATCTCCACTTTGTTTTTTCTTTCACTCAGGCTTTCCTCCTCCCACTCGCCTCACCTTCTCTCGACCCTTCCTTTCTCCAGGGCCCGGCAACATTACGAGCCTGGTCCTTACCCCTAAACCCTTCGCCCGCCACTTTACAGCGCACCTCTCATTTCCCCCGCAATTTAAGGGCCGAACTTGTAGGTTTTAACTCGGATTTAT